>QJSC01018989.1:57302-349582 GCA_003697955.1 Calidris pygmaea | reverse complement strand
CCCCCCCCCCTCCTATTTAATTTTTTTTTTTGCTTCTCCTGCTCCTTTTCGACTCGGGTTTTAAAGTTTTCCCACTTGCAACAGCTGGGCTTGAGATGGCGCGGAGGGGTCAGGGGGTTTTGGGGAAGTCACTGGGAGGAGAACGTGGAGCCAACAGCTCATCCCTGAAGCCGGCTCCACGCGATTGCCGTGATTTTCAAGCGCTGCCGTCGCGTCGAGCGGTTCAACCCTGCCTTTAGAGCTGTTTTGGAAGTCAAACCTGTGCCCCAGGTTTGTTCCAAAGGCTGCGTGTCAGCTAGTCTGGAGGTAACGTGCGGAGATAGATGGCTGGGAATGAATGGATTTCAAAGCTGGTGGGATGGTGGGTCCTCTCGTGGGATCGCTCTGGCAGCTGATTGAGCTCCGTGGACCACCAAATCAAATCCATCTGCCTGCTGTAGACCCACACAGGTGGGTTGGTGTTTTTATTTCCTGCAAGGAGCTGGACCGTGAAGCTTTTCCTTTTTCAGGGAATAATCAGATCTGAAGCACACGAAAGGTGCAAAAAAATCCTTTTTTTCCTTTGTTTTTTTTTGTGCTTTGATAGCTGGCGCTGTGAGATGTGACACAGCCTTTTCCTAGCACCATCCTATCCATCAGCGAAAAGCGATGTCAACAAATCCTTCCTCGGAAGCTCGTTGGCCTTGTAATTGATCCCAAAACATAATGGTCTACTAACCCCCCCCCCCCTCCCTTCGCCCCCGGCAATTAAAGGCATTGAAATCTCATAATAGAGTCGTTCTAGCCAGAAAGTTGCAAAAAGCACTGGAAGTTTAACCGGACTGATTGCTGGAGGGTTTTTTAACTTGTTTCCTTCAAAAATACTCTTTCAAATAGGGTGCCAGGAGAGCGGGTGGACACGCAGGAGTGTCGTGTCAAGGTGTGATCATCCGCGGGGGCAACAAGGGGGGGGTCCCAGGGGCGCAGGAACCACTGGAGGCTGTTTCCTGCAGATGTTCCTGCAGATCCAGATGTGCAGGGAGGGCTGAGCTGGTCAACGGAGGTGGCCTTCTCAAATCAACAACCTTCCACTTCGGTTCTTTTGCAATTTCTTTCCTTTTCCCTGACTCGGGAGGTTTGGGAGTGTTTTGAAGCAAGGCTACCGGGTGTTCCTTTCCAAAATGTGTCTCCCAGATGAGACAGTGGGTAACGAACAGGACTAATATCAGGTCAAAAACTTGAATATTTACTCCAGAAGCCACCATTACCTTGGTTAGACCCTCCCTGCCCCATGAAAACTGCTGTTGGGAGCCAAGTCTGAGCTTTGGCAATTGAGTCCTTGAGTAACACTTGCAAAATAGTAAATTGTCCCCGGTGTAGACCTCATAAACCCTTTGGGTGAGCGCTGACATTATAGATGAGCTGCTCCACAGCCCCTGTTTTAGAACAACGCGGGGCTTGCGGCTAATTGGGGGTGCGGATGGGAGGCAGGAGGTGGCTGAAGTCCCAGCTGGAGCTGGGGTCAACGTGTGCTCCAGCCAAGTCCCGGCTGGACCCGGATGCTCCACAGACAGATGCACCGTGTCCCACAGCGGGCCATCGCTGCACCCAGCGGGGGTCTTCCCTTCCCAGCTCCCCCCCCTCCCCTCGGCTGGAGCTTGGCCGAGCGCCCGGATAAATCCCACAAATCATGTAACAACACCCCGTTTTGCCCGTATCCGAATGGGGACACAAGTCCGAGGAAGGGTTAAAGACACTTTGGAGCGTACCCACCGTAAAGAAGCCAAAAAAAAGGCACTCAAAGGGGACGCTCTCCCATCTCAGCCCTGAATAAACCCAATTTCCTCCATCAATAAGGAGTAAGGTCTGCGGGGGTCGCTGCCCACGTGCTTCTGCAGTGGCTGAATTGTATCTGCAGCAGCATTTCTGCACTGACCACTGGGTCCAAGGGGTCCCTTTTGGGGCAGGAGATGGGGATTCTGGTCCCAGCAGCTTTCAGGGTTGCTGCGCTTCGCCAGGTAAGTTGTAGGGAGAGAGGAGACCTTCCCCACCTCTTCTTCTGGCTTATTACCCAGCCTGGAGGGAGCTGTTCCTCTGTTCCCTGCCTCAGTTTCTCCGGCGACGGGACAAGAATAACACCATCTGCAGGGTGCTCCCGCCGTCCCGCTCCGGCGTGTGAAGACTCGAGAGTTTGGGTTCGCAGAGGATTTGTTTGATCTAGAAATAGCAGGGTTAGAAAATTCCATCCGCCAGCTCTTGAGAGCCCTCGGCAGCGGAAGAATTCCACCGCTCCTCCAGCCTCGGACCGCGCTGGAGCCTCCCGGGGCAGCGCGAAGGCGAGGGCTGAGGGACCCAGCGCTGTTTGGCTCCCGTCCTGGTGAGCAAAACCACGTCCCAGAAGGGCTTGACGTGGAGAACAGTAGGTCTGGTGTCCATACTCTTGCAACGTATGGATGACAGCTCCTTTTTTATCCTCTGCATGACCGTGGAGGAGCACAGGGGAGTAGCCCACGTCAGGGCAGCTGCTGCTGAGCCATAACACAGCGCTGCCGTGTGCTGCTCCACGCCAGCTCGCTTGTGTCCATGCTCCTTGTGCTTGGCTCCTCCATCTGCCACCAACGCATCCACTCTCTTCTTCTGGGCGCAGTGGTAGGCACCAGTTGATGGGTGGGATTGGGTTCACAGGCACCTAATAGACCTAATCGGGTGTCTGCCCGCAAATGGTCATGGAATCACGGAATTGTCAGAGTTGGAAGGGACCTTCTAGAGATCATCCGGTCCAACTCCCCTGCCAAAGCAGGGTTGCCCAGAGCACATCACTCAGGAGCATCCAGGCGGGGCTTGAAGATCTCCAGAGAAGGGGACTCCACACCCTCCCTGGGCAGCCTCTGCCAGGGCTCTGGCACCCTCACCCCAAAGAAGTTCTTCCTCAGATTGGAGCGGAACTTCCCATGTTCCAGCTTGTGCCCGTTGCCCCTCGTCCTCTCACTGGGAACCACTGGAAAGAGTCCGGCTCCATCCTCCTTCAACCCACCCTTTAGACACTTGCCAGCATGAATAAGGTCTCCCCTCAGCCTTCTCTTCTCCAGACTAAAGAGCCCCAGCTCTCTCAGCCTTTCCTCCTCAGGGAGATGCTCCAATCCCTCCATCATCTTTGTTGCCCTTCGCTGGACTCTCTCCAGCAGTTCCCTGTCTCTCTTGAACTGGGGAGCCCAGAACTGGATGCAGGTTCCAGTCGTGGCCTCCCCAGTGCAGAGCAGAGGGGGAGAATGACCTCCCTCCACCTACTGGCCACACTCTTCCCTACGCAGCCCAGGATCCCATTTGCCCTCTTGGCCACAAGGGCACATTGCTGACTCCACAAGGTGGGTAAACTCCATGGAGAGCCTAAGGAGGACTCAGAGGAGGGATGCAGGGGAGCAGAAAGGATGATCCCATCCTCTGCTGCTCTGGAGTGAGAGCCCCACTGTCCCCCACCAGAGCGCTCTTTGGGTCCGGGTGCTTTCCCTATTGCTCTCCCCTCCAGGTACCTGCCAGGGATGCTGCCAGTCAAGCAGTAGAAGTGCCTCCTGCCTTTAATGATGCCTTTAATGATGGTCACCCAAGATGCTCGGGCTGAGGCCCCATCGCAAGTTAAGCTAAACACAAAATGGTTACGACAAGCTCTTCCTCCCCAGCTGTCCAGATCTTTTCATAAATGCATGTTTTTCTCTGAAATATTTTCAGAAGTTTATTTTTGAAACAGCCTGCATTTGATTAAACATTTGTTTTGTTTTGTTTTATTTTATTATTTTTTTTTTTTTTTTTCAAAAGGAACTTAAAAGGGCCACCGGCCTGTAAACATAAATATTCCCATTCTTTTGCTGATTCTTTGCATTTTTCTGGGTTTGCTAATGAAAGATGTTTCAGCAGTGCAAGTCTCTGGGATGCGGGCAGCATCCTCTGCTCCCGCTTTCAGCTCGAGGTGCTTGAGCCCATGGCGGGGAAGCAAGAGACTGTCGCAAGTTAAGCACCTTTTTTGTGCCAAGGTGGCTTCCCCGGTGCCTTGCGTTCACTTTTTACAGTCACCCAAACCCTTCTGACAGCTGAGGAACGTCTTGAAAAAGGCAACAAGGAGGGTTATGGCCAATCTAGTCGGTGCTGGGGCTCCTGGTGTTATTAATCTGTGTTTATTTAGTCCCTCCTGCCTTCAAGTCTGGTGGTGCAGCTCATCCCCACGCTGCCCACGTCCCATTCCTCCATGTGGAGCTCACACGCTCAGCCCCGTGTCGTGGTCCCTCGCTGGGGAGAGGGGTTGCAGCGGTGAAGGGTGGGCTACAAAGATGATGAGGGGCCTGGAGCATCTCCCTTACGAGGAAAGGCTGATGGACTTGGGGCTTTTTAGTCTGGAGAAGAGAAGGCTGAGGGGGGATCTGATCAACACCTATAAATACTTCAAGGGTGGGTGTCAGGAGGATGGGGCCATTTTTTTTCAGCGGTGCCCAGGGGCAGGACAAGAGGAAATGGGCACAAACTTGACCATAAGAAGTTCCATCTAAACCTGAGGAGGAACTTCTTTCCTTTGAGGGTGGCAGAGCCCTGGAACAGGCTGCCCAGGGAGGTGGTGGAATCTCCTTCTCTGGAGACATTCCAAAGCCGCCTGGACACGTTCCTGTGCGACCTGCTCTGGGTGGACCTGCTCTGGCAGGGGGTTGGAGGAGATGATCTCCAGAGGTCCCTTCCAACCCCATGTCATTCTGTGATTCTGTGAAGAGTGCCTCTTTGAGATAAAATGACTTTGTGTGTCACAGCCATGCCAAGGTCACAGCCATATTGCTGTCTGCAGCCACCGATGTCATCTTACAGCTATGGTTTCTTTCTTCCCTCCTCTTCCCGCAGGTTATAACTGAGTAGCCCTTATGACCAACATGAGCTGGAGCTTTCTAACCCGCCTGCTAGAAGAGATTCACAATCACTCCACCTTCGTGGGGAAGGTCTGGCTCACCGTGCTCATCGTCTTCCGCATTGTCTTGACAGCGGTGGGTGGGGAGTCCATCTACTCCGATGAGCAGAGCAAGTTCACCTGTAACACCAAGCAGCCCGGCTGCGACAACGTCTGTTACGATGCCTTCGCGCCGCTGTCACACGTCAGGTTCTGGGTCTTCCAGATCATCATGATATCCACCCCTTCCGTCATGTACCTGGGCTACGCCATCCATCGGATCGCCCGGTCGGCGGAGGAGGAGAAGAAGTTCAAGGGATTCAAGAAGAAGAAGCAGTTCGCTTTGAACTGGCAGGCGGTGCGCAACATGGAGGACCCCATGGAGGCTGACGAAGAGGAGCCCATGATCTCTGACGATACAGCAGAACATGAGAAAGCCAAAGCCAAACCCAAGAGCAAAGAGCAACAAAAGCACGACGGGAGGAGGCGCATCCAGCAAGAAGGACTGATGAAAATCTATGTCTTCCAGCTACTTACCAGAGCTTCGTTTGAAGTTTGCTTTTTGATAGGGCAGTATTTGCTCTATGGTTTTGAGGTAGAAGCCTATTACGTCTGCAACAGAGTCCCTTGCCCTCACACTGTGGATTGTTTTGTGTCCCGGCCAACAGAGAAGACCATCTTTCTCCTGGTGATGTACGTCGTGAGCTGTCTGTGCTTACTGCTGAACATGTGTGAGATGTTTCACCTAGGGTTTGGGACCATCCGAGATGCCATTCGCAATCGGAAAATCAACAGCTTTAGGCAGCCTCCCTACAACTACGCCTACCCAAAGAACATCTCCTGCCCTCCCGAGTACAACCTGGTAGTGAAATCGGAGAAGTCCACCAAGATCCCCAACAGCCTGATGGCTCACGAGCAGAACTTGGCTAACGTCGCTCAGGAGCAGCAGTGCACCAGCCCCGATGAGAACCTCCCGGCGGACTTGTCCACCCTTCACAAACACTTGCGAGTGGCCCAGGAGCAGTTAGACATAGCGTTTCAGAGCTACAGCAGCACCCAGGCCAACACACAACCTTCTCGAACCAGCAGTCCCGCCTCGGGTGGCACGGTGGTAGAGCAGAACAGGGCCAACACCGCCCAGGAGAAACAAGGTGCTAAACCCAAGGCCTGCTTGGAGAAAGGGAGCTCAAGTAGTAAAGATGGAAAGACGTCTGTATGGATATAGCTTCATCTAAAAGGAGAGAGGGCAGCGTAAGTGGGGATTTTGTTTTGGTTTGTTTCTGGTTTTCGGTATTGTCTTGCGTTCGTTCCACAGGGCACAGGCGCAATTTTTATATGGAAGCCAAGAGAGAAAAAGAGCTTCAGACCAATTTAGTGCTGTCTTCCAGTGCGTTAACAAAAGACACTTCTTCTCTGTTTCCAACACGTTCTCCCGTTGGGAACCTCCAGTGAGCAACCCCCTGCATCTTCCACCCCTTCCGTCACCACCGGAGCTCCCAACAGAGACTGTACAACGTGCTGTGATGGGAAGCGGAGCTGCTGGTGGCTCAGGAGAGAAGTCAGGCCAACAGCGAGCAGCTCCCCTCCTGCACGGCGAGGCTAGAGGGCTGCAGGTCAGGGCAGTGTTTAATTACTAAATATCCTTAATCAAAATTAATTTCTGATCCCTCCATGAGAAAACAACTGACACGCTGGAGGAACCTTCACGACACGCTTACAGCCGATGTCCTGCCTGAATGGTTAGATGTTCTTGCAGGCATCGTTCGAGCCGTGAGGTGGGGACCCTAACATCAGGTTACGGGGCAGAAACACAGAAGGTTTTCGTCTTTTCGTTCCTCTGCGTCGAAGCAAAAAGCAAACACCATCAAACACCTCCCCCGGGCAGGAGCGAGCAGTGACGTTGCGTCGTCCCGGTGCCTGGGTAGCGCTTTGCTACAGAAGCGATGGGAATCGCTGCAGTTTCAGCGTTTTTAACCAACTGCTGCTTCCCATCGTCAGGAAGTGCCTTTACGCGACCAGGAAAACAAAAAATTAGAAAGGGTTTGGGGCTTCTCTATTATTTGCTGAATTTCAGGAGAGACGGGAAGATAAGTGTCGGCGAATTTGTTTTCCTGTTTAATCAAACCCTTATAAATAGTGGCAGGTGGCAAATCTATGCATAGTGTGTCTATGATGTGTGTGTGTGTACGTGTACGTATATATACAGACACATATGAACGTGCGTGTGAATATAGGCATAGAGAGATATATATAAACGTAATATCAACCCTCTGGTAATTTTACAGCCTTCCACCTCCCCTGGGAAAACCCCTGCTGGTCCAGGAACTATGGCTGATCTCATCCTGGAGAAGTTTTTGGGCTTCTAGCTTCCAGCCTCCCCTAAGGAACTGGCAAGTTTCACACATTTGCTCGAAGGGCTTAGCAGAAGATCTGGCTTCAGTGGGGGACAGGACCAAGACAGCAGCAGGAAGTTTGTCACTGGTTTATGGGGAGCTTTTTGAGCTTGGGTTGGTTTTAGGGTGGTTTTCATGCAGCTACAGGAATCTGGGGGCATGTTAAAACCAAGCTGCTGAACTCCAAGGCTCCCACTGGTGCTGAAGATGTGCTTTGTCAGGGTGGTTTCATACTGGGTCTCTTGCACAGTTGCAGGGCTGTGGCTTTTTACCCCTCCAAGTAACACAAAACAGAAAGAACACCTCATCACTGGCATCTCAGGGAGCATCTCCTGCCAAATGGTAGAGGCTGAAACCAGTCAATTACCCCACTCTGCCAGGTCTTAGAGGAGGTCTGATCCCTGAGATGTTCCCAAGATACCTGTGGCTTGGCCGATGTTCTTGCAACCTCCCAAGAGTCCAATGATTGACTCACCACCATCTGTTGGAGAACCCAAACAGACAGACCCTTCAGGGTCAAACGTAACGTGAAAGAACTAAATCCTCACTGAACACAGCACTGTCCCTGTGCCCAGCTGTTCCCTTGGAGCCGTGATGGCCACCCAAAGTCGCATGCAGGTCCCTGTGCAAGTATTTCTTATCCATCACATCTATGTGACTTCTTCCTGGGCTTTCTTCTTATGTCTCTTGAGATCAGTCCCTGAATGCCTTGAGGATGCCTGTTCTCCAGGCAGCTGGGCCCTTTGACCAGTCTGGGGAACAGGCAGAGAACCTGGGTATGGCCTTCAGCTCCTCCAGACCCTGACCGAGCTGCGCCATGCCATGAGAGAACAGTGCTGGCAGCAAAAAAAGTAGGTTTACAAAGAAAGCAAATAAACATCCTACAAGATATCCAGCTGTAAGTATTCACTACAGGTTTGTGTCACAGCCTGAGGAACACTTTCAGGCTTGTTCCTGGTCCTGCTGAAGGCATCAGTGAAACGCCTAGAGTGCTGCCCGCTCTCGCTGCTAGACATCTTCGCCTTGAAAATGGACAACCTCATCCAGGAGGAGATCAGTTCATCCCCTCACCAGCCGGTGAGCCACCAACCAACCCACCAGTTGGGAGTAACACATCTGTCGTGTTTCTGCCGTGAATTTTGAATAAAAGGCTCAGAAAGTTCACAGCAGGGTGGTGGGGAGACAAACATATCCAACCGCGCTGTTGGTCCTTGTCCTGCGTGTGGGACCATTCCGTGCTCTCCTCTTGGCCTGGGCTGCACTGGGCAATGCAGGAGAAGCTGGTTGCTGATGGTGTAAAGAGAAATGCATGCAGATCCACAGCCCAGAGCTGCTGGGGAGGAGAGCAGATGTGCTGCTGGGTGGAAATTTGCTCTCTAGTAATTATGGAGCACAAGCTTGTCCTCCACATTGATGTGACTTCTCGTTTATGGCCAGCCCTGCGTCCCACGGGAAACAGCGCGTATTTAAAGTCACAATCCCCAGGGAAGGACGGAAACTCTGAGGAGAGGGGTGGTGGGATGCTGCCTGGGTTTTTCTGATTCCTTTGAGATGAGCAGCAATATCACAGCCCCAGACAAACTCATCCTTCTCGCGCAACGCCGGAAGGCACCGTGCTGTGCAGGAGTCCAGATTTGGGGTTTCTCCTGCCCATACCACAATACCTCACTCAGCCCCACACGTGGCTTGAGCGTTTCCCGATGACTCAGACCGGCCCCTCGGCTCCTGCTGACCTGCAGATTCACCAGCAAGTCACCAAACGCAGGGATAGGCATGTCCCTCCCTTGCTCTTGCTTCAGGAAACCATCCTGGCCTCCCCATGGGGAAGGTGGGCACAGCAAATTTTAAGCCAGAGACCCCACAACTTGATCACAGGGACCCGACTGAACCATTAAACCCATTTTATACAGCAGGGCTACACCCACTTCCCCGACAAAATAGCTGCTCAGTGTGTGACAGGAGAAGATCCCTGGGCTCTATGGTTGCAGGTTCAGAGACACTTAGAGCAACAGGGCTGGAAAGGACCATGGATCTTCTGCTCAACTTGCCACCATCAAATGCTTCCTTAATGGCTAACACGAACCCCGCTTGCTGCAACCCCAGGCATCTCCTCTCCTCAGCAGCCATGGAGAACATCTCATGCCTCTAATGACTGCAGAAGCTTTTGGGTGCTTGAAGGCTGCTTTCATCCTTCTCAAATCTGCTTTAAGCTAAACAACTCCAGTCTCATCAACCTTTCTCTAAGGGCTGCTTTTCTAATATGGTTCTCCTTGATGTCTTTGAACCACCACCACCATGTCTTTCCCAGCAGCTGGACCTCGGGCCACCTTCCCACTTTGCTGCTCTTCGTGTGCCCATCTGCCACCCTTGGTGGCCCCTCCAAAACCGCAGACCCAGTGCACCAAGGGAGTTCTGAATGATCTGTCTGTCCTGCAGCAGATTCACAGCCTCCTCCCAGCTGGTGTCACCATCACATTTAATACGCACACACTGTTTTCCACAGTGAGAGTCAATAATTGCAATATTGACGAGTACTAGAGCCAGGGCAGACTCTTGGGTGATCGATACAACCTCCTCGTTGGGCAGAGAGACAGGATAACCGCTCTCTCTGCCGTCCTTCCAGCTCATTTATCAGGCTTGAAATACTTCCTTGCATGAAACGTGGGAGCTGATCTTGCTTTCTCGTGTTTTCCAAGCAGGGACAGAAGCACAAGGGCACATTCCCAGCAGGACAGCTCTGGTGTTGTGGGCTGCCTGGGTGAGATGTAAAGTTGTCTGGAAGGTCCCCAGCCAGCCTGGAGGACACCGCTGACTCCTCTGACCCCGGGGAGGAGGGACCCCAGTTCTCCCAGATCCCATCTCAGCCACACGCAGGAGCCAGCATGAGTCAGACAGCCCTAGAAATACAAAGTATTATTATTATGATGATGATGATGATGTATACTGAGTTGCTCACTTCCTCCTCCACTCCTGGGCCTCTAAAGAATTTAGGATATTGTGTCTTTCCACCGAGTCACTGCCACAAAGGCGACCGACGTGCATTAATGTCTCGACAGGAACAAGTCCTTTTGGGGCAGGAGCAAAAATACCCTCTTTATGATGTCAGCTTGGGAAGGAAAAGGACAGAGAGGCAAAATAAGAATAACCATGAGCAAAATCCCCATCACAACCATTACAAACCAAACCGGCGGCTCGAGGAATTTCAATTAGACGACAGGCAGTCGGCCACAGAAGAAACACTAGTATTATAATTAACGCTTCGCTTTTTCCTTTTTTTTTGTTTGTTTTGTTTTGTTTTGTTTTTTTTTTAACAAGTTAGTAGTTTTGTTCACACACAAGACGGGTTTGGCTTTGTAGCTGAACTAATCGTAAAACGTTGACTCTCTCGCGAAACTTGGCCAGATAAAGTGCCCACACTTACATTTCTATTCTTACCATTCAGGGCCAGGAATGTCCCACGTAAAAGCCAGATTACCTTGTTGCTTGCATTGCATTCCACTGGGAAATACTTGAACTTAACTCAAGGCCATAACCAGTCTGTGCTGTTACGAAGTTTCTGGGATTGGGTTTTTTTTTTGTTGTTGTTGTTGTCGTCGTTCTTTTTTTTTTTTAATGTACTAACTGTATTTGTACTAGAAATTTTTTGAGTATGAGGTTGAATCTGTAAGTATTTTTCAGTGTAAATGTTACATCTGGACTGTGGTTAGAATATTAAACACTGGTCAAAAGAGAAAGATACATCAGTTCAACTCTTCAACTGGCTATTCCCCACCCGTTACTAATAAAACGGAATAAAACTTACATTTTCTTACAGTATGTAAAGCGAGTGATGTTTCTGTGAGAAGGGCGCCGAGTGTTGACGACAAGAAATTCTTCTCAATCTATTATTTGCCTGTTTTAGCCATGGAAGAGCTCTATTTTGCCAGATATGGCTATAAATCACTGCAAAATATTTTTGCCTTAAGAAGTAGTTGACCTTCTAGTTGTTTGGGATGTGTTGTCTCTCTGATGAATCACTGCTACAGTTCCTTCAGGCACAGAGCTGAAACTGCTGAGGAAAGGCTGTACTTTCAAAAGCAAGAAAACTTTGCAGAACCCGGGAGAAACCCATGATTCGAGCTGAGCAAACAATGGGAAAGCACTGGAAGAAAGACGAATTTTCCAAACAACCTCAGTCTCAGCAGGCACGTTTACTCACAACCACCATGCAAAGAGTCTTCAGGAAATATTCTGGACAGAAAAACGCATTTTTTTCTGTTCCTCTGACAGTTGTGGTATCTTTACAACTTCTTGGGAATGAGCAGGACCAGCTCACACCAAGAGACAGGGAAGACCGGGATCCTTCAACAAGTCCCCAGGGAAGGTCAATAGTCAGAAACACTTCAGCCTCAGAGGTCACATCCTCTGCAGTGCTCCATAAAACACCCAAAAGAAAAAAAAAATTGCCAAGTAATTCCTCAGACCTTCAAACCAGCAAAGTCACAGAATCATAGAAAGATATGGGGTTGGAAGGGACCTCTGGAGATCATCTAGTCCAACCCCCTGCCAAAGCAGGTCCACCCAGAGCAGGTTGCACAGGAACACGTCCAGGTGGGTTTGGAATGTCTCCAGAGAAGGAGACTCCACCACCTCTCTGGGCAGCCTCTTCCAGGGCTCTGCCACCCTCACAGGAAAGAAGTTCCTCCTCAGGTTTAGATGGAACTTCTTATGGTCAAGTTTGTGCCCATTCCCTCTTGTCCTGTCCCTGGGCACCACTGAAAAAAGACTGGCCCCATCCTCCTGACACCCACCCTTGAAGTATTTATAGGTGTTGATCAAATCCCCCCCTCAGTCTTCTCCGGCCTAAAAAGCCCCAAGTCCCTCAGCCTCTCCTCGTAAGGAGGATGCTTCAGGCCCCTCATCATCTTTGTAGCCCTCTGCTGTCCCCTCTCCAGCAGTTCCCTGTCCTTCTGGAACTGGGGAGCCCAGAACTGGTCCCAGTGCTCCAGATGGGGCCTCCCCAGGGCAGAGCAGAGTGGGAGGATGACCTCCCTCCACCTGAGGAATCTGAGGAATAAGGTGAACCTATCCTTGCTGCTGGGTTGGCTGCAGACTTGGCTGCAGAAGCACCCATGGGTGGCTGACCTTAGCTTGATGCTGGGTCACGAAGCAACAAACCCTGTAGCGAGTCTTCCTCGCTAGCAGCCTTCATCCCTCACTGCCAGCCTCCCTCGAGGTCTCTGTGCCCCAACCCACCGGCAACCACGTCCTGCCATGATGACTTGGGCATCAGTGGGGAGTGAGCGAGGAACCTTGTCCTCAAGTCACCTCCAAATCACTGCTGCTGGAGAGCGTGGCGGGGACAGTGTCCATGGAGGGAGGGCAGAGCCGGAGGGTGAGGATGCCCCTGAGTCTGATGCTCAGCAGAAGGAGGAGTGGCAAAAGCAGCCTCCATCTGCCTGTATTTTGGGAACACACACAGAGCAATCGCAAAAACCCTCATTTCTTTACAAAGCCAGGCTGAAAAACCACCAGTGACTCTCCAGCGCCCCGTTCTCTCCGGGGTCACAAGACCCAGTTCAGACACAAGACCCAGTATTCTTGTCAGCAGCATCTCACAGGCTCCTAATCACCCCCCCTGGGGAAATGCTAATTACAGCTTTACCTTCATTTTCAGCCCCGTTAGCACAGAACAGCCCCTTTGGTGCACAGACTCCTTGTGAACTCAGCCAGGTTGCCCCTGGGCTACCAGTCTGCTTTATTTCTACATTGAATTATAGAATGGTTACGAGTTGGAAAGGACCTTAAAAATTATCAAGTTCCAACCCCCCTGCCACGGGCAGGGACACCCCACACCAGACCAGGTTGCTCCAAGCCCCATCCAGCCTGGTTTTAAACACTTCCAGGGATGATGGAGCATCCACAGCTTCTCTGGGCAACCTGTTCCAGTGTCTCACCACCCTCACAGCAAAGAATTCCTTTCTGGTATCTCATCTCAATCTCCCCTCTTCCAATTTAAAACCGTTAACCCCTTGTCCTGTCACTACACTTCCTGACAAAGAGTCCCCCTCCAGCTCTCCTGTAGGCTCCCTGCAGATATTGGAAGGAACATCCAGCCTGTTGTCCTTGCGATTTGCCCCCCATCTTCAACTGGCCTTTGCGCTGCCCAGGCCATAATCCCAGTTTTCCTCTCCGAGGCTGTGGGATATTGTCCCCGTGCCAGAAGCGCCGCTATGGTTTACCGCAGCCCTGCGACCGACCTCCTGGGAGGGCAGCTCGGGGAGTTATTTAATGCTTTGGTCAGGGTTGAACAATCGCAGCTCACGTGGGTTCCTGGATGAGAATTCATGCTTAGCACTCCGAGAAAAAGCTGGAGAAAGAGAGATGATTGTGCCGGCGTTAACCCGCGGGGCTGGCTGCGGGGGGGGGACAGCGGTTATTCCCGCTTTACGCAAGAGCAGCTGAGTGATGGATGAATAAACGCCGAGGATGAGCCCCCGGCGGGTGGGAGCCACCAGCTGTCCTGCTGCTCCGACAGCCAGGGGATGGTTTCGGGCGGTGGGAGAGCAGAGAGCGGAAAGCTGATGGAGCAAGAGGCTGCCGGCAGCTTGTGCAACTGCCCAGGGAGGGGTGAGGAACAGGGAGAGAGATTCCCGTGTCCTTTTTCACCATTTTCTTCGCCGGGAGAAGGGTTTCTGAATTGTCCCGGACGTGCCTGCCTGGATGAGAGATGTTCCATCAAGGATTTCAGGGGATGTCTCCTACTGGATAGGGCTTAGCTGGGGATGTTGCATCTTGTCACTGTGTCACTTCTACAGTGTTAGAAGGAGAAAACGAAATGACAAAGCTGGTGGGAACAATTCATCACGGAATCCCAGGATGATATGGGGTTGGAAGGGACCTCTGGAGATCATCTCCTCCAACCCCCTGCCAAAGCAGGTCCACCCAGAGCAGGTCCCACAGGAACGTGTCCAGGCGGGTTTGGAATGTCTCCAGAGAAGGAGACTCCACCACCTCCCTGGGCAGCCTGTTCCAGGGCTCTGCCACCCCTCAGAGGAAAGAAGTTCCTCCTCAGGTTTAGATGGAACTTCTTACATTCAAGTTTGTGCCCGTTACCTCTTTAAACACAGCAGCCCAGTCCATGCTGATGCCGCAGGAAATGGGTCCTGCTGTCCCAGTGGGGTTTAAAGTCACTGCAACTTCACCCAGACAGCGTCAAGGAACAGATGTGGAAGAATCACCCAATGGCTGCCAAATTAATCTCACGGAAAGCTCTGGGGATGATTCCCAGAGTTGTCCCTCTGACCGGGTTTCAGGTCCCCTACTTTTAGTTAAGACAGACACACACTCGGCCAGGGCTGGCACAAACCTCCCCCTGGCTCTCAGCGTTGCAGGTCTTGATCACGCTACGCCTTTCCTCAAACCATTCCCTCAGACAATTTAATGCTTTAAACTGGCAAAGTTGTCTTTTCTGATCACTGAAACGTTTAAACACTCCTTTACTGGCAGCGTAACTCTGTGCTAAAAGAAAAGAAAACCCAGAAAAAAGTGAATAAAAGCTGTAGGTAGTGAAAAAACAAATAGACACAACTGGTTTTCTGTTGTTTTTTTGCCATTTTCACTTTTTTTTCCCTTGCCACCCTTTCAAACATGCTCTGTGGGACTTCATGCCACACGTGTGATAGTCAGGAGGCAGCACGGGCACGCATTGAGAGACAGCAAAGGGCTGTTCGTGGGACAGCCACCGCCTGTCCCCGCGTCATGGTGGGTGCAACAGGGATGTGGCACTGGGCAAAGAAGGGACAAAGCTGGATTTGGCCATGGGTTCCCGGTGGATACTGGTGTCTCAGCCCGGCTGTACTTCCAGGTACGTGATTTTCCCACTTCTCCTGGATCTCAAAAAACCAAAGCGCTGCTCCTGCTCTTGGCATGTCCCCACTTCCAAGGAGAGGAAAAAATACAACGATGGGCATCAGCTCTCTGCATCCTCAGCCCCGGTTTGAAGGAAGGCAGGTGTCCTCAGCCCCGTTTTTTCTGCGCAGCACGTGCCAGCAGCCAGGCAGAGCATCTTCGCGCGCCAAGGTCACCTCCAATCACACCCGCCGCCTGTTTTTTATTTCTCCAACCTTGAATCGCATCTGCCGCCTGTTTTTATTTCTCCACCTGCTCTCGCCCGTGCAGCTGCCTGACAAACGCCGCCTCCGAGCGGGGCCAGCGCCGAATTCAGGGTCGAACACGCCGCAGCGCTCGCCGCCGCCGGCAGCCGATCTGTCCCCTCGCACACGGGGGGAATGTGATAAGGTTATCGCTGCCGGGGAGCGCCCGGTCCTGCCCAAGGGCCAGCTGGTTGAACCCGCCGTCTGCTGCCACCGTCGCGTTCGCAGCTCCTGAAAAACAAGCCCCATCTCTCGGCGTTTTAAGTTCGGTGGGTTTGAGCCCGGGGGCTCGGTGCCGGCGCTGTTTGTCCCGGTGAACATGGACGGCTCCGTTTCGCAGGGTTCATTTCGGGCCAGCCGAGCCCCCCTCCCTGCAGAGCCGCAGAGGCGCTGGTGTTGGCAGCAGCAAGGGGCAGAACGGCCTTAAAACCGACTGGCGGCAGCTGGAGAAAAGCAATCACAAATGACAGGCATGACTCACGGCCATGTCTTGAACCGCGGAATGAATTCCAGCCCTAACGAGCTGCAGCGGAACCCGGGGCTACCCGGGCCCTTCAGAGTCCGCTTCCCACAGCACTAACAAATGTTAAAAGAGGCAAGAGAACAGCACCTTCAGCCCCACAATTTGAATACAGAGTTTTATTTCTGTTCAGCGTCATTCGGTAGAAAATTCCCACTGTCAAACACTATCGCCTATTCCAGAACAGAGCTGACAGTTTTTCCAGACGCGTTAAGAGGATGGGGGCAGCCAATGAAACATTCAGTAACATAAACTACAGAAATATAAGTAACAGAGCATTAAAGTACAGTGGAAAACAGGAACCTCTGGAGCAGCAACAGCATTTTCCAGTGTGCTAGCCAAACCACCACTGGAGGAGAATGGGTATGTGCCCTACTGCCTGCAGTTTCCAGGGGATTAAAGGCTCAGTGAGGTGGGGAAGGAATGACTAAGGGGGCAGGAACGCTGTAAGCTCTCGGCAGAGCAGGGCAGAGGTAGCTTGGCCAGGCCCCGAGGACTCACACAACCAAACCGCAGGCGGTGGCTTAATTTTAGGCTGTTTCCTTCAGTTTCACCACGGCGGGGGCCACCGTCCCTTTGCCTGACGGGGGGATCCAGGGCCTGGCGGGGGGACCCGCGGCCCAGCGGGGTGCTGCCACCCCTCCGTGCAGCGGTAGGGCAGAGATGGGGGTGCCCAGGGCGGATTTCTCCCCCCCAAAAAACGTCCTCTCACCATTACCCGACCGCTGCCCGATCGCTCCCTGCAGAGGGGCGGGGCCAGGGCCCGCCGACACACACAAGATGGCGGCGGCGACCGGCGGCGGCGAGGCCCTCTGACAGCCTTCGGCCTGCCCGCCGCCATGTTGGTGAGGAGGGCGACGGCGGGAGCGGCGGCGGGAGCGGCAGCAACAACAACCCTGCCCGGGCTGCGGCGGTTGTGGCGGGGCGGGGGGAGCGGGGCCGCCGCCTGCTTCCCGCTGGGCCGGGGGCTGCTGGCGGTGCGGGGCGCCGAGGCCGCCATCTTCCTTCAGGGGCTCCTCACCAATGACGTCACGCGGCTGGTGGAGGGGGAGGGCTCCACCCCCCCCGCTCCCGCCGGCGGCGCGGGGCAGCCGCGCGCGCTCTACGCGCATGCGCTGAACGTCCAGGGCCGCTGCCTCTACGACCTCCTGCTGTACAGGTGAGAGCGAGGGGGCGGGGCCAGGCGGCGGCGGGGGGGGGGGGGAAGAGGGGGCGGGGCCTCTCGTTGCCATGGAGACGAAAGGGCGCGCGGCCTCGGCGGGCTTCTTTCCCTGCTCGGCCGCCATGTCGCGCGCCGGACGCTGAGGCGTCCCTGGCCCATCTTTATAAATTGAGGCGTGAAAAAAGGGGCTCGCTCTGGATATTTTTCATCACTGGCCGCTGCGGGTTACCTCAGAAAAATAGCGTAATGGAGAAGCTCAGCGTGGCCTGGCAATGTGCGCTCGTAGTCCAGAAAGCCCCCCGCATTCTGGGTTGTATCCCCAGCAGGGCTCTGCTCTGGGGAGATCCCCCTCAGTGCTGCTTCCAACTCCGGGGCCACCAACAGCAGAAGGACATGGAGCTGTTGGAGCGGGGCCAGAGGAGGCCACTGAGATGCTGGGAGAGCTGGAGCCCCTCTACTGGGAGGACAGGCTGAGAGAGTTGGGGGGTTCAGCCTGGAGAAAAGAAGGCTCCGGGGAGACCTTGGAGCCCCTTCCAGTCCCTCAAGGGGCTCCAGGAAAGCTGAGGAGGGACTCTTGATAGGGGAGAGGAGCCATAGGATGAGGGGGAATGGTTTTAAACTGAAAGATTTTGATTAGATATTAGGAAGAAATTATTTTCTGTGAGGGTGGTGAGAGCCTGGCCCAGGTTGGCCAGAGAAGCTGTGGCTGCCCCATCCCTGGAGGGGTTCAAGGGCAGGTTGGACGGCACTTGGAGCAACCTGGTCTGGTGGGAGGTGTCCCTGCCCAGGGCAGGGTTGGGGGAACTGGCTGATCTTTAAGGTCCCTTCCAACCTAAACCATTCTATGATCTGTTTAATATCAACGACCTGGATGAGGAGCTCAAGTGCACCCTCAGTAAGTTTGCAGACAACAACTGGAGGAGGCTGAGGGGAGACCTTCTCGCTCTCCACAACTCCCTGGGTGTAGCCAGGGGACTTGTTCTCTCCTCCTAAGGAACAAGCGACAGGACAAAGAGGAAATCGCCTCAAGGTGTGCCAGGGGAGGTTTAGGATGGATATTAGGAACAATTTTTTCATCAAAAGGGTTGTTGAGCATTGGAACAGGCTGCCCAGGGAAGTGGTGGAGTCACCATCCCTGGAGGGATTTAAAAGACGGGTAGATGTGGTGCGGAGGGACATGGTTTGGTGGTGGTTTCATCAGTGTTATCTTAATTGTTGGACTTAATGGTCTTAAAGGTCCCTTCCAACATCGATGATTTGAAGATCACAGACTATTCTGTGATCTTAATAGGTTTAAAGTGGGGCTCAGGGCAGGCCCCAGATGCGTCTGTGGGTATATTCGGGCCAAATCCAAAACAAGGGGTTTGTGCTGCCTCACAGGTGCCATGGTCACTAATATGTGACATATAATAATTAACACCGCGTGGCCAGGTCACTCAGGGAGAAATTGGGCTTGTGGTGTGTCGGGTGAGGGTAACGGCGTGGAAACTAATGGAAGGCAGAGCTGAACGAAGCTTGTCCTCCTGCTGAAATTCACCTCGCTTTAGTATGAGCGTGACCCGTACAGAAAACTGCACGGCCAAAACCCGTTTCTGTCCCCAGGAGAGGCAAGACAATATTTGCTAGAAAAGAGTGGAACGGATGGCTGGAAAAGTATTTCACTACAGGGAGCTGAGTGCTGCTTTTGTGTGCACCGGCAGCCGTGGGTGAAATTCCCCAGATCCCTGGATTCGCACCAGGATCAAGATAAAGCTGCCTCGGCTTCCGCTGCTTTGGGGGGGGGCGTTTGTTTTTCTGACCTTGTAGGTGTAACTTTTTTAGGCTTCACGAGAGTCCAGAAGAAGAGCCACACATCCTGCTGGAGTGTGACGGCGGCGTGCTGGAGGCCGTGCAAAAACATCTCAAACTGTACAAGATCCGGAGGAAAGTAAACATTGCCCCTCGCCTTGACCTCTCTTTGTGGGCCGTCGTCCCTGGGGAGCGGGCTGGAGACATCGCCGGTTCCCTGGCCAAATCTGCAGAGCAGGCCCTGCTCTTAACTCCTGACCCCAGAACAGAAGTCATGGGCTGGAGACTGATTACAAAGAAAGGAGCAAATCCCTCGGAGGTTATCCCTGGGAGTCAGATTGGAAATATTCAGGATTACCACAGGCACAGGTACCAACAAGGTAAAGCCAAGGCCCGTTTTACGCTCTCTGTGTCACTGGATTTTGGGGAAGTTTATTTATTTATGTATTATCACAGCTTCATCTTACTATCAGAGTCCATACATTGATATAAGACAGAGAAATAAATTATTAAAGCCACATTGGTGTGTCTCAATAAGAGGAATAAATTGGTATTTCTCAGTGTGTTTAACCTGTTAATAAGTACAGGTATTAATTGCTACTTTGAGGATAAAAGTGATCTGGTGGCTTTAATTCTGTCTCGTGGCAGAATCAATATTGGGTACAGTTCCCTGGTACTAAAGATTATGGGGCAGTGGGTCAGGAACGCCGACAGCAAAAGAAAAACCAGGATTATTCATTTTCTTAGAGAGAGATCGCTGTGGTTTGAGTCATTTTGATTATTTTGGGATTATGCACGGTCTGTGTGTTTTCCTTGTTGCTAAGGAAGGAGCAGGAAACACCCTAACGTACTTTCCTAAAAATGCGTGACTGGGTTTGCAGAGTTAACTGGGAGGCCAAGGGGCGGGCGGTTGGTGTGAGAGGGAGCTCGGTCCCGGGAGCCCCCGTGCCTGCACAGAGTTCCCATCAATTTTACTGCGGCTGCGCGGACGGTGGATTAAATTAATTGGCAGCCTGAAAGATGATGGTCCTCTGCTTAAACCTGAGTCCACCTGGTTGGGAAAAGGAAGCTGTTAATGGGTCAGACTGGGCAGGACTGTGGGGGTGCGCCCCCTCCCTGAAACACCAGCCCTGGTCTTGCTGTGCCGCCGGGGAAAGCTGGGGCCAACGCTCTGCTTCAGAAAAAATTACTATTTTGGTGTCATTGGTCACAGAAAAAAACAAGTACTTACACAGGCATTCGGTGTTTGGGCTTTAACGAAGACAGGTGGCCAACTTGTGTTCGTTAGCTCTGAAGGAAATTACTCTTAATGACATTAAAGTCTAGTTGTGGGGTGTGGGTGAGAAGGATTTTGGCAGTGACGTCTATGTTGATGACTTCGTGTGGGATCTGCATCCTTCTGGGTGCTTTGAATTTCCAGCAGTGCGCTTGGGAGGTGCTGTGAGCTTCACGAAATGAGGTTCTAGTGGAGTTCACCATTTACTCTTAACAGTAAACATCATTTACGGCTAATTAATTCATTCACCCCAAACCGGAGTAACTGCGAAGTCAATTATTTCACGCTGCTTCTTATGGGTTCTCTTAGTTTTACGCCTCACAGAGGAGGAATACTCCAGAAATCTTAAATACTGAAGTTCTTACCGCATCTACCCATTGGTTTTACCTTTTTCCCCTTAGGAATTCCCGAAGGTGTGAAAGATCTCCCTCCGGGAGTAGCCCTCCCGCTGGAATCGAACCTGGCCTACATGAACGGCATCAGCTTTACCAAAGGCTGTTACATCGGGCAGGAGTTGACAGCCAGGACCCACCACATGGGCGTCATCCGCAAGCGTCTGCTGCCGGTCCGCTTTTCGGCTCCTCTTCCCAAGGACAGCATTCCCGAGGGTGCCGAGATCGTAACCGAATCGGGAAAGCCGGCCGGCAAGTTCCGGGCTGGAGGAGGTGAACTGGGTATAGCTTTGCTGAGGTTAGCGAATATCGACGAACCGCTCTACCTTAATATCGCGGGTGATAAAGTCAAGCTCACTGCAAGTACACCCGAGTGGTGGCCAAAAACTGCTGGTAAATAACTGAGGAACCCCCATTTGCCTTATTGAGATTTTTTTTTGTGTGTGTGTGTGGTAAATTTGGGAAGGCGACTCTGCCTTCAGCTGTCGCTTGTGTGGTGTTTGAGGCAGGATTCCAGGATTTTCCGAATCTCTTGTGTGCACTGAATGTTTCTGTTCAGAATAATGATTCTGGGGTGTCTTTTTTAACGGCGAGTGTGTTGCTCTTCCCTTGCACAAGTTACATACTCAGGCTAAAGTGTTCACTGCAAAGGACTCCTTGCATTGAGCTGCTTCTTAAACTCGCCGATTGGGTGGGTGTTTTTTCCCACCACTCCAGCTTCTGATTATGTTCAGGAAGAGGAATAATACCTTGTACTCCACTTGATTTTAATAAGTCATCCCCAGTGGGAAAGCTCTCAAGCATCCTGGTCTCCGGCTTTGGCGCCGGCAGAGGGAGCACGGCCAGCAGCAGCCACCTCCTCTGCCGCTCCCGACCTCCGTCCTTCACCCAAACGACCGTTTTGGAGAGGAAAGTGTTATTTTACAGAAAGAAGGTGCACTGGGTGCGTGCCCTGGGGTGACTGTTGTATCGCTGTATCACCATAAATCCATTCTGGGCCTGCTTTTGGAATGGTGCGTGGTGCAGAAGGGAGCGATGAGAGAAATGAGCTGGTTTGATCCCTTTCTGACCAAAAAACCCAAACTCTTGCATGCATGTTTCTAACAAAAAACCGTCCGAAGCACATTCTGCCTCTATTTCGGGGTCACTGGAACTGTGAAGGGGATTTGTGAAAGATGCTCATATTGGTTAAAACTCTTTGCTTGCTGTAAAATGAGTTTGTGGAATCTCTCATTAAAAGTTTATTGTATCAGTAATTTAAATGCGACTTGTCTGAAAGAGAAGAGACGCTACTTTTTATTTGCCGCGTGTGAAGATACACACCAGGATAACTTTTTTCGGTTGTTTGCTGACAAGAGACATGCCTGACAGTGTTCATCCTTGTCATCGCTGACACCCTTTTGTCAGATTTGTCAGATTAGTGGATCCCGCCAAAAAAGGGGCGAGTAACGACCCACCTGTTCCTCAACCCAGCCAAAGGGCCGAAATGTCCTCAGCAGCACTTTTCATAGCCGATTTCTGCAGGAAAGAGGAATTGTCGAGAAATAAAACACGGCCGCCAGGCCCACACAGCCTTGGGGTGGTAAACGAGCCGCTTTCATGGTGGAATTCTGTCAGGTTTTTGTGCTTCCCTCAGCACAGGACAAACATGGCGGCTGAGGGGAGCTGTCAGGTAAACCTGCTCAGGGTGCTTGCCTCGGACTAAATAAAGCTACGAAAAGGGGGCGCTGCTCTTCCAGGGGGGAACCCCTTCCCGATCCCTGTTTTCTGGGTGATTCCCCTTCATGGCCTCAGTTTCCCCTCGATGCCCCAGTTCCCCCTCATCCCCTCAGTTCCCCCCTGCTCCCCCAGTTCCCCCTCACCGCCTCAGTTTCCCCTCATTTCCCCCTCATCCCCCCGGTTCCCCTTCACCACCTCAGCTCCCCATTNGCGATGGTTCACCCTTTCCAGGCCCCCCCCCCCCGCAATGGTTTCTCCCACCGACGGCCGTTGCCCGCCTCGGCTCGCGCCGTTCCCGCCCTTGGCCGGCGGCGCGCGCCTCCCGCTCCCCTCAGGGCGGGAGGGTGAGTGGGGGGGAGGATAAGATGGTGGCGGGCAGCGACCGGCTGCCGGCCCTGCGGCCTGACGGGGCTTGCTGGGCAGAGGTGAGGCGTCAGCCCCGCCACCCCCGCTGCCGGGATGGGGCTGGGGTCCCGGAACCGGGGCGGGGGAACGGTGGAGGGGAGATTGCGAGGCCTCTCTGTGAGGAGAGGTCCCTCTGTGAGGGGAGGTTGTGAGGCCCTTCTCTGAGGGGAGGAACCGGCCTCTGCCCGGTAAGGAGCGGCGGCGGAGCTGCAGCGGGTCTCCCCTGGAGGTTCAGGGGAAGCCCCGTGGCTGCTGGTAGAGCAGAACCATGTAAATAAAGGACGTATCTACAAAAGTACCAGGCTGCCTTCCTCTTCCACTTGTCGTATGCAGCCTGTTGGAGAGCTGTGGGCGCTCTGAAGTTAAAGAGCCGTGAGCGGTGTTGACACACCAGAAATGAGTGACGTTTCTGCACGGAGAGGTAGCAGAAGAGAGCGGGGAATAAGCAAGTTGTTAGCCTGAAGTCCCAATAGGGTGAGACAGGAGTAAGACGCTTTCTGAGGCTGTGGAGGGGGGGATACGTTGAAATGTTTGGTTTCACAAAAAAGAAGTTGTTTTCTTCTTTTTTTGCTATTTCTATTTCCTAATTTTTTTTTTTTTTTTTTATTACTATTATTATTTTTCTGGAGGCTGTGTTTGATTGCATTGTTACTTTTTTTTTACATTTCCTAGCATAGTCAAAAGCCACAAAAGTTGTCTTGGTGTGGCGATGGGTCCGGAAGAATGACCGCTAGTACTTGAGCCTACTGCATAAACAGATGTGCTACTGAGTTATGAAAATCACTGCAACCTGCTATTTAAAATGCATCGTTGAGTAAATTTGTACCGCTTTGGCCAGATGAGTTACTTGAAGTTAGTACATTTTAAAAGTCTCATGCAGGTACTTCTCGCTTTATTAATATTTGGGGTATGTTTGCCTGCTGTTAATACTTTTGCAGTCTTCGTGAGGTATCCCAGTACTGCAGAGCTGAGAGTCACAAATGAGATTTATCCTTCATAGCCTTCAGTGGACCTGCTTTTCCAGCTGGTGTTTTTTCTCCAGCGTTTTAAAGGCCAGGGGATTTGGCAGCTTTGATTGCCCCTTTTCACAGCCATTGCTGCTTGGTTTCTGTGCTTCTGCACAGGCACTGGGAGTGGGTTTCTTGCGTGTTACTTTGCGAGGAGGGTGTAGCTACCGCTGCTTCTTGCTACTTTGTAAGGATGCGGTTGGGAGCACAGTTTCTGCTGGGTGGTAATAAGATGTGCTACATTTTGACATCAAAATCTTCTCTCACCCCTTTGCCTGTGAGTTATTATGCTTTTACATAGACTGGGAGCCTTTCAGAAAAGGCTCTCTTGGTTTATTTTTTCTGTAACACGCTGTTCTCAAGGTAACAGCAATAATTTATGCTTAAACAGGTTTGATTTTGGGGGGGGTTTCTTGTGTGGATTTGAGTCTGGATTTCCTCTCTTTCCCTTTTGTCTTGCCCAGGCCAAATGAGTGTGAAATTCTGCTGCAGGACTTCATTTGAGGCTTGTGAGGTCTGTTCATATCGCTAAGATTACTGCACGTCCTTTAGTCCCGTGCTGCCATAACACTGGAAACATTTGGGCTTTCTCTGTTTTCTTTAATCCCTGGTCAGGGCATGGCTTGAAATATTTGATCTTTTTTTTTTTTTTTTTTACCTCCTTGGAAGACTTGAGTTCTGTGTGTGCTGTCAGCAACGCTGGTGCCAACATGCTATCCCAAAAACCTAAATGTGGAAAATGGGTATAAAAGCTTCTTAGGTCATGTTTATATAGATGTTGCCAATCTCAAATTGTGCTTACATCAGACTGTTGTAGGAGCTGGAGGAGGACAGTCACGGGCTCTGAATGCCATTACAGCTTTGTGGAGAGAAACCGGAGGGAGAAAAGCAATAATGTAAACGAGGGCTGAGGTTTTCAGGGAGGGGTGACCTCATTTCCTATTTACTGCTGTGTCAGAAAAGCTATATGGAATATGATTAATATTTGGGGCGGGTTACGTGCTGCGTGGCACTCTGCAGTGTGTTTTAGCAGTGCTTTAGTGGGGAAGAGCTGCAGTGATAGCAGTGAGGGAAGGACTCCTGGAGCACTGGGACCAGTTCTGGGCCCCCCTAGTTCCAGAAGGACAGGGAACTGCTGGAGAGGGGACAGCAGAGGGCTACAAAGATGATGAGGGGCCTGGAGCATCTCCCTTACGAGGAAAGGCTGAGGGACTTGGGGCTTTTTAGTCTGGAGAAGAGAAGGCTGAGGGGGGATCTGATCAACACCTATAAATACTTAAAGGGTGGGTGTCAGGAGGATGGGGCCAGTCTATTTTCAGTGGTGCCCAGGGACAGGACAAGAGGAAATGGGCACAAACTTGACCATAAGAAGTTCCATCTAAACCTGAGGAGGAACTTCTTTGCTGTGAGGGTGGCAGAGCCCTGGAAGAGGCTGCCCAGAGAGGTGGTGGAGTCTCCTTCTCTGGAGACACTCAAAACCCACCTGGACACGTTCCTGTGGGACCTGCTCTGGGTGGACCTGCTTTGGCAGGGGGTTGGAGGAGATGATCTCCAGAGGTCCCTTCCAACTCCATATCATTCCCTGATTCTGTGACTCTGCAGAACAAGGCAATGTTTCCCTAGCTTAGTGAGAATGCCTTGGGAACAGAAGAAAACTTTGGAGAAAGGAGTTTTCTCATATTCCGTAAGATGGATTTTGGGGTAGTTTTATTGTTCAGGGTGAACAATGTATATTTTTAGATTTAACTCAGCTGGCAACTGTAAGCTGAAGATTATCTTGAGTTTTTTGGATAAAATGAGACAAAACTTGTTAGCACTATGCTGTCTCTTTTTTTCTAGTCTCAAGACTCTGTAATGATACTTGAGTGATGATGGACTACACTTCCCAGCAACTGAACTTTATTATCTTATAGCTGGATTTTATGTTGCTTTCTTCAAAAAAAACCAATATTAAAAAGGCTCTGTTAGCCTTTTCCATTGTCTCTGGATTTCTTTTTTTATTTAAATTATACCATTTCATTCTTTTTGTAGCATTAAAAATATGGTGATGTGAGGTAAAGATCAGGGTTCATCATCTTGCTGAGTTAAGCAAAGGGTTGTGGAAGATAATGACTTCATTAGGGAAGAATGTGGAAATAGTGATAAAATGTAACGCTCTACAAGATATTTGATTGAAGGTGGGGAGATGGAAGGTCAGGTACAGCACTTTAGCATGAAGGAAGGCCTTTAATTAAAATAACCTTTATTTTTAATTCTTTTTGCAGGAAGCATAGGGCTCGATTTGCTCACAATTCATGGTTACTTACCTGGGGTGAGCCAAAGGATGGATTTCAGTGGGAAGACAGGAACAAAAGTGGCTGGTGCATCGTCACCACTGACCAAAAAACCATTAATTCCAGTGACTTATTTTTTTTGTGGAGATAACCAAAGCCTCAGAGGTGTGAGAGATGATGAACTTCGATCAGAAGACCCCTTGTACTGTTAAAGATGAAGTTGCTGTATGTCTATTGTTTATTATGTGAATATGATAGTGATGAAATTTTTCTCACTGGGTTATAATTCGTGATTATAACTTAAACTTTTTGGAAATATGTGACCACCTGAGAATAGTTGCTTAGAAGTTTCTTCTTGTGTGGGAAGGAGGAGAAGGTGCATTTCAAAACCTCTCAAACACTTTTCTTTTTCCCTGTCTGAGAAGCGTTTCCTGGCTAAATAAAGTCACTCAGCTGCATTTCTCAGGTGGTCCCTGTAAGCCTGAAGGGGGGACGGTTCCTGAGGCTCAGGGCTGCAGTCCTGGATCCCGTACCTTGTAGCTATTGCACAACAGAGGAAAGACTACAATTCCCATAGTACTTCCACATACTGGTACTCCAGTGACATCAGACATTACATGGCTGAGACTGGTTGTAAAGCAAGAAGACCAAAAATGTAAGCTTGGTGTTTCTTTCACTTCTGTAGCAGGGCCTTTGGCAGCGTGAAATCTTTGCTTACTTAGGGGAGGATTTCAGTTGCCGCAGAGGTGTTTGAAAGGGTGTGTTACCTGAAGAAAACATGAGGTGACATTTAAGGGCAAAGCAATTTGTACCGTTTCTCGGAGTGTTTGGTGCAGCTTAGAGACTCCTCTGTCTAGGAATAGCTGCGTGGAGTAATCGCTTAATACCAGCGCTGCTAGTTTGTCTGGAGGGGCCGTTTCCTTGCCCACAGCCCGAATTCTGCTCGCTTCTTTTCTGCTGGTTTTTTTTTTTTTTTCCTGCAGCTTCAAGGGGGTGGAGGAGAGGGACGCTGTCCAGAGCCTGGCAACAGTTTCTGTGTGCGTGTAGTAACTGAGGTGTGTAGCGTGTGTCCCATGGCAGCGATCTGAGGGGGAGGTAAACGAGGTTGCGGCGGCAGCTGGACCTGAAAGCACGGGGGATCAGTTGTGCTGCAGTGCTCCGGGGTGTACAGCCGGCGTGTCGGAGCGCCTGTGCTGCCTGCGCTTCCCCAGTGGCCTGTGTCGCTGGGAGGAAGGCAGGCAGGGAATGGCTGGTGGCAACATCTGGGCAGGTTTGTCTCCGCGGAAGTTGCTTTCTCGCAACGGGGTGAGGTTTATGTGGGTTTTTTGTTGTTCAGGAGAGATGCTGGGTGTCTGGAGTGATATGGATATTTTAGAAAGCTGGAAAACAATCCAGCAAAGCGGTTTCTGCAGGGTGATATTTGCTTATGTTGCTGTAGTGCTGTAGTTTAAACTTAAGTACAATGATTTATTCGCCTGATAGCGCCCAGCCTTTCAAGTGATCGCATATCGTGAGCGCCTGACAAAACCAGAGTTCTTCAAACACAATCTGACCACCAGATTCTTCTAATAAGGACAATGAGGAGGGAGTTACAAAGTGGATGGGAAACTTGGGAATACTTGCTGTGATCTTTTTGCTGAGAAATGTAATAACTTCTCAAGCAGGTAGTAAATCCCCTTTTGTTTCTTTTAGAAACAGTTTAGATCTGTTGAATGGCATTATGACAGTGTTTGCTCAAGTCTGTAATCTTGAAGACATCTACTTAGGGCTTGAAAATCACAAAGTGAGGAGCAGGTGAAGTGGAAGAAGTAGCTTTATATCTAATCTTTTTAGTCTAGTGAAATTAAGATACGAGTCCCTATGTAATGGTATACAGTGTATACAGATCCTCCTGCAGCTGATTAAAAAAAATTCTATTTATTTGGCCACGTGTGCTGGTTTGTAACTTCAAAGAGTTTGTTTTTACATAATCGATACGTAATTGATAATTTCAGTAATTTTTTTTTTTTGTTTAAAAATATATTGGGAAAGACATTTTGATTTAGTGGAGTTTAAACTACTAGATAGTCCGTCTGTCAAAATGAATCCGGAAAAATATTTCGCAACTTCAGTTGGAATTTTATATTCCTAAACAAAAAGGTTTATACTCAGAGTATATTAATACCAATAATCCTGTTTTACAGCAACGTGTATTTGAAGGGACATAACCTCCAAACCACGCAGTGAAGTTACCTTTGGATTAGTTGACTCTAAAGTCAGCAGAAGTTCGGTTAAAAACTCCTTACCTGTTTGTTTTAGTCCCTTGTGTTTCCCTGCTCTACCAGGAGATAATGGAGTGTGACACGTGGTAGGAATTGTGAGTGGAGGTGAATATATAGAGGTAGATGGTGTTAAGTTCCCTTTTATTTCCGTGGAGCCTGCATTGAACATGACTTTGTTATTCGGATACTTAAATGTGTATTTGCTGTGTAGATATTTTGAGTGTTACAGGCTTTTTAGTCCTGGATGTGTTAAAGCAGCTGTCTTTGGCCACCTTTGAAAAACTTTCCTTTAGCAGCCCCGAATTTGAACTTTTGGATAATGACGTGTTGCAGCTGAGTTGTGTTCACTGTTTTTAAAGCTGGCAACTTCATATCAATGTTTCATGAAGGGTAATTTTTAATTGGGAATTAGGGTTTTATGGCTTTTATTATTAAAAAAAAAAAAATCCTCTGAAACTCCAGAGTTAGGGCAGGAGGCTTCAGTCCTTTTTGCATGCAAAAGTGCTTGGAAATAGTAGGACTTTGTCCAAAGTACTCGTGGCTTTGGACCACAGCTAGAGTTTCTAGATCTCTGAAATCTATAATTAAAACCAATATCGATAACTTTTTTAATAGTTTAAATTAATTGCAGATCAGGGCTTTCTTTCTAAACTACCTGGCTGGCAAATTATTCCTTATTTTTTCAAATTAATAAAGCAAGAATTGCAGGAAGTGGGGAGGTTACAAATTTGAATTTCTGAAATTACTGACTTGAGGGAGGCTGAAGTTATGATAATTGCATGTCTGTAGCCACAGTTCCCAGTGGATAAATCCGTATCACATGCTTTCCCAAGTGCTTACTGTGCTTAATTTCTTGTCATTGACGTTCTAGGTTTTAATATAAATGTTGCAGAAATGTTCTGTGTGTTTGATTTGGGTTTTTTTGTTGGTGGTGGTTTTTGGTTTGTGGTTTTTTTTTAGCTGAGGAAGCTCACAGAGGTACTGGGGTACTGTTTCAGGGATAATGTTTCATAGAGGTAGAATTGAGGAACAGATCGGAATCTTCCCCCAACAAACTTTCTGCTGTGTAGCTTTGTAAAGCAGATAGGCCTAAATATAAAAGAGGCTCAAAGCAGATGCATCAAAAAGAGAAGTGCAGGTCTTTAGTCTTAAGAGCACTTTTCCCATGTAACCTGATTCTGGAACTTGTAAACCCTCAGGTAGTGTAGGTGGAAGTTTTTAGGCTTTCCTCATGATCTCCTTACAATATTAAGGTAGTGTTTCAAATGGACTTTTTTATCTGAAGGATTCGATGTACCGTAGCGTGTAGAACTGCAAAACCTGTGACTTTTCCATGGTTGCATCAGTGTGTGTACACGTGTACTTCTCTGGAAGTGCAACATAAATCCACTTGAAGATACTACTATTTGTATTACTCTGAAAAGCAGGAATTCAGAGTAGCAAAATTCACGTTAATCAGTGAGAAATAGTTCAAAGTTGAGTTTTGTATTTCCTATGGCTTCTCTTTAATCAGCGCAAGAATCAGATTATGGAAAAGTGTGTGCGTGTACATACATGTGTACACATGGAAAATGTTCTCCCTGTCTTCACCATGGGACAGGATATTTTGGGGCGGAAGGCACCAAAATTAGTCGGGTGAGTATACACATGCTGAGAGGGCTCACTCTTTGCAAGGTTCATTGAAAGTTTCTAGTGTTAGCTTTAAGAAGTGTTGATGGGAAGGTGATTGGACATTATACTCTGAGAAATACCAGGGGGATTGGTTTTTTTCAGGTTATTGAATGGTTATGTTGTTGGGGTGTCTGTCATTCCGCCGGTCAGCTTTGAACCGTCCTTCAAATCCAGTGAAACTGGGGATAAGGTGGATGGAGGGATGGATGGATGGATGGATGTCTTGGGGGTAATGAATTTCTGTTTATGCCATGGAAGCTGACAGCTTCACAGAGGAGAGATCCAGATCAGTGTCCTCACAGGGAGAAAGGCTTCTGCATGATTTTAAGAGCTTGGAGTGGCTGCTTATCCCGTCACGTTACAGTGGGCTCTCAGCTGGTGTCCATGAGGGTGAGCATGGAAGGACTGGGGAGACGGAGAGGATGCGGTGAGGAAGCTGCTGCTGTTGGGATGAGCTTGGGATAGGGCATGAACGTGTAGGAAGCAGGTCATCCGTCTTCCCTGCTGATGGAACAACTTGTTTCCTTCTGCTGTTGAGCTGTGGTCCTTTATCCTTTTGCTTAAGAGTTCTTTTTGAATAATATCGGAAGAAAATAAAGCCATTTACAATTTGAGGGCATGATATTAAAGTATTCAATGAGAACATTTTTTTTTTTTTAAATTATCATTAATTTAATGCAATGCAAGCTGGCATTGCTTCTTGAAGTGAAGCCCTGGCTTCTACTAAGGCTCTAATGTAGCACCCTCATATCCTGAAGATATCCCACACGGCCTTTCTAGGAATGAATTATTTACCAGTCGTGCAATAAGCGTGTGTTTTGTCAACCCCTGAAAGCTAAGTGACAACCACAGAAAGTTACCATTGAAAATTCATTTTTTCCTGAAAGAGGGTGTATGCGCTGGAGCACAGAGGTAGCACTCTTACCTTTTTTGAACAGCTGTGTAAATTGTAAGCTTCAGTTGCACTCTTACACGGGTTGTGAAGCCTAATGTAGCACCTGGAATGCTTTGAAAGTTTCCCATGATTTGAAGTAGTTCCTATTTTGTGATATAATTGGATTGTTGCTTGGGGTTTCGGATATCAACTAATGCAGTGTGAAACCCACTTCTAAAGTTGTGAATAGTTACATTGAGTCACAGAGGTAGTGATTAGCCAAATCATTGATGGGCTTCATTAAGTTTGCTTTGACAGACGAGCAGCTACTAAATCACAAATAGTTAAGAGATCAGGAAAGGTTAGCAGCTTAGACACGTACTGACTGAACAGATCATCATGGGAGGTGTAAAGATATTACTGATCATCCCTTCTTGAAAGGAAACTGTGTGTAATAAAATTAGCATCTAGGAGCAGTTGTGTGCACCTGAGTCATTTCATTGCAGAGCCCACTATTTTAGGTTAAATACAAGGAGCCTAATCTTCCATCTGTGGCAGCTCGATAATCTGCTTTTCAATATGGGGGACTATAGGAGGTTATACTGTAACGTGAATAAATGTACAGAGACCATAGGAAAAGATTTCAGAATCAGCGTGTTATACTTCGGGGTCTCATGGGAACATGCTTTTGTCACACTTGGTTTTGGATAGCAATGTGTGGCGGGAGCCAGCCTTGCCTTTACTGTTGAGAGAAGCTGAGTCTGAAGATGGAGCAGAGCCCTTAAATGGGTGCAGTCCCAGGTATCTGAGGATTGTTTGTCCTGTTATGCGATGGGAATGGATGTCCAGTTCCGTGGCAGATGTGTGCCGGTGAGCAGGATCATGGAGTGAGCTTACGGACTGGCGTGGTAGATGTGGACCTGTGGGATGTATCTATGTTACAGGATCAAGCTAAAGAGAGGAGTTTTCAGAGAGGCAGCTGCCTCTGCCTGCCTGATCCTAGGTGCAGCCCAGCGCAGCTGCCTTACCCATTCTGGGACTCCATGTGACCCGTGGTCAGCAGCTCTTGTATCTGCTGAGCTGTTCCGTCATGTGGCATCTCGCAGCAGTAAAGCAACGTCGCCGTTGTTCTGCGAATGTGTGAGACGTAGGTGGTACTGGAGGAGTTGTGGGTGGTGTGACGCGGAGAGATGGTGGGAGGAGCAATGAGGGGTAACTAGAAACGAGTTTCATGCATAATAAGTACAACTTTGAAAGACCTGGTCATCATTGCTTTTTTTTTTTTTTTTAATTGCTTTTGAATAGGTGAAGTCTGGCCTCAAGAATCTAAATTTCTGCTTGCATGGCAATGCTGCATACTTCAGAGAAGAGAGCTTGTACACTGATAACAAGGACATGGTCAAACAAAGTGCCGCCCCTGGTCATTACGAGTCACAGGTGAGTCCAAAAAAACTCGTGTAGGTAGACAGCAGTAAATACTTGTATGATATGTTGGTTTTTCTAACTGAATGTATCGAATAACCACATAACCAAAACCCCTCAGCACCTGAAGAGACTGCTACGTTACAGTTGGAGCAGCTTTCACTATTATTTTGTGTCAGTCCAGGTCAGCAACCCTCTGTTCATGGAAGTCAGCAGTTCCTCATTCAGTCTGGCTTTGAGTGCCTCTTGTCAAGGGCATTTGTGAGACTTACCACACAGTCTTGTGAAGAACAACTGCTGGGATTTACCATGGACAAAAAAAAAAATAATAAATCTTTCATTGTATTAAATGAATGTATTTAGATGTTCGTGTTTAAAACAAAAGAAATGGCCCAGTAGCCCATGAGTGTTCTTAATGGTAACTCGGCTATAGATCCCATATATTGAACAAGCATCTCATAAATGTACTTCTTCCCTGCCTTCTTCCCTCCCGCCCCACCTTAAGTGGTTCTTTTTTATATGATTTTGACCCAACTGTCTACGAGAAGTCTGACAGACTTGATTCCTTTTTCTCAGGAAAAAAAAAATCTTAATTTTTTGACTGCTGAAAAGGAACATTTCCCTTTGCTGCTGCAACAAGCCTTTTTGATGTATGAAGTAGGTATTTAGAAGGAAGTCTGCAGTAATCTGCCGTTCTTATGGTTTTGTCCCTGATATTAAGAGATATCTGAATAAGTGGCCTATTTTTCTCCCTTGGTTTTGGTTTTTGACATATCCCTGTCGCCTGTTTACTTCTGCTGGTTAGCTTCCCAGGTAACCCAAGACGACAATTCAAAGAATTCTGATTTATTTTATATTTTTTTCACCCTCTAGTTTCCGAAAGTTCATAGCAGTGTATCCTGAATGGGTTAACCTGTTTCAGTGTGCGATAGGTTAGGATGGCTGTAGATAGGAGTTACTAGAAGTCTGAAGTCAGAAAACAATACTTTTTCTTGTGCTTGCTTTATCTTGCCAAGAAAACCAAGAAATAAACAGGAAATATTTATCCTGCCAAGAAATCGGAGATGAATACACTCTGTATAGAAGTAATAACACTGTGCAGTGCTGTCATTTACTGTCCTTATGATAGATGTTTATAAAAAGCATCTGCAAGCAATGCTCTGTAGCAGTGAATTCCTGCAGTTTTAGGATAACTGACCTAGGCTGATACTTAATTTAGCTTAAATGCTTTTTGGCAAATCAAGAACTTTGTCAGACGGGACTTCGTGTAAATAAATTCTTCTGATTATATAATGGAAAAAATATTTAGCTCTGATTACATCGTTTTTTAGCTTATTGATAGTCTGATACAAGCTGTAGACTGTTCTTAACCTCCAAACAGGAGGTCAGTGAAGCCCTATTGAGGTTTTCTAGCCTGTCCCCTCTAATGCTGTAGTTCAGCAGGGTACTCCAGATACACATAACATAACTGCAGATGTTTCTTACAATTGTCATAATGTAATGGTCTCTCTGAAAGTCCCTAAAACTCCTCCCAGTCTGCTTGAGGGGCCTTCACTGCGCTGTCAGCAGCTATTACCATTGCGGAATAGATGGTGACAGGCTGGAACTGTTTCCAGCACTTAGCTGGACAGCACAAGAATCAGAACGTTTCCAGTAATGACAAATAATACTTGAGTGTTCTGCTGTAGTCACAGCGCTGTGAAATCTTTGGCCAGAGGATTTTCAGAAGGTCACAGATCTCTGTCTCCCAGCTGCCCATCTCAAGCTGTGGTGGTGGTGGGACAGAAACTTCTCCCTGGGGAAAATTTGTCTCGTATCTGTGTCTGAAAGCACAGTGAGGGACACTGGCACTTCTGTGCATCCAAAGTCAGAGAATCATAGAATGGTTAGAGTTGGAAGGGATCTTGAAGATCATTGAGTTCCATCCCCCCTGCCCTGGGCAGGGACACCTCCCACCAGACCAGGTTGCTCAAAGCCCCATCCAGCCTGGCCTTGAACCCCTCCAGGGATGGGGCAGCCACAGCTTCTCTGGGCAACCTGTTTCAGTGTCTCACCACCCTCACAGCAAAGAATTTCTTTCTGGTATCTCATCTAAATTTCCCCTCTTTCAGTTTAAAACCGTTACCCCTTCTCCTATTGCTCCCCTCCCTAATAAAGAGTCCCTCCCCATCTCTCCTGTTGCCCCTTTAGGTACTGGAAAGCTGCTATAAGGTCTCCCCGGAGCCTCCTCTTCTCCAGGTCCCTCCCAACCTCAGCTGTTCCGAGATCTTTGCCATGCAGGATTCTCTGTTCCCATTAAAATTTACTGTTTATCAAGCCCTTTACTGTGATCTGTAGATTTCATCTGCCTCTGCGTCGCCTGGCAGTTGTGCTGGCTTGGCATTTGGCTGGGGAGCTGGGAGGGAAAGCCTTCCTTGAGGTCTTTTCCCTCGCTGCTGGAGCAGTGAAACCGTCTACGTAATGACAGCAAATCCTTAGCACACGGCCTGGAGGAAGCAGAAGCACAAAGAAGCTGGGTAGCAAAAAGTGAGTCGGTGTGTTCTGGAGCACAGGATTCACGTCACAGGTCCCATAACAATATCAGTGCCTAATAGCTTTGTTACTATCTAGTTTCGTGTATATTTATAGTTGAAACATGAGCATTATACTGATGAAGTTCTACTCATGTATTTCTCTTCAAAATAAACTCTGGAAGAGCTTCTAAATACAAAGAACTGCTTGAAGCTTTTGGAAATAGTGAAATCTTTTGGTAAATGCTTCTTATTTGCTTACTTCTCTGTTGTGATGAGCTTCTTGCAGAAGTTAAAAGCCCTCTGCGTGCATTTGAAGATAAGATGTGACTTAATAACAGTGTTAGATGTCTTGGAAAAGAGCGTTGTTTCGTATGCAGGGACAAAGTTTAGTACATAAACATTTCCATTTTACATGAAAGAACAGAAGCTGTGTCTTTTTATGCTTTGAAAGACAAATCGAGATAATGTATCTAGGTTTTAGAAGTGGTAAGTTTTTTGTTGTTTTGAGAGGCAATTCATTAACAGCAGCGACTTTACCTTAATTTGCAGAGTGGAAAGAGTGAAGTAAAAGTCCTACTGAAGACTGTAGGAGTAGTCATTTGATTTTATATATATATATTTGTTGGTTGTTTTTTTTTGGAGACAGCATTTCATTCATTGATTATTTCTTTTTAAGGTTGAAGCTCTGAGCGAAACACTGTGCCTCTGCAGGCAGCCCTTTCTTTGCAAAGCCGGTTATGAAGGTTATGAGTATCTGTGATTCAGTGAAGAATTTTGAAACTAAAGCAAACTTAGGAGACAAGACACAGTTTTATCCCTTTTCAATTGTAACTTCTTAGTAGCTCATATGAAGAGCACAGAGAAGAGCTTCTCATTTTTATTATTATTATTTTTTTTAATTCTGTTTAACTGGGTGGAATGACAGACTCCATTGTTTTGGAAGTGCTGAGCGACGAGACTGTATCCAGGGTACATAAAGTACCTCCTCTACTGATCTTTAGTCACATTGTCCTGCACAACTCGCATTAGCACTGATTAATGGCTCTGAAAATAAAAGATAAATCCATTAGTTACAGATCCTATTTTTAATCGATGCAGAAGTATTTTATGCTCCAGCCAAGGAGCATAACTTATCTCTGTGTGTTGCTTCCTAGTGAGCTAAACAAGAGCAGGGCCTGGGCATTGGCATGTGCTTGTTGATGCTGCTAAATTGTTGCTAGAATTGTGGCCTTGGTCAGCTACTGCTTTCCTAAGGGATACTTGTGGGAAGGTCAGGAGTCATTTGTAGCAGATGCTTTGGGTGTCCCTCTCCCCCTCTTCTCCAGGGGAAGTGTTTACTTGTATCACATGAGCACTGTCACACCACTTTGTTGTTATTATCTCTTATTTAGTCATATAGGTATTGATAGTGTGTTCATATGGAATGTTACAGAATATGCGTCTCGTCATAGTAACTCTAATTCTGTTATTTAATAGGGATTTGTTTGGATGTGTAAGACAACTTTATAACAAAGTGATAAGCCCTCAGTGTAAACTTTTTTTAATTTAAATTCAAAAACTTCCCTAAAGGGTTGTTCTTTCCTCCTCATGGAAGGAGCACACTTGACCAGGTAATAATTCTTTACTACCTTTTGAGACAAGACCCAGGAAGGGAGAAGGCCACACCTGTGCTGGGCTGTCTTAGCGTAGCCAGGGGGGTGAGCGCTGTTATGATCCTCTCTGTTCTACCACCCTTTTAAACCAGGAAAGCAGTTAGAGATTAGAAAACTTCTCCCAGGGAGAAAGTGGTGGGTTCTCAAAACTCATCCGGGCAACTTTCTGAGCAGCCTGATCTAAGGGGGTCTGCCCTGAGCAGGACATTAGGCTGGATGACCCCGGAGGTCCCTTCCAACTCAAAGCAGGTTTCTGATGTTCTACTTAAACCTTTTAATCACAGATTCTGTTGTGGCAATTCCTAGTTGAGATACCTCGTGAGGTACAGTTCCCCATGTTTCATAGATCTCCTATTATTTATTCTTTGAGTAAATAGTTTATCTCTAATAGTCTTTTTTGGACCAGTACTTAAAGACAGATTGGTTATTTTTTATGCAGATTATGTGTGTGAAGTTTACAGATCTCCCTCCCTGCTTACCATGGGCTCTTTGTTGGAATATTTTGTTTTTTCAGGGATAATTGCTCTTCCCTTTGTTTTCTCAGAAGGGATGTGTATGCCTCTGATGTGTGCATTTCCAGTCATATAGACTAGAAGATTCTGAGCTTGCGAATGTGACATGCAAACACCTACAATGTGTAGAGAATCCCTATTATTATCTAGTAAGTCATTTTTGTTGTTCACTTATTTATTTTTAGGATATGCATACATTTGTCAGATTTGGACTTCTTTAAGGCAGGAAAGGGAACAAGTTTTAGACTGTATCCTTCTGTCACAGCTACCTTTGATTATTATATTTATTTAGCTCAAGATATAAAAGGAAGGATTTGCCTTATTGCCTTTACTGCTTATTTACATCTAATGTTAAATATGTTTCCTTCTCTTTTCGACATAGGTAAATAGCAAGAAACAAAAAATGGACACTCAATTATTTTCCCCATTATTAGGACCCATTACTAGTACGCCACCTCCGCTAGAATCTTCCCGTCTGTTTAGTGACTGGGCGGCGTGTGGAGAGGATATTGGCTCAAAAACTTCTTTTCAAGACTGCACAAAGAAAAGGTACGAGCATTCTTGGTATAATCTTACGCTGCTGGTCTGAAACACTGAAATTGTTACGGAGTAAAACAAATGGGATTCTGGATCTCTTTAGGCAGCCTTTACGGGATAACTAGAAATTCAATTTTTTTGCTGTAAATAGTTATTTTAGAGGTTGTGAAGAAAAGGTAGAGGGTCTGTGTGTATATAGATGTGTGTGTTTACACGTGAAAACATTTTAAAATTTGGAAAGAATGCTTCATTTAGGGAAGGAAATGGGAAACTGCTATTTGTAATTGAAAACGTAAAGAAAAAAGCCACTCTCCTTCTGTGCCTCCCGTCCCTCAGCACCGTAGCTCATAATGGCCCTGCTTGATAATGCAGAATATTTCCTGGAACGTGAACAATGCAGAGAGAGCTAGACACGGGTCGAGTGTAAGTGGTACCTCTGCTGCTGAAAGCATAAATGTGCGTGCAACTACTCTTGAAAATACGCCAGCCTACGGTCTTGTTGTGCCCTTGATAGAATGCACTCGAGTTCGATTTGATATTAAAAAAAAAAATGTTATTTTCGATGCTGAATGAATGCGAAAGGTATTTTTACTTGAATCATGAAACATTTTTATTCCCCTGGAGAAATCTACTCTGCTCAAGTCTTGACTATTGCAGGCATTTCTGATCATCCAGTCTTAATAATGCAGTAAAATTATTAAAGGTATGGAGAAGGGCAACGAGGCTGGTCAGGGGTTTGAAAGCTTCCAAGTAAATAAAGCTTCTCTTGGGTTTTGATAAGTCAGCTCTGCAGAGGAATGATTTCTACAAAATCATGAACGATACAAAGATTGTGAGGAACAGGGAATGATTATTTCACAGTCTAGAAACTGGGGGATACCCACTGAAATAATTGGTTTTCTCCTTCATGTTAGTAATTTTATAGCTTGTGTGCAGTAATTGAAAATAGTTTCTATTTCACCCTTAGAAATAAGTAAACAATGATTTCGTATTAAGCTTCCCACTCTCTTCTTTCTGTCTTATGCCAAGTGCTGGCAACGTAATACTGGAGGGGAGTGTGTGTTGGTACATCCTGACACAGCAGCTTTTGACACTGACCATGATGCTGGTAGCATTTCTAATTTCAATCTCATTGCATTTTTTATCACTTGCCTAAGAAGAAAGAGGAAGTTTGAGGTGGGGAGAAATGGTAGATCACTGGTTCACAAGACGCTGAAAGGTAACAGTTAAGGAAGACACATTCCTTGCAAAGAAGCTAAATGCTATTACCTTTTTTTTTTGCTAGTCTTCCCTGGGAACTGTCACAGAGGGTGTTTGCTTTAAATATATATATATTTTTTTTAATAAAAAAATCTTACAGCTTTAGTATTAGCTGTAAGTGCTACGTTTAACCTCTGAGTGGCAATCCACTCATTAAAATGCACAATCTCTTCTTAAAAGCAGCCTTAAGGTTACTGCAAGGTACCAAATGCAAAGCAGCTTTAAAAAAAACCAAAAAAGTGATTCAAAGAATTAAACAACTAAATGGTACTTGTCTGTTAATGAAAATCCATCTGCACACCCATTCTGAGACTGCAAGTATACACTAGTCCTTAAGGTTAAAAAAAAATAAGGAAAATCTAAACATGTAATCTCACCTTCATCTAATCTATAAAATTTGCTTGAGCAGTTTTAGACTCACTGCTGTCCTGTGCTTGTTCTTGCCTGGATTATTTTTTTTCAGTCCACTCAGCTTCCTGCTGCCCTGTCTGCAGTTCTAAAACAGCCAGTAATTTAATTTTTAATTTCCATGCCACATTGTAGATTGAGTCAGATCTCTCCCTTGCTGAAAATCATGTAGATGCAAGCTTTCATCTATGATCTCCACTTAGTTGCAGAAACTGGAAGTAAATTGGTCTCATTTTAAAAAAAATATAATTAAAAAATAATAAATTATCATCTGGTAAAGACACAGAAGAGATCAATTTTTAGTTACAGTCTATATTCATGAAAAATTTGGAAGAATCTTTGCAATTGTGTGTATCTTAATCAAAATCAAATAGACAAGATTCCTTACAGAAGAAACTGAATGGCCATCGTGTAAATAATAGAGGTAGTTATAAGACAAAACGTGATGAGATCTTAAAAGGCAGTAACACGTAAATGGCTGATTTTCACTGTGGCAAGTGATTAACAAGGTGACAGCCTTAATAGTTTATCCCAGGTTTTATAGCCTTTGTTAATTAAATGGCAAAATGAGTGTGAGCAGTTCAGTGGCAGCATTAGCAGAGGATGGAGTTGTTTGGATAAGCTGACACCACGGAAGCCTGAGGGGTCTTCAGGGACTCTGAAAGGATCAGCTGAATGAGAATATGATGATGAGTGAAATTTATTGATGCAAACCAATGTGTGTTAGAGGGAAGGATCTCTTAAGAGTGTTGTGTTTTAATTAACTTCTGATTGAGAGTTAGGTGTCATTATAGACAACTCTGTAAAGATCTCCTTTTGCACCTGAAGTAAAGGGTAAAATTTGGGCTTGTGTAAGAGTAGTGATGGTTGAACACCTTTGGTATTCATCAGGAATATTTAATAAAGTTTTGTCCAAGTCCTTTCTAAAAGGGTATTAAAGAGTGGCTCAATTTAAGTATACCTTAACCTAGGGTTTTTTGAGATTAAAACATTATTTCTTGAATTACTGAAGTGGATAAATTATTGAAGTAGATTTTGAAAAGATTGATCCTATTTACTTTCTAAAGGAGACTGTCAAGACTTGAAGAAATGCCTATAAAATACTTATGTTGATTGAAAAGAGAGGAAAAGCTTTTGCTGCTCCTGCCTCTTCACATAACAGCTTGAGTCGTCTGTGTTGAGCAAGAAGTTAGGAACATTGTTCACCTTCATTTAGACTGTAGAATTCACAAGTGCAGGAACAGATTTCTATATATGTTTACTGGGAATATATTAAATTCAGAACACTTAGCTGCTAAAATTAATGAAAGGTTTGATGTTTTACTTTTCCTTCTACCTGTTTTGTTAAGGAGAAAAAGACTTTTATTTATCTAGACTTTCTTGGGTTTTTTCAGGGCACCAATAAATCTTTCTTATTCTGGCAATGGCCCTGATATGTTTGGGCTAGTGTCAAGCATTTTAGAGGAGCCAAGCAAGCCAGAACCAGTCACAGATTGGTAAGTTTGATCTGAAAGTTCTTACATGTTGCATATTTGGTTTTTTACATCCTTTGTTACACAGATGTGATACACATTTTTAATTATTTCACAGAGTTGGCTAACGAACAGCTTATAAATCCCCTTGAAATATAGAAGTGTTTTTCTTCAATTGTCAGTAAAAATCAACAAACGGTTAAAAATGTAAATTTACTAAAGTCTTTCATCAGCCTACAGCATTTGGGGCAGGGGGGAAATCTCATTTTAACCAGTAGGGAGTTGACTAAATACTGGTAAATCTAAAATATTTAATAAATCCAAAGAAACTCTCCAGTTCTGAATATACATATTATAAATATTAGAGAACAGCATTGGCAGCCAGATTTCACATAGCATTTACTCAACTGCAGCAGGAATATTTCTCCCTCCTTATATTCTGGAGGAGGACTGTGTGTGGTTAGCCCAGAATGTGATGAGGAAACATGGTGGTGGGAATAATCCTGATAATGTGAACTGTTTTGATGTAAGAAATGCTTTAAATCATTTACAGGAGCTTTGTTTAACTTTGTTATAGGAATTCCCTTTCGAGATTGTTTCCACCAATGTGGGCACCTGATCTTGGAAGCAACGGTGATTTCTCAGGGCTCTCATCTAAGCACTCTGTTGAAAGTAAGGATTTTTCAAACCTGCTGGGCACCCAGAACTGCCATCAGGAACACTTGCAGAAGCCTCATGATGTGGAGATGTTACACAGAGGTCTGGAAGATCTTAATCTCATAGAATCTTGGCTTTCCCCATCTGGCCCTTGTGCTCAGCCTGATAATATTCTGAAGAACAGTTATCCTGAAAATTCCTCTTTGCAAAATAATAATACAATTCACCAAGAAGGGTTTTCATTTCAAAATATAGAATATAATTTGTGCAGTTATGACCACGTGAAGTTAAATGGAGACTTTGAAAAACTCTGCTCCAATTTTAGCACTTTTTCTTCTCAGAACAGAATGAAAGAAGGCAGTAATAGTCAGAAAGACTATTGGAGAACTGAAAAAGCAAGAGGCAAAGCTCTGAAAAGTGATGCTCAAGAACAAACTAAGTATTCCCCGGATCTTTCCAATCAGCCTGTTGATGACTCTTGGGATAAAATGTCCCAGAACAACCACTTGTTTTCTAAAAGATATGAAAACTTTTCAGCTGCTCATAAATTGCAGCCAACTGTTCATCCATCGCTATATTTTTTCAATCAAAGCCCTAAAGAAAGTAATTTTTCTGGAGGGACAAACAGAAAACCACAGGAAACCCATGTGCAAAATGGTCGTCATAGCTTTACTTTGGGGGATGCTCTGAATAATAATGAGTTTAAGATCCGTGTTAGTCCTAAAGAATGCTGTCAGAAAGTATCTGAATATGATTTATCTGTAAAAAATGTTATGCAAAATGGGAGTTACTCATCGTACCATGGACATATGTGGCTGGATGGGAAAATTGCGAGTCCCACATCTGCATCCGATGTCACGTATGGAAAGCAAGGGGTGACAAGTCCACAGTCATCTTCAGGGGTTTCAACCATGTCCGGTGGTTCTCCCACCCATCAGTCTGTTACATCGTCCTCTTACTACTCCCAGATCTTACCTGTCCTCCCTTCAAGGAAAGATGGAAGGTTACAAATATCAAATGGGTTTTCTAATAATTTGGGAGTTTCTAGTTTTAACTCTGAAAATCAGAAACAAGTAAAACCCGTTGGGCGATCCCAGCGTGAGTCATTGACTAACAAAGAGGGGCAATACCATAAATTCCCCATTAAGTTTTCACCTGACTGGTTAAAGCAGCAGAATGGTGTAAGTGAAGATTCTGAAAAATACCACAGATTTCCAAAAAAGCAAATCCAAGAAAACAGTAATAAAGATGATAGAAGAGGCAGGAAGAATTGGATTCCTCATTTTGGGAATACAACCCCAAACCGTCAGCAGTTCAATATGTTCCAAAAAAAACACGAACAGAATGGTGGTAGCGTGTCAGACTTCCTCAATCCTTCTTTTCTTCCTCCTTTCCCGCTAATGTCTGATTTTAAGCAAAATCCCAACTTTCCTCCGTTTAATCCCCACCTGCTTTCATCAGCAAATAATTTCAATTTTCCTCCATCACCATTTCCGTTCTCAGAACTTGTCGATCTTTTACATTACGATGATTTTAACTACTTGAATCCCTTCATCAACGATCTGTTCTGTGGGGAGATCCCTGCGCCGTACTTTGCCTTTCCCACACCGTTTAACAAGTACAGACCTCCAAGGAACCGCAGCGGGCCTGCTAATGAGCTTCATACCCGACTGGAGGAGTGTTATGAGCAGTGGAGAGCTTTGGAGAAAGAGAGAAAAAAGGTAAAACTTCCTATTGAAGCTGGTGATCGCGTGAAACACTATATGTGGTCAATTAAAGCTCATTAACTAGTTGTTATTAATTCAGTAGGCCTTTGTTACGACTCTAGAGCCAGCAGCCATATATGATGATACAACAGGGCACTCACTGCCACGGGTGGTTTTTAAAGTCCTGGTGTTTTGTTTACCTTAATGCTTTAAATGTTCATATTGCACAGTTTGGGTAGATGCATCTCTTTTCTGGTCCTGAACCAGAAAATTAAATTAAATTTTTTCATTAATTAAAAAAAATAATAATAATTAAATAATAAAAATATAATAATAAGAAGAATATTATTAATTAAATCTCCAATTAAATATTTAACTCGAGTAGTACAAACCCGAGCTCTCCTTTTCCCTGCTCAACCATTTAAGGAGAGAAAAATTCCTGGTGTGATTTGGTTTTTTGCTTTTGTTGTTTGGATTTTTATTTTTTTTTTTTTACTATCAGTGGTATAGTGGTGTCTTTCCCTTCTTCTCTTTTTTTCTTCTTTTACTCTAAATATTTGTTTCAGTAAAAAAAAAAAGTAGTAATCAATCCTGGGCACCCTGTACAGAGCTGTAGGGAAAACCTACAGTATTTTGAATGCGTGACTTCTCCCAAAGGAAGGTTCAATTTATCCTCTTCTTGTTACAGTCATTTTCCTGCCTCAGACTCTCTTGCTAAGAACTGCTGTCAGGGAAGGATCACGCTACTGATAAAGGTCTTACACCTCGGAATGAAAGTTCTGTGCTCAAAAAGGAGCAGGAGATGCTTTACCAAGAGCTAAATCTCTACATCAGGTCTCAGAAACTAGGTTGTCAATGATCCACGGTCCTAATTGTACACTGAGTACCTGTCTGCTTCTTCTGTGCTGGAGAAGACTCCTGGTCATTGGAGAAAGAGACGGGTATCGGACCAAACTGGATCTCTGGAGAGCTTGTTAAATCCAACTTAACTTATGCTGGTGTTATCACCAGTTTCTTTTGTTAATAATCATAATTTGTAACATTTCAGAGATGCAGGAAAAGGCATGCAGTTTAAATTCCTGGGGTACTGGTATCTTTGCCTATCTCTGTGTCCAAGATTGGTTCTAAATGTTGCCACTGAGGATTGTACGCTGAGGTAGAGCTGAATTGGAGAAATATTCTTATTTTTACAGGATCTGGTTGTACATTTAGACAGGTATCTTGGAACGTTTTTCAGTAAATGCAGTCAGAAGTAAAGATAGGAAACCACCCCAAAAATATGCATTGAAATATTGTACTAATTTCAAACATTGACAACGGCTATTTCTTTCCCTTCCAGACTGAGGCTGACCTTGCAAGAAACTTTCCAGGAAAGCGCATATCCAGCTCCAGTAACACTCCTGTGTCCCGACTTCCTGCTAACCCATCACGCGTTGATCGTTTGATCGTCGACCAGTTACGAGAACAAGCCAGGGTAAGAGCTGTAATTCCTGCGTTTCTCTTTGTTTTTACGTTTGGTTGGTTGTTTCATGGAGATGTAGCAATTTTGGGTGTTTTCAATGTATCTGGCAGGTGCTCACGTTAATAGGAAAAATGGAAAGGCTTCGTGGTACCCCTGTGCACGGGAACATATCCGCTACCTTGGAACACCATATGGAAGCCATTCACGTAACGCAGGCGAGGCGTAAGGATGAGATTATTAATGCTGCTAATCCACAGAGACAAGGAGCACCACGATATAATAATGAGAAAGGTAACACCTTTCCGTTTTTGTAGATTTGAAATCTTTATTCAAAGGTTTAATTGTGAAAATGTGCCATTTGAAATACGCAGCATTTATTGCAACTTCAAGAAAGTTTGTAAATCTAAACCTGTCGCTTTTTAAAAGATTTTAAATTACTTTAAGAGATCTTTTTTTTTTCTTCTGTTTTTCTGTTCCTACTTTAAACACTTTGAAATGTTCTCCTCTTGACTAAGAGAACTGTAAATATTGTTCAGTGATACTATATAACGAGTAGTTGTCCTAAAAGTAAAAACGTACTTCTTCTTAAACAAGTTGAATTTCTTTTTTTTTTTTAAGTAGTATTGCTACTCTTTCCTCTCTGCCTCTTTTCCTCTCTCCCTCCTTTCCTCCCTTCCTCCTTTCCTTTTCTAGCTATCACTTGCAAGAGAAGGAAGATAACTGGTGGAATTCAACCAGTGCAGTACCAGGGCACAGTGGTGGCTATTACTTTTAGTAGCACTCTTTGGTACTAGTGAAGGATTGAAGAAATATAGAGAATTTTTTAATGTATTAATATTACCGGGCTTGTTTAACCTGTAGTGTGTTTTTCTGTTGCAGATGTTCTGGCTCTGGCGGCTGCCATTAGGGATTTGGCTGCTTCCACACGCAAGGCTCGTACGGCTTTATGGTGTGGGTTACAGATGACTTTGCCAAAAACCTCTTCCGGCGGTCCGGTGAAACAAGATGTTGTTGAAAGGGCATTGCAAGAGCTTTGTCCTGCGAACCCGAGCACGCAAGAAAAAAGCAGTGCGGAGCATGAAAACAAAGGAAGCAAAAAAGAAAAACCTGAGGAACCCATGAGGATTCTGGAATAATAGCAAATAATAATAATAATAACAACAACAACAACAAAAGGGAGGCAGAAGGCTGAGGACTGGGAGGGAAGGGCCGAGCGCCCTGCTTAGTGCCATGGAAGGTGTTTTTGATAGGTTATCCACGAGCAAAAGGGTTAATATTACTGATCAGTGCTGCACTTCTACTACTGTGATTCTGGTGTTGAGAGACACATCTTGTGATAGTGTTAATGCAATTTTAATATTGCTGGTATTGCAATGTCTGCTGCATAAGAATTTTATTGTTAAGAGGAACTAAACAATAGCTGAGCATTTCCTTGTGTGCTTCTCCAAAGCTATGTATCAGCTGTGAGTCAAGCCATGACCTGAGAAACCAGAGTGTGGTTAAACTTAATTCTCCTTTCTTTTTTGTTAATGAAGCAATTTAGCATACTTAAAAAAAAAAAATCCAATTGAAAGGTATTTAATAGTTGTTCAGGGGGTTTTTGCGCCGTCATGTAGTTCTTTTAAGTGCCAAAGTGATCACTAAGTAGTTTGCATCCCATCTTGCGTCCCATCGCTCTGTAGGGAGCGATCCACACTCCGGGATCGTTGTTGTGACAGGGAGTCGGGTCATTCAGGTTGTCGCGAACAGTCGGACAAGAATAATCAGTGTTTCGTGTTGGTTGCGTGAGATGCTTCGGCAATTTTGCTGCCAATTCAGTTTCTAGCTAAACCAGTCTAAACCGAGCTTTTTCTATAGCATAGTCTGTTTAAAATTTTCCAGTAAAAAAAAAAAAAAAAAGGATTTTGTAGACTTGCAGTAAGTACTGCACTGAAGTACACGTTAGCAGGTGATACAAAATTGTCACTCAGGATTAGAAATTAGATTTATTGATTCCTCAGTGGGTTAAAAACCAGTAACTATATAACACAGTATGCACTTAGATAAAATAAAATTATAGTTTGTTATTAATGTAAGTTCATGGTACTATAATTTTCAGAAACATTCCATATTTATTTTAATGTGTTTATTGAATGTTTATTTAAAATTCTATTTTAGTAATATAAAGTTGAATATTTTGCCAAATCTTCCGAATAATCAGATTTAACGATTTACTCAGGAAATATGTATATTATTATATAAATATACACGGTATATAGAGATTTTTTTGGGGGAAGGGATGTTTGCAAAATATTTACACAAAGCTAACTATATACTAGGTTACCAAAGCTGTTTAACTGATTAATTTTTTGCATGGAAGATTTAATATATTTAATTGCTGTTAACTAGTCTCCATTCTGTGGCTTAGACAATCAGAAGTGTCATGTGTTGGTGTGAATGTTCGGGGTGAGAATTAGAAAAGAATGAGTAATTCAAGTTTTGTTCTTAGGGCACTTATAAATATTTTAATGCTTTAACAACTGTCTTACTGTTACACGATCTCTTAACATGTGCTAATAACTACGGTTCTTAAGTATCAGTGTATTAATGAATGGCTTTGGAGAGCAGTTCTTATTTTAAAAGTGAATTCCGTTGGGGATATGAGCAATGTTTGAAGATTTTTATGTTCCATAGCGTTCGATGTTGAATTTGACATTTTGTGGATAAATATCTAATTGTTTCCATATATATATGTACTTGGAAAATGTTACAAATGCAGTTCTGTAGTTTTGGATCCGTTGCTGTTCCTAGAGCAGGTGTGGTCTCAATAATACCATCGTTAACTCTAATGAGGCAGTAGCTAAATAACGTTATAGATAAAAGTTCCACAAGCCTTGTTGTAAACCACTCAGTAAAGTTTAAAAGCAAGTCAATGGATATCGAGAGCTTAGTACAGCAAGATTTTTCTTTTTCCCCCTAAAGAAAGTGAATTCAACTTAAAAGAACATTTTCAGCCTTAGCCTAAAACGCGGGTAGTGGAGAGAGTTATTTTAGTGTGAGTGTTTTCTCTGTGTGCACGTGCCATTTATTTGCACAAAGTAATTTAAGAAGGTTAAATTTGCGTTTGTGGAGCTAATTAACTATACTCTGCGGTTTAGAAAGTGGAGTCTACAGTGTTTCAGTTAATGAGTGATTTTGTTATAATTCAGTTACGATTGCCGTGTCGACAGGAAATCAGAATTTGAATGTCTTGATCGGCTTTTGTGTTTACAGAACACTTGTAGTCCTGCAGGCTTGTTTTCTAGTGGTGAATGTGTGGGGCGTAGTAGGATTTTATTGTATTGATCGTGTGGTGTTAATTATTGTGAAGGAATATGGTCTTAATTGGTTCTTACTATAGTTAATGTGCCTTTAACAGTCTCATTTTTCAAAAGCGGTGAATAGCTCTGTGCTCCCTTCTGTTTTCAATTGCAGTTTAAAAACACGTTTAAAAAGGCTTCCAGCATGGCTGCGTTTGACTCTAGCTTACAGTTAGCGCACGCTGTTAATGGTGTTCCTGCACCCTGTTAGACCGGCCAGTGCCAGCGAGGGGCTCTTTAACGAGCGTCAAGCACCGAAGCTGCCGAGAGTGGCCACAGGTCATATGTGTTTAGTATCAGATTTTCCTCGTCACGCCCCACAGACACGACCAACGCGATCGTGTTTCGTTTGGGGCTTTATATCAAAATGATTTTTGTGCCCGTTTCTTCAAACGATTTGATTACGGACAGAAAGTTTCAGTTCTGTTGCTTTATTGCACACCCTTTTATATTTCAGGGGGAAAAACACTGTTGTTTTGTAAAACAACCACCTGGAGTTACAGCAGCTCTGTTACAGTCATAACATATATTTAGTTCCCTGGTGTTTAATTTGGCAACAATGTACAAATTCTGTAAGTATTGCACTGAATTGTTGGTATAAATAAGTATAAAGCTTCTGGTTTTAGGGTCTAATTGTCTTCACATTTTACTGATTTCAGTGGAAGCAGAGTTAAGGTATTAATTAGGTCACATTCAAGCCACAAAGGTGTTCTTGTTTTGGAGTTGGCTTTGACTTTTGAAATGTTTTGATAGTTGGTAGTGAATCTTTAATGTTTTTAAATCTCAAAATTGATAGTCCAATACAACAGAGATTTAAGAATTACAATTATTTCTGTGTTCTGTGTAAATAACCGGAGGCTTCTGGTGATTCAACCTTCTTGATTCCCAGAAGAGAGGCCAGCGTCAGATTAAGCACTTTTTTTTTTTTCCAGTTACAGGTTTGGTATCTCTGCTTTTCTTCTGTACCCACAAGGTTCCTCTAGCAATTAAGTTAGTCTGATGGTATCTGTGTAAATTAAACCTAAGAAATTTATATTAGTTTTTCATTATTTTTATTAGAACAGCATACGGGGGGTTCTCCAGGTTCGTGGTGCTTGTCTTGCTGTGGCCTTTTCAGGAATGTGTGTAAGACTATTAATTCCCAAACTACTGTGATTGTGGGGTTTGTTTTTTTTTTATTTTTTTATTTCCAGATTGCGTATTCTTCTGTGCTCTTGGTATTTACCGCTGCTGCTAATCTTCTTGTCTGTACCTGGATACGTATAATTTGGAAATGATTTGCCTTACAGCTTGGAAACTCACGCTCTAGTCTTCATAATAAGTCTCTTATTATTATTTCTGGTACCTTTTCTCTTTGGTGAAGTAAAACAATAATAGAAGATGGGGATTATGCAAGTGGGAGGCTTCGAGGTACTTGCTGGCCGTTTTGCCTTTCCTGCCTTTTCGGAGAAGTGTGGAGAGATACTCCAAAAATTTGTGGGAAGCCTCCTAGCTTTAGACCTATGCACTTTTCCAGAAGTGACCATGAGCACAGCGTCCTGGGATAATATTTGATCTGTTCCCCAGGCCTTCTCCCATTCTGGTTGGGGAAATAAGGAAGGAAGGGGGAAGTACAAGAAGGAAGGAAACACTGAGCCATAGGAAACCCTTCTTCCAGTGGGCGGGATCGCTCCTTGGTGGCTCCTGTGGTCAGAAGGGTGGGAGCCTGAGGGGCCAGGAGTTTTTCTTTCCTTATACTTTCTTTCCTTTTCCCCGTCTGCTGCTCACACGTGCTGTCAGGGTCCAACTGCTGAGGCCTGTGATAGAGTTGGCTTGTTCTTGTCCCACTGTGGTAGCCATCCTTCCACCTGTCCAAGCGTTAACCATATGGCATCAAGCTCTGTACCAGCTTGAGGGGCTACAGAAGGGCTTGGGATCAGATGGTTCCACCCAACAGGGTATGATTGTCCCTTCTGGATCGAGATCACCAGCTCTTGCCCTCAACTTCTGTCTGTAAGGGAAGAGAATGAAGTAGGATTTAAACTCAACTTTTCTAGGCTTAGAAAATGACCTTAGAAAAAGGTGCGTGTAGCATAAAACTTCCTTTGAACTGTTTATTTGATTTTCAAATCTATTCTTCCTCAAGTGACAGCACTCAGCTTTGCTCAGTATGATCTTCAGATACACAGTTTATATTAGGTCATAGCTCTAATTCTGTAGGAAGTCAGATTTTTTTTTTATTTTTATTTTTTTTTGTTTAAATGCTGTAAAGATTATGCAACAAATAGACCGTAAGCCTATATGTATTTTTCTATAAGTTCTGTTGTTACCTGCTCTGAAAGTTGGTGTTTGGGTTTTTGGGTTTTTTTCCCCTCCCTGTTCTCTGTTGGGGAGCTGTGATGTCAAAATACTGCATGTTGGAGCAACCCAAACGGTAGGGTTGGGATTTTTTTGTTCTTTATTTCTTTGTCAGTGGACAAGATTGTAGTTCTATAACTAAACTTCTAATTCTACTTTATGGCCACCATCTTCTAGGGATTTATATTTTTTTTTTTCCTAATAGAGTCATTAAAGTGGAAAAACTTGAGTTCCTGCTTATTTAACTCTTCACCCTTGTAGATGATATTGAATGAGAACAGGGAACACTGCACATCAGGACTATGAGAGCAGTTGACTTTAGCATATATATTTTTATTGTTATTATTATTATTTTTAAATAAGTGCTTTGCAATTAGGCTACTGAAGAGATAGGGGTGGTTCTGCTTCCGTTGAAGCCAGCAGCTTGAACAGATTTTTGTCTTTTATCTGGTTTTGTTGCTTTTCTGGTGTGGTATCTCCAGTTAAGGTAGGCTCTTTGTAAAATACAGGCTTAGTAGGTCACCTTGAACATTTATTATCCAGAAACTCCAGAGGGACATGTTCCCAACCTTTTTTTCTATAAGGTTTCTCACTATGCTGACAACTTGGAATTAGCAGGATAATTTTACTTTCTTTTCAACCTGAGGAATGTAGCCGCTGCAGAAACTTGGGCTGAATTGAATTTGTGGATTTCTGAGAATTTTTGCACCTTGTTTGATCCTGATCTGCTTCGATGGAAATCCAGCCTTAACCTTACTAAAATGTTGCTTTATCTCCTGTGTGGTTTGTCCATCTCAGTCACCAGCACTTTTTTTGTTTTGTGGAACATTGTATAAAAATGAAGCGTCTCTTATTTTTTGCTAAATATTGCTTTCTAATTATTTTTTAGAAAAATAACAGCTTTGCCAATCTACTTTGTCAGTTATATAGAATAGAAGGTCCTTATTTTTCTTCATTAGCAATACTGTAATCAAAGGTGCAAAAAAATAAGATGCTTTATGTGTGTGGTCTGTGCCGTTAGAGATTGAAAATGTATTGGGTTAGGAGCAACTCTAAAAAAAAAAAGTATTGAGGAACTGGAACTATGAATCCTCTGCTTGTTTGCCAAATGAGCTTGAAAAAGGAAAATATTTGCATATAGTGTGTTAAAAAAAACCAAACTTTGTTAGAGAGAAAGAATAAATCAGAGTCGACTTAAAATCATTGCCAGACAAAGGTTGCTTTACCTTACTGTATAAAATATAACTGATTTAAAGTTGATGCACAGTGATAACTTAATGAGCATAGTTTTTTCACAGAATTAGGCTATTTCCGACATAGATGGGGAAAAATAAGTTTCCTTTTATTTTTTATGACAGATATACGACAATTAATAGTGTCTCTATTTTACTACACTGTTTGGTGTCCCAAGGATCTCTTTTGTATGTTTGTTGGTCAAACTCATTTATTTAAAATAGCAAATTTTACACTGCAAGTGAAATATTACTGGGGGGGGGAGGATTTTGTGAGTTGATCCGTTTCAGGAGGCCCAACAGAAATACGTGAAAGTATAATGTAGCTTAAAAAAAAAAAAGGAAAAAAAACAATTGTTGACTATACAGGATTTTAATCATTAATTAATCACTTTAGATTTATTGAAGTATTTCTGTAAAACAACTGTAGGTGTTTGAACGCTGCAAAAACCTTACTTCTACCTCTTGTGTAACGCTCTTCAGATTATAATTCACAGATGTCTTTGGGATGGACTTTGATATTTCGGGGCGTCGGTACACCTTAATTTGGGAATTTCACCTGCTTTTCCTTTTTTTTTTTTTTTTTTTTTTTTTTCTTTCACCCCCCGTTGATGGTTTTCCCTGGAACCCCGGGGCTGGAGGCGGTTCCCGTGCTGAGAGTAGCTTCAGGCGCGCGAACACACACGTGGGTTCTATTCAGCGAAAGGTACAATGGTCAAAAGAGATTATACGGTTTGTGTTACGTGTACGAAAGTCTCAGAAATGGGAAATTTCTGTAATAAATCATGGCCAGTGTAATTTTCTAGGATTTTTTACGTATGGGATTCGGTTCCTTTTATTTAAATAATCAACCATGTTGTACGCGTGTCCCTAATAAATAGTTACGGCTTCTTGTTTCGTTTAGTTTCAACTCACCCTATTTATCCGCTGCTGTTCTCCATGTGAGATGAATTTGGGTTTGGTAATTCTGCCTTGAAAAAGACATGTTACGTGTTCTGCTTTCCCGCAGTTACAAAAATTAAAGTTCTTCATGTTTTACCTTGGCTGGTTTTATTGCTTCAGTGAACCCTGCGGGAAAAGGAGGGGGGTGGGTTTTGGTTGGTGTTTGTTGGGCTGGGGTCTGAGGAACATCCTTTCATCTGGGTGTGCAAGGTCACACAAAGACCCTTTTTTTACAAGAACCCTTTTTTTTTTCTTCTTTTTTTTTTCTTTTTTTTTTCCCCTCTCTTTTTTCTTTTTTTTCCTCTTTTTTTTTTCCCCTTTTCTTTCTTTTTTTTTCCCCTTTTCTTTCTTTTTTTTCCCCCTTTCTTTGTTTTTTTCCCCCTTTCTTTGTTTTTTTCCCCCTTTCTTTGTTTTTTTCCCGTTTCCCTTTTTCTTTTCTGTAGAGAAGAGGATTTGCAGAGCACCATGATTTAGTGGAGGGATGTTTCTCTAACGATCTGCTGACGGGTATCTCTGCTCTTAGACAAATGCAGCTTTGGTTGCTTTGATACTTGTTCCAAAACACCTGTAATGGAATAGTTGCAACTATTTTAGTAGAACTATGCTGGCAACTTGCCGGCTGAAGATACTTTGGAAAACAGTCGTGGCGAAATGTTTTCCTCCTAGCCTGTACCCCCCGAATTAGTCTGATACCGTTGGGTACCTCATGTTGATTTTTAAATAATTGACAGTGTTTTAAATCCGTGTTTGTTTGACAGGCTGACCTCGGCGAACCCATGCGATTTGATTGTGCTGTTCTGATTTGAATAACAGCCCCGTATAAAAATGAAAACACTGTGTGATAACCTGTTAAACAGTGTTAGCTTGTTAAGCTTAATGAGGAGACCTTTGATTTTTAGTTGATGAATCATGCTAGGTGTGTGTGTGTATATATATTTATGTAGTTCTAGTGTTGGGTTGCAAGAAATACACAGCCTCAGTTAAGTGGTGAATTCAGTTAAATACCCTTGAAGATTTAGTAATCCTAAGAGAAGCAATGTTTTTTTTTTTATTATTTTTTTTTTTAAAGAACAGATTTTGCTGTGCTGTATTTATCTGAAAAAAATCAACGTTCCTGCAAATGGCTCATAAACAAATGTAAACCTGAAATGGTTGTTTGTGTGGAATCAGTGTGTGAGCTGCAGAAGATGGAGCTCAGAAGTGGAGAAAAGAGATTTAGCATAAAGATCTCAGCCCAGCTCTTAAAAGGAGAATAATGATCAACTGAAAATGTGGCGAGTGCTTCTGTCTTGTCCTGGAAATTTAACTATGGCTAAATCAGTTTGACATCATTTTACTTTCCAGGTAAGAGTTCAGATGAGCAGTTTTGGAGCTCAGAGAGGTACAGTTTTCAAGCTGTTATCTTTTTTTTGAAAGATTATTTTTTTCTGTATTTTAAAATCTTAGATTTTAAAATCTAAGTTTCTATTTAAAGCACTTCTCCCTGGTGTTTGCAGCAGGAAGAAAACACGCTTAAGGAAAAGCTGTCTGATGGCTTTTTGGAGGAGGGTCTGGTGTGGTGCCTGTGGACACCTTGTTTTCATTTGAATTGCGGTTCCTTCAACCTTTTCATCATTCTCTTTATAAATTCAAGCTTTTATTAGCTCACTGTGTATAGACTTTCCTTTAATTTAAACCCGTGACACATTGTAGTTCCTGAGGAGGTAAGTAACTCGTTGGGACTGTAGATATTTCAGTTCATCTGGGTTTTGGTGACCTTTCAGTGCATCTCAGGCAACCCACTCGTGTTAAGATACTTCGGGCAAGTCCCAGCATCCGAAGAAGAGGTGGCTGGTGCAAGAAGAGAGATCGATTGTCACTCGTGCATGTGGTGCCTAGAAGATGCTGGTGCCGAGTATTGGCAGAGGCCAGAAAGTAAACTGGAAGGAGCTTACGGTTAAATGATGAGATAAATGCTCCGTGAGACTATGCCAAGGTGGGGGGCAATCCAGACAAGGATCTGCTTTCCCCTTGGGCAACCAGGTGACAATACGCCGTTATACGTGACATTAAACCCAGCGGGGGCACTTTCTCCTCATACCATAGGGAGCATTGTTCTCCTGGTGGGAAAGGATTGCACAGATTTGCTGACCATAGTACTTTTAAAAGCCTTCCTTAAAATAAATACCATCTTCCATGTGCCTTGCTTCCTGGCTGAAGGCGTTTCTTGTCCATCTCTCTGAAAGGCACCAAGTGAACCCCAGAAATGAGCTGCACCACCCCTGGGTCACTTCTCCAGCAGGTGAGAGCCCTGCTCTCAGCAGGTCACTGCGTGGGATGAAACACGATCAACTTCTAGACCAAACCACTGTCCAGCTTCTTCCCGGTGGGGAAAACCAGCCCTAGGACATCTTCAATGTCTCCTGCTGGCCACCATCCCTGTCCTTGGTCATCCCAGTGCATTAAGTCAACGGAGTCATCCTGACCTTATCGCTTTTCATCTTTGTCACCTTGACAAAGCTCAAGGAGATCCCACTAGCACTCGGGTCATGCTGGATCTCTTCTGTACTTCAGATTTCAGTAGCCAAATGTCCTGTGAACCCAACACAGGCTTCAAGAGTTGAGATTCCCACTCTGTGCAAGGCAGAAACAACCCTTCCTGCGCCCTGATAATCGGACGCTGCAGCTTCCGCCGTTCCCTGTCTTTGGCCCCTCTGACTCTCTTCAACCCCGGCTTCCAAAATCCCAAGTAAAACTCCCTTTTGCTCCCCTGCTGGTGTTTTCGTGCCCTGAGAAGTGAGTAAACACACCGTATCGTCGTGTCTTCAGCTGATCCACGCTCTTGGACCGTGCACCACCTTATCTGCTTTGTTTACTGCCAAAAATAAGCCCATCTGGGAGCTCGCCCCTGATGGCCCCGCAGAGGTGAAGTGGTTGTGGGGGAGACTGCTGGACTCCGTTCTAGCTCCTCTATCGTTAGCAGAAATGACTTTTAAATTCAAAATACTTTGATTGGATTGAACTCTGTGTTCAGGAAGTTGTTTAAAAAACCCAGCAATTTTACTGGTAAATATAGAAAATACGATCTTGAGCCTCTGAGATGGGACGTTATGTGCAACTCATGCCATTTTTGCAGACCCTCTAGATTCGTGTGGCAAAAAGGGTAAGGAGGGATACGTTTAGGTTAATTAACTTTCTTAGGTTAATTAACTTGCCATTTATTTGCCGTTGTATCAACTCTTGCCCGGGAGGTTATAAATAAACCTACTATTGATCTGGTGCCTTTGGAAAAGAATTCCTGCCCAGCGCGCAAGGCTGATAAGTTGGTGGCTGCCTGATCCCACGTCACATTTGTCACTTGTCTTCGGGATGGGCTCTTGAGGAGGGGTTCTGACCCACCCTGGCGCCGCAGGCTGTCCCCCACACCCCCAAACACACCCCCCCTCTGATGGGTTTTTCCTCCCCCCACCTTGTTGCTGGATGGTCCCAGCGAGTCCCTAAAACGATGCCCTTTCGCCTCTCTCCCGCAGGAAATTTAATCTCCCCGGTAAATGACACCCAGAGCTATTTTGGAGCTGGGCTGCAGAGGGGACAGCAAAGCACGTCAGCAATTTGACTGGAGGAGGAGAACCCAGAGGAGGGGCGGCACAGCCTAACCCCCCGCGGCAAAGCCACCGCCGGGGGACTTGGGGGGACCTTCTGCTGCACGTCCCTGCCACCGCTGGGGTTTCTGTTTTATTTTCCTGAAGGGGAAAGGGGGGGGGGAAACCAAAACCAATATGATCTCCCCATGTCCTCTCTTCCCCTTTTCCCCCTTCCCCCTTCCTTCATCTCAGTAGGAATCAGCTTTTTCTTACCCTGCCCAGAGCTTTGTTTCTCCTCAGACTCTGAGAAGAAGACTCCAGGTAAGACCTCAACCTTCAGTGGACTTGGGGACGCTGGTTTCCAGCAGAAAGTGGTGAACGTTTGTAGTAGCTGAGGGAGGGGTGAGGTTATTTCTGTGTCAGCGTTACTGGGCTGGAGGATGTCTTGCTTTAGGAATCATATTTGAAGATGGAACTGAAGGCACAGGTGGTAAATCCATGCTCCTTCGGGTTTGAACCGAATGTGAATTGATTTGCTTAATTGTTTCTGGCAATATTATCAGAAGGATCAAACGCCGGGGAGGAGAAAAGAGAGGAAAAATTAGGTTTAAAGCTGTTGGTTCTACTTGTTACCTTTTGTCCCTAAATTGGAGATAGCAGCATGTGTGGAGAGCCTGGAAAAAAGATGGTACCTGTGGAGAGGTGGCAGCAAGGAGTGTTTCAAAAAGTTTTATGTCTAGGGCATAATCTCAGCGCGGCTTTTCTCTTCGGGAAGGGCTTTTTTTCTTTACCTCTGAGCTTCCCTCCGGCCTCGGCACCGATTCCCACCGCAACCCCCCACCCCTCCTCGCATTTCTCCAACTGGCTCTGCCGAGAGATGGAGCGAGATGGAGCTCGACAGCTGAGGCTATTTTCGGCCCTACAGCTCAATGGGGTGGAGTGGCTGTAATGACAATGACGTCCACTCGTTAAAATACAAGGGCTTAGGTCGGAGCCTCGCTGCTAATTGTCACCGAGGGGATTCTTTGTCCCTCTGGGAGCTGTGATCCCGCAACTCCCCCGCGGAGGAAATCACATGTGCTGATGCTGGAAGCCGTGCTTCCAGCTTAACGCGAGCGAGTTTGTTTCTCTGCATTAAGCAAAGGATTTAAGAACTGGGATTCTTTTGGTTCCAAGCTGGTTTTATTCGTTTAAAGGGAGAGAAAGGTACATGCACTTCTGCCTGTGTGTGCGTGCGGAGAGGAAAAGTGCCTTTGTGCTGCCATCCTCAGGTATGTAAAAGTTCTGGCCTTCTACACCATGAGACCAGTGAAGTAAAAATAAATCACTGTGAACCCACTGTTTCTCCAGCTCTTTAAAGCTCACCGGGCTGAAGCTGTCTGTCCTTGTCACCCGAGCAGACACCGGGTTGCACCTACAGCCATGATTCTGCCACAGCCCCTGCCCTCCAGGGGCTGAGTGTTCCACAAAATACGCCTGGGTGGAATTTGTGATGAAATTGCTGGAATTTACATCGCTCCTTTTCTGTCCCAAAGGTGGCAAACCCCGAATTTTGGGGTTTTTCCCTCCATTTCTCTCCTGCCCCGTGGAACAGGGGTGAGCGTCGCTGTATGGCCGAGACCTCCCCTGTGCTGCAGCCTTTTCTTACGCGTTGTCAGAGCAGCCTGGGTGCCTTTAGGCTCAGAAAAAATAAAAGGAGAAGATGCTGTTGTGGAGTCTTGAGGGGCTGATCTGAGCAGTTTAGTCCTTTAGAAGTTTGTGGGGTTCTTTTGTAGCTCCATCGAGGGGGGGGATCTTGTTGGGGTTTTCTAATGGTTTGTTTGACTCTCTTGTTTGCTACTCGTCCTTGGGAATATTCCGGTTATTGATGAAGGATTAACACTGGGACTATGAGGTGATGCAGGTCCCTTCCCAGGCTGCTGGTGTGTATTTAGCCCCCTACCCTGAAGGTCAGAAATGTAAGATTGTCTTGCCTTGAGCTTACCCATTTCTGCTGAGGGCTGCTCACTGAGTTTACCACCACGTTAGCCCCTGACCCGCTGTGAAATTTCCCTTCATGTCTCCTGTGGACTCTGGCTTACTATGGAAGGAATAGATGCAAACAAGCCTTACCCTGGGTTGAGTTAGAAGCTGATTTCAATAAGCTTAATTTATGGCAGGTACTCTGTGTCCAACATCTCCTCCAGCGCATGGAGACCGATCCTCCAAACCACCACGGAAAGCTCTTCCATCTGCTCATCAAATGACCTTTAAAGATGCCAAAATCTGTTGTCCCTCACTGAAGTGGAATTTAGAGTAGCCCAAGCTAAGCTCTGAGTCCAGCTCCTCCGTGGCAGATACTGTTCCTGCTCTGATGAAAGGGGCATCAGATAAATTCTGCCGTCTTGGATTAGTGCATCGGCGCAAATCTCTACTTACACCTGATGTAGAGACAGAATGGGCATGTAGCACTGGGTGTGCTGGTGTACGTTTCACCCCTAAAGCATGGTGTCACGGCTCGTAGATGTCCATCCGTGCCCATCTGATGTCACCACGCTTGCAGCTGACACCGAATACTTGTGCTATTTCACCCTTGTCCGTTCCCTGGGAGGTTGTTAGAAGTAACAGGGCAGCCGGGTTGGTTACCGCTGTTTTCCCTCAGCAGAACTTTAAACATCAAAGGAAATCTGCACTTCCCATTTGGTGACCCGTCAACTTCCCTTCCCACCCACAGATGCCGTTTCCTGATGTTTGTAGATGGAACAACATCTGCAGACGTGCAGTAATACCAGTGCTGGTTTGATTTTTATCTCGAGCTTCTGTTTTAGTTGGGTTCTTTGAAAGCTGGGGACCCGGAGATGAGAGGTTCCCCGTGAATTTTACCTTTCCTATAGGAGAGGATGGAGTGCAGGTCTTAGCAGTTGATGTTGTGGAGAAAGTCCATGAAACATGAACTCTTACAGAAAGAAAAAAAAAAAAAAAGCCAGAGCAACAGTTTGCTGCTTGGGCAAAGAAAAGGCAAAAGAGGCTTGAGAAACTGAGCAACCAGGTGTGGCACGAGGCTTAACGTGGTGTCAGAGAGAACCTCTGTGCTCTTGATCTTGTGTTTGGACTTCAGTGGTCTCTTTGGTTTAGCTGTATGCCCTCACGTGGGCTTTACATCCCCCAGGTTTCTGATTATGCAGTTGTGCTACTTGTGGCTGTTGTGTGTCTTGGGAACGTTTTATGGGGGGAATGGAATGGTGCTTTTTGCCCAGGGTCATGGTGGACAGGATTCCCTTTCTCACTGTTGAATTGAATTGAAAGGCTTGGACAGAGAATAATCTGCCACTCCTGTCCCCTCTCATGCCAGAGAGCATCATCATAGGCTGCTGACTGCTTGTGGGGGACCTCTACCTGCTCAGGGGTTGTTGAAAGCTTTCCAGATGCATCTCAGCATCGACGAAGCAACCTGAAGGCAACCCATCAACCAGAACAGCACGGTGAATCACAGCAGGTCAAGAAAGGGATGGCGCCACCATCAAGACTCTCCATCTCCTGATGGCTCTCCTGCTAGGAGTGGTGAGGGTGGTGAGACACTGGGAACAGGTTGCCCAGAGAAGCTGTAGATGCCCCATCCTTGGAGGGGTTCAAGGCCAGGCTGGATGGGGCTTTGAGCAACCTGGTCTGGTGGGAGGTGTCCCTGCCCAGGGCAGGGGGTTGGAACTAGAAGTTCTTTAAGGTCCGTTCCAACCTGATTCATTCTATACTTCTATGATAGGCACCACCTCAGAGTAGTCCAGCAGGAACTGGAGTAGTCCAAGGTTGTTCCTGCCATGAGGGGCTTGCTCACTCGTCCATGGGGCGGCAGTTGTAGGGCAGGGACAGAAAGCAGTGAGGAGAGAAGTGGGTTGGAGGCCCTGACTGGTTGCATGGCCATGTGCTAATTCCTGGGCAGTGATTTGATTTATTTGCATTATCTGGCAGGTCTGTGCTCTTGGGCCTCTTTCCCTCAAACATAAACCAGTGAAAATTTGAATGAATAAAGACCGAAGTAAAATTCCAAGTGCCGCTACTTTGCCTTTGGCGTGCTCAGAAATACCCAGATGGGAACGCGATCTCTGCTGCAAATGATTAATCACAGAGGGATTACAAGGAGAAATATGACACTGGTAAATGTCTGAGATTAATTGGAAAGGGCATCTGCATTGACTGGGTTTATTCATGCTTTGTCGTCGGTCCTATCGCTTCCAAGGGAGCTCTCCTGGCACTTGCAGAGAGTTACTATTTTTTGGAAGTTTGAACATTCATATAAAGAATCTGAATTAGTGCAATTATTTAATAAACTGATTAACGAGTTGCACTGTAGAAATATTAAATCTTGGCCTTTCTGTACATCCACAGGGCTATCCTCTCCCTCTAACTGCTATTTATCAGCCTAATCTAATGTGAGGCGTTTCTTCCCATTTAAACTTATAAAATGTAGTTTATCTAGTGCAGCCTGACTAAATGGTTTGATCTGTCTGGGTTTCAGATACTTATTGCAACTTCATCCTTGCCACAAGTTAGAATTTCAAGTAGCAAGCAATAGGAAGTGGCCTCAAGTTATGCCAGGGCAGGATATTTAGGATGGATATTAGGAAAAATTTCTTCATGGAAAGGGTTGTCAAGCCTTGGAACAAGCTGCCCAGGGCAGTGGTGGAGTCGCCATCCCTGGAGGTATTTAAAAGCCGGGAAGATGTGGTGCTGAGGGACGTGGTTTAGTGGTGGTTTTGTTAGTGTTAGGTTGATGGCTGGACTCAATGAACTTCAAGGTCCCTTCCAACCAAAATGATTCTATGATTTCCTGCTCCCAACACCCATAAGGCAAGGTTCCACCCCCTTTTCCAGTCAAGGACTAAAGATACAGGTTTGAATGACTTTCTGATGATTATGGAAGTAAGCCAGTGGCAGAGTAAAGAATAAACCTCATTTTGTTTTCCTACCACGGTAGAAATTAAAAAAATACTGATGAGCACACACTGTTTTCACTGATTCCTGGATTTCCTTCTGGCACCCTGGCCATTCGTAATGGCATAAGGAGCATTGAGTGGGAGGGTACGTGGTGGAGAGCGAGGTGTGGTGTAGATTATGGCACAAGATATGGGGTCTTCACCTTTCACTAGGGAGGTCTTTTGACAACGGTGGCTTGGGCCTGATAGAGAGAAGTGAGTTACAAATACCGGGAGAGTGTCTGGGAGCAACAGGAGAAGGAAGCTGGACCTTGAGGCTATGGCCACTGGAATGAAGCATCTTGGATGGGTTTGCTGCATCAATCTGGTTCAAGATTAAAAGCAACAGGCATTTTAACTCTTGCACTTAATGCGGCATTTTAACTCTTCTTGACTGTCAGAGCTACCAGTGAGCAGCTGGGGCTTGTTTGGTCACTGTTTGGAACAGGAAGGCAGAGGAGGAGGAGAATGCAGAAGAGCTTTATGAAGTCAGCAGCATTCCTGTTCTCATCCTTGTAAGCGCCCACCATGCTCCAGTGGAGCAGAACTCTCCTCCAGGGGTGGATACATCTCCCAGGGAGTGGGTGAGCAAAACTGCACCCTGGGGGTTTGAGGGAAGCCACTGTTTGCTGAAAGGTCACTGGCAGGCTCCCAACCAGACATCTCTTGTGTTTGTAGCCATCTCTGTGCTCCAGGCACTTCTCCGTGTTATGCAGAGCCCATTTTGAAGGAGAAATGAATCACAGAAGGGTTTAGATTAGAAGGGATCTTAAAGACCATCTCGTTCCAACCCCACTGCCACGGACAGGGACACCTCCCACTAGACCAGATGAAGCAACTTTGGTTTTTTCTCTTTTTGATGTGATGGGTTTGAAGCTGGAAATGAGTCAGTGACACATCTGTCAGAAACAACTAGGGAGCTAGGAGGGATGAGACGTGGCAAAGTCTTCTGAAGATGGATCCAAGCACTTTGATGCCCCATTGCAGCCTGAAATTCCAGCTAATGGCTGGGAGAGATTCACAGAATCGTAGAATGCTTTATATTGGAAGGGACCTTAAAGATCACCAAGTTCCATCCCCCTTCCAAAGGAACCTGCCACCAGACCAGGTTGCTCAAAGCCCCATCCAGCCTGGCCTTGAACCCCTCCAAGGATGGGGCAGCCACAGCTTCTCTGGGCAACCTGTTCCAGTGTCTCACTGCCCTCAGAGTAAAGAATTTCTTCCTAATATCTAATCTAAGTTTCCCCTCTTTCAGTTTAAAACCATTACCCCTCATCCCCATTGCTCCACTTCTTGATAGAGTCCCTCCCCATCTCTCCTGTAGCCCTTTAGGGACTGGAAGGGGGTCTGAGGTCTCCCATGAGCCTTCTCCTCTCCAGGCTGAACAATCCCAACTGTCTCAGCCTGTCTTAATAGGAGAGATTAGGAGGTGAGCTCTGGCTCTGTGTTTTGATTACTAATTCTAAGTTAATATAGTGAATATTATTGCTGGGGTCTCCGGAGATGAACTTGAATCACAGCTTTTCCCCCCGAGCATTGAAATGGTCCTTCCTCAAACTAGCAGAAGACTCTGATCGTCAATCAATTGACTTCAGTGGAAATTTCCACTGACTTCAGTGTACTTTGGCTGAGGCTCAAGGCTTGTATCTGTGTCTTCTAACCATTCATGCGGCTTCTCTGCTTGCAGCTTCGCAAGTGTTTATGGAAAACACATTTTGAAGCTCAAGTGAGGACAGAGGTCAAAGGTAGTAAGAGGGGCTAAAGAAGTGCAAACTAGTTCACAGGTTTCTAGACCAGTTTGAGACCAAGGGAAAAATAGCTGTGTATATTTATTGCAACTAGTAATGAAGGCGATCACTCCACAGAGTGTCAGCCTCTCTTAGCATTAGTGATTACAAGTCAATCATTCTTTGCTTTCTTAGTATTTACTAAGAATAATTATTTCCCTATTACTGGTTTGGGTTTTTTTTTTTCAGGTTTAAACTTTGAAAGCATTTTCTTTAATTGCTAAAGATTTTTGGTGGAATAATGAAATTTGCTTGATACCAGAAAGAAAAACCACTCAGAAGTGAATTACTTTAGAAAGGATGAATTTTCTCTACAGGCAAAGTCTTTGACAGCCTCTTATGAGTTTCATAGGTGCTTTAGAAAGTCAGAGACAGGACAGAAAGTAGTATATTTTTCATGTTAAATATAGAAAGAAGACCACGTTTTGTTCTGCCTTAGATCTGTGGCCCAAATGATGTTTGAAGATTAGCTCAGCTATACCGTCTTCAATGGTAATAATGATTATAATCAATACCATTTTGTGCCACTGCTTTCCCAGTATTTAGTTTTAATGTCAAGTTGTATCTTTCTGTCCTCAGCAGAGTAAACAGAATGCAAGATTGTAATCTGTTCTTAATTCTCATGCATGATTTGTCATATACTGCAGCAAATACATTCTGCAGATAATTATTTGCGAGGCCCTCCCTGTCCTGATAGGAAGAAGAAATGAGAGGGGGAGCCAAGACACAGGGAAAATATGCGATTTCCCCAAGGTCACGCGACAGGTCAATCCAACCCCCTCTCCCTGGTCCCACCAGTGATTTGCACGTTAATGTTAACACACTGCTGGAGGAGGATGGAAAAAAATACTGAAACCTCTGCCCAAATGGTAGCTCAAGAAATGCAAGCGGGTTTTTTTGCCTGCTCCTACTGCTTTCTGCTGGAGGTGGAGGGGAGATTGTGAGAGCATCGGCCATTGGGTGAGCGAGTGGGTGGATTTGTGGCCAGCGGGGAAGCCAAACTGCTGTGGGATTAAGAAGGATATTTCTGTCGCGGTGGCTGGTTATTATTTCCTTTCTGAGTTACGACGTGCAGCGTGCGGGTTGTTTTGCTTTGTGTGGCACTTTGAAGGTGAAAAAGCACAGTGCTGTGAGAGCAGCACTGCCATCACCCCTGAGTAGGGGCGGTTTCTGTAGCTCAGACAGGAGCTTCGTGAGCTTTCTAGGACACAGGAGTGTCTGGCATCACGAGACCAAAGAGATATAGTAGCTTGGAGAGAAACGGTGCACTCAAGTCTTTTGAGTAGGACTTCCAGAGAGGCTTGGAGCTGGGGCGCTTGCTCTCCTCACGGAGCACTATTGTTGGGTCTAATCCTGCTCCCAGGATGAGCCAGCTGGTTCTCAGTTACTGGTGTTAATCGGGTCAAGACCAGGTTTTTATCAAAGTAAATGCTCACCAATGTATGGAAAGGGGCTTCTAAGAGGGTTAGGAGCAGACTTACTCCTGGAGAAGAAAGACATCCAGGAGTCCGTGTGAAGAAGCAAGATAAGTTTGTGTGTTTTGTGGATGTCAGGGGGACCCTGAAGGTGGTGATCTCTGTCCCATTGCTCTCCAGCTGCACAGGGGTGGGTAGACTCTGTGTGTGAGTGACATGGCTGGAATGATTAGTGCCACTGATTGTTTTAGACTTTCTCGGGACACAACGGCACCAGAACTGCCATGAGCTTTAGTTCTAAACGCGGCTTAAGCCTCGTCCCTTTGGCTGGTCCGTGTCGTCAAACAGCTGCAGGCTGGTGCTCAGCTCCCTCTGAGAGCAGCTGAGAATACGCGGGTGATGAGCCATCTTTCCTGTAAATCCTAAGACATGGGGTTTTTTATTTGTGGTTTGTTTTTTTTTTTTTGAGAAGTCTGGCACCATTCGGATTGTCGCGTGCATTCCCCGTGGCGGTTCCGTGGCGGATGCGCATCCAGCCACGGATGTGCACAGACAGCCATCCCCACCGCAGCTGTGGCTGACCCTGCACCGTCTGGCTGAGGCTGTAGATAAGCCATACATACTCATCGACCCCCGTCGCCAACAAAGTAGCTGTCTCTCAGTGGTCGTGTTGAATGGAAACTGGGATAAAGAGAAATATCATCAATAATACGATGGGAATATCTGTGTGTCCTCCCAAAGGCTGATTCCCGCAGGAAAGAGATTTATTGTAAGGTCAGCGTGAACATAATTCACAGAACAAGGCCTAGGGGGTGGGTAATGACCAGAGGGGGCAAGGGGAGAGATGGAGCATGTTGTAGAAGCAGAATTAGAAGAAAAAAAAAAAAAGGCAAGGAGAAAGAGGAAAAAAATGAGTCATAGAATGGTTAGAGTTGGGAGGGACCATAACCAGTTCCAAGCCCCCTGCCACAGGGCAACGACACCTCCCACTAGACCAGGTTCCTCAAAGCCCCATCTGACCTTGCCAAAAAGCAAAAGCAATAAGATACTAAAAGAGAGACAAAACAGAAGAGGAGATGAGCATGAAGGAGAAAGTATCTTCATAGCTAGGCACATCTCAGAATTGTTTCTCTACAGCTACAGAAGCAGCCCTTATGTTACAAAGCATTAGTGCAGATCGCTTTCCTAGAGCCAGAGCTGAAAGGGACCATCGCGTTCTTTCTGCCCAAAGACTTGTATCTTGCCCAGTGACTCTTGGGGGGAAGCAAACTACCTTTTCCATCAGCCATTTCACGTTATTGAGCTCAAACTTAAGAAATCTGCAAGATTATTCCAAGATATTCCAAGACCTCCTCACCTGTAATGAGAAGGACAATGAAAACCTCATTGTTCTAGGTGACAAACATCCTGATACCATGGAAGGGCAGCAATTCTTTGCCTGCACCATCTAATCTGCTCTTTCTTGACTCTTTTTGTTTCTCACCCTTTAGGAAACCAAGATGGATTACAGCTCGTTGAGCGGAGTCCCCCGTTTCTTGACCCGGCCCAAGGCTTTCATGGTGTCTGTGGGGAAGGATGCCACCTTGAGCTGCCAGATCGTTGGAAACCCCATCCCAGTTGTGAGCTGGGAAAAGGATAAACTTCCAGTCCAGTCTGGGGGAAGGTTTAAAACCACAGAAGATGGGGATCTCTATCGGCTAACAATCTATGATCTGAGCCTGGAGGACAGTGGCCAATACATCTGCCGGGCCAAGAACACCATCGGGGAAGCTTTTGCAGCTGTCAGCATCAAAGTTGGAGAGGAGACCACAGTAACGGAGTATGCCCCATATTTCATCCAGAAACCCTCCTCCATCAAAGTAACGTTGGGAGAAGATGCCATGTTCAAATGCAAAGTCCAGGGCAGCCCTCCCCTCTCGGTGAACTGGGAGAAGGATGGGAGATACCTGCGGAACCGGGCTGATGCTGGACGCTTCCAGATCGCGTCTGCTGGGGAGTCAAACGCTCTCACCATCCAGTGTACCCAACTGGGGGACAGTGGCACCTACACCTGCCGGGCAGAGAACCTCATCGGCTCTGCCAGCGCTTCGGCTGCTTTAGTGGTGGAAACAAAGGGCTCTTCCAACCCGGGCAGCAGCAGCCACTTCGATACCAGCTGCGGGAAGACGTCATCCTTGTTGTCTCACTTGCAAAAGAGGCGGGAGGAGATCAGGAAGATGGACATCTCCCATGGGGCTCTTGATTCAACATCTGCCCAGTCTTACTCCACGTCAGAAGGGCTGTCCAGCATCGGCTACAGCCTCTCCCGGGATTACGAGCGGGCAGCTGGACTTACCACCAAAGGGGCCCGCAACGCAACTTTTGGGACACTGACCCGCATGTGCAGCGTGACGGAGGGGAAGCACGCCAAGCTGAGCTGCTACGTGACGGGGGAACCCAAGCCAGAGATCGTGTGGAAGAAGGACAACGAGGTCATCTTGGAAGGGCGGCGGCATGTCATCTATGAGGACGATCAGGAGAACTTTGTGCTGAAGATCCTTTTCTGCAAGCAGATAGACAACGGGCTGTACACCTGCACGGCCTCCAACCTGGCAGGCCAGACGTACAGCTCCGTGCTCGTCACTGTCAAAGGTGGGTGCTTGTGTTTCTCACCGGGGTGGGCATGTCTGCAAGGAGACAGGTGATGTGCTTCCAAATTGGTGTGGGAGAGCCAACAAAGCTTCTGCCACCAAACTGCTATAAAGGAGTTGCGTTAGACATGAATAAAACCCTCCAGCTGTAAATAGATGGAATAGATGATGCTAGAATAGATGACATGGAGACAGAGTCTCCTCACTGCGGGGAGTTCAGGAAGAGGTAATAAATAAGTCAGGGATGGATGATGTAGAACTGTCTGGTTGTGGGACAGCTGGGATGAACCAGATCTCTAGCATTCCCATTCCTATTGGTTGTATCGTAATCTGAGAGATCCATTACCATCCTCTGGATCAGGGACTGCTGAAGCCCTATCTCACCCTCCTTTATATTCACCACAGGGTTTAGTGAAATGGACACATGTGCCATTTAAGCAGAAGCAGAGGAAATTCCTCCCTGCAAGCTGAGTGTCAGGATGCCTTGGATACCTTGGGGGACCTACTCCAAGACTAATTACAGTCCATCTCAGTTTTCCTGTACAGAGTGACCCACCAGCAGCCTTGTTCTTGCCAGGCATCTTCAGCCTTTTCCCAGCTTGTGTTGCTGGAGACCCTATAGTCCTTGTATGCTCCCAAAACTCTACCAGGTCCAGGGTGCTTCTGTTTGCTCTGGTTGGGGGTGACGGAATTGCCTTCAGAAGGTTCCTCAATGCTGGTAGAGGTCAGATCAAGTGGTGACAAAAATGTGACGCCCATTTTCACAAAGGAAGCTCTCCATTTTCCACCTGCCCTCCCATTTGGCAAGGTTACAGGGGGCAGTTTGCAGCCCAGGCAGCACCTGTAAATTAACCCTCAGGTATAAAAGGTTGTGGCATTTGAGTCACAAAATAGATGTTTTTCACTGGCAGCAAAATAAATTAGAAATCCAAATGTGTAGGAATGGCTGGTGTTTCACACCTGTCTTTAAGAGGCTCAGATTTTTTTTGTTTGTTTTCTGGTTTGCCTTTTCTGGACCTCTCCTTTCATACTCAGCCTTTCCCGTCAGTGACTCAGTCCCCGAGTCCATCAGTGACACTTGATCTGTAGAACTCGCTGGCTCTTGTCCCACTCTTTGCCATCCCTTGGAGGTGCTGAGTGGTGCTGGGAAGGGCATTTGTCCTCTTCCATAAAGCTGTGATTACCTCATGAGCCGGGACTCGGAGCTGGAGACCCAAGCTGGCCCTTGGGGTGGGTGTTCACTTTGAGGATGGCTCAAGCTCTGTTACTTGCCCAACACCTGTCTTGCAAAGCAACACACACACACAGCCTGCTCCTGCTTCTTTGATTATTCCCAATGGAATAACCTGTTCTAAAGGAGACAGAGAAGGCATGTGGAGCAGCAGGTCTGGAAGCAAACACCACAGGGAAAAAGGTTATTTATCAATATCCATTGTCAAGAGATGCCTGTGAGTCAGAGGGCTTAAGTGGAAATGTTTATGGTCTGTTTCTTTGTTATACTATACCATGTTGGGCTTTCTGACCAGGCCAAGGCTGCCATGGAAAATCTACGTGTGTTGGTTATAATTAGGCCCTGCATAATGACTCCCCTTTGTGTCACCAGAAGGCCCTCTCAGGTCTCCAAAGACAGCTCAGAATGATGTAGCAATGAAGAGAGCTTTAAATTCTGTTGCTTATGCCATTGGTGATGCCATTAGCTCATCTGCCATCGTGTTTAGGGAGGTAGGTCATCTTGACACCCTTGGTAAGCGTCAAGCTGCTGCGTTGGTCGTTCTGCAGGTAACAGCATATTTATAGAGCCTGTGACTCTGCACCCGCAGAGGCTCAGGCACCAGGAAAGACCAGCTTCATGGGTTTAAATATGCTCTGGCATTTTCATTCGCAGAATTTCAACACAAGATTCCGAACGAGAATATTTACGGGTCTTTTAAAGGTAGTAATAATAATAAAAAAAGACTACCTAGCCCAGCATCCTGTCTGTAAGGTGGCTTTTAGCAGTCTCTGAGGGCATAGGTCTGGGCACAGGTCAAGCCTCTCCTTTACCTTGCCTCCCATACTCTGTCAATCTAGATCCTAGACCTGGACACTCAACACATTTGTAAGCATTTGCTGCATCCATGCCTTAAAGACTGTTGAGCTGAAAAAAAAAGAGATTTTTGAGCTCTTCCTAAATGAGATGTAGTGAATCAGACACCAATCTCAAAGGAGAGGCTACAGGGCAGAGTGTCACTCTCACGGTTAAGGAAAACCACAAGTTGATTACTCTGATTGGGAGATGTGCTGGATTCTAGTGTCTACAGCAGGGATAAAACCACAACCATATGCTGGAACATGAGATGTAAAATAAGTTAGGAAATACTGCCCAAGAGCAAATCTTCATGGCACGGGAGGTTTAGGATCGATATTAGGAAAAATTTCTTCACTGAAAGAGTTATCAAGCGTTGAAACAGGCTGCCCAGGAAAGTGGTGGAGTCACCACCCCTGGAGGTATTTAAAAGATGTGTAGATGTGGTGCTGAGGGACATGGTCTAGTGGTGGACTTAGTAGTGTTAATAGTTGGACTTGAAGATCTTAAGGGTCTTTTCCAGCCTAAACGATTCTATGAGGTTTTGATTTTTCCCAAACCAAAGAGCAGAGAGGATGGGGAAGAACATGAATTCCTGAAGGCTTTGGAGATGTTCCGAGGCCATGTGCAAAGTTAGGGAGAACAGCATACGGGTCTCCATCCTTGGGCCTGGGCCAAGCAATGTTCATCTGAGTCCCTGAATACAGTAATCAGATACTGTATGAAAAGGTTAAAGGTTGCAAGCCAAATAGGATAGAGACTGGAAAAACAGACTGGTGCTGAGGCCAGTTTATTCCTCTCTGGCCTCAACTGGTTTTGGATGACCACTATCATGGTAGTCGCATTTGAGACCTTGAGAAATGTGGAAGTAGAAAGGAAACTTGGAAAGCACAGTAACTGCCAAGATGACAAAAAGGCATGAGATGGTGGAAACTTGTCCATGAACCTTTAGATATCTCCCTTTGGAAAGATTCTCCATATTCCTACTCTCACTGGAAAATTTTTGTTAGGCAGAGGGAAAACTTGCCTCTGGAATAATAAATGGAGAGCCCATGAGAAGGCCAGGAAGAGGCAGGAGGAAATGTAGGCAAGTGAGAAGACCAGGTCAAGCAGATATCCCTCGGGAAGGTTAAGGAAACATTGGCTGCTTTGCAGGCTGCATCTATTCTTAGCAAAATATGTGTTAGCAGGACCTGCTTTTAAAAAATAACATCATCTCATTGCTAGTTTGCTTGGTACGGACCAAACAAAAAGGCCTATGACACTCTGGAGAAATATGTTCTCAAGACAAGCAGCCAAATTCGTAGCTGGTCTAAGCTCTTGGAGTTTCCTGCTAATTCCATGAGCTGCTTGCTCCCTTGGCCTGCAGTCTGTCAGATTTGGGGGTTTGCTTTGCTATTTCTATCACCTATTTTTCCTGGCAGGCTTTTGTAGCTCTCTTATTTTATCTCTTATTTCTCCTTCTTTAGCAATATTATTGCCTTCATTTTATGCCCTAATGAGTATTTCTGCTTTGGCTAACAACAAATTAATAGAAAAAGCTGTACAGTCAAAAAAATGAAAAAAAATCACACTGATACTAGACATGAATTTAAATGACCTCTCAGGACACTGAAAATGAGCTGTGACCTGGGAGTCCAGATGTTATGAGGACAAAGTAGAATTGCTATTCAAATTCACACCTCTGAGCTCTTGTGGAAATAAATGTTTGTAGATAATGGTGGATTTGGAGTGATCAGAAGAACACTGTTTAGTACTTTTGGTTGGATTCTATAGGAAAGAGCATCTGCTTAAACTGCTCATCCATGAGACAGCAATGTGCCTTTGTGGGCAAGAAGGCCAGTGGTCTCCTGGGGTACATTAAGAAGAGTGTGGCCAGCAGCTCAATGGAGGTCATCCTCCCTCTGTACTGCTAGATGATCACAGAATCATAGAATGGTTTGGGTTGGAAGGGACCTTAAAAGATCATCTTGTTCCAACCCCCCTGCCCTGGGCAGGGACATCTCCCACCAGACCAGGTTGCTCAAAGCCCCATCCAGCCTGGTCTTGAACATTGATGTAAAGTGCATGAAGATATATTCAGGAAGAGGAGGCTGGTGGGTTTTGGAGCCTCTCTCACATGCCCAAAGCAAAAGAAAAAGCCGTGGGCTGGGTGACTCCCAGGCTCCAATTCAGTTTATCTGGCGCTGTCTCTCTGAAGCCCTGTTCAGAGAGAGATAAGACACACGTGCCCACAGCAGTAGGACAAAAGCAAAGTTGTTTTCAGAGGATATCTGTGACCCCAAGCTGCCAAAAATAGCCTTGCACCTACTTTCCCTGGCTGGAAAAGCAGGGCTGTGGCTGCAACACAGACAAAAAAGTCAACCAATTCTTATGTGTTTCCACATTTAAGAGTTTTTTCCTAGACTGGCTTTTCTTTTTTTTTTTTTTTTTCATCTTAGATACAGCTTGATGACTGTAAAGGGAGAGGGGTTAAAGATATGATCAGTTGCTCCAAGGATGGGAATGCACTTGTGTGTTCCTCAGGTGCATCTCGTATTTCTTGTTGGCCCTTGAGCATGTCCGTGTGTTCTTGGTGTCAGCTCCGGACTCCCTCCTGTCTCACACACCAACGTGGCCTCCAGCTCCCGGAGGCTGGCATCCTTCAGATTAATATTTTCTTTATCTTCTCCTCTTGCTTGTTGCCATGGCATGAGGATTACAACTGCTTCGTTCTCCCTTGACTACACAGGGTGCTGCCAGAGATGCGATTGTCAGGGCAGGAGCCTGAGTTTCTTGTTGGTTAAGGAAAAAAGGACAATTAACAAGGGGAGCGTGGACAGAGCAGGTCTGGGTAACTGTAGCTGAAGGCTTTTCAAAGCAAGGCCTTGACTTGCCTTGAACTGAGGTGCATTAAGGCGAAGCATTTTTTAAGAAAATAACCAAGTTGACATAGTGAGCTGGAGTCACCTTCCTGTTCCTAAAGGTATTGTTCCCAGTCAGGTTTGAACCTCAGGAAAACAGCTGAGGGAGTAGATGGCATTGCTCCCTCCAGGTGTCCTCTCACTGGGGGTCTGGTATCTCTATCCAGGCTGTGCTCAGCTAGAAAGGATTGGAAGTGTTTGTGTGACACGGGGGTGAAATTGAAAGGCCTGCAAAACTGAACATGTGAGTTGCCAGGGCTTGAGTTCAGAAAAAAGCAAATTGGATCAATGAGAGCGCTGCTTCTGTAGCAGCTCCTGTCCTAGCGGTGGGCAGGAGGGGACAGATAACAGACTCAGCTAATCACTGAGCTACCAGGTCTGAATTTTGTAAAACAGGGGGCTCCTGAACATCAAAATTTGGATGTGGGATATTTGAGGGCCTGGATTTGTTTTTCTTCAGCTTCTAGACCACAGGGACTCTGAGTGGGATGTGCCCCCATGGGCATGGGCTCATAAATCTAAGAGAAGCCCACTCCTGTTTGACTCTTAGACAAACACCTGGCATTGCTGACTGTGAGTGAGCACATGAAATTACCAGCCGGGGAGCATGTGTGTGGTGAGGGAGAGGGAGAATGGAGTCACAAAAAAAAAAAGGCTGGGAGTTATGAGTTATTAGAAGATGAAGACACATGTCCAGACGTGATGCCTCACGAGTGCTGATGCATCAGCACTGTCTAATCCAAGTCGGTGACATGACTGTGGCACCAGTCCCACGGCTGTGGCCACCGGCTGTCCTCTTCAGTCCAACTACCCTTTCTTCAGTTTGGTGATGATTTCACAACGCAGCTGTCACTGGAATTAAACATTATTCTCTTTGTAAGATGTCTTCCCTCACTGCCATGCAGCTGTTTTCCATGTTTGATCTACACTCTGGGTCCTCCTTAAGTTGGAGCTCTGCAGCCCCATTGCTGGAGGAAAGCAGAGAGCTGGGAGATTTGGGCTTTTTTTCTAGTTCTTTCGTTGTCATTGACAAAAGCTGATACAAATGGTTTGGTGCCGGTGGGGAGAACAGAAAATTCCTCCATTGGTTACTTCTCTGCTTTCCCCCAGGTCGGTCCTTGTGGGCACAACCACCCCTCACCTTTCTGTGCCCTTTCAGATGGCTCAGCTGAGCTCACTTCTGCTGCAAACCCCCAAAACCACCAGTTCTTGCACCAGGTGACGAGCTCAGCTGCTCACACTCACCTACAATTGCTTCCCTGTCCCTACCACCAGCTTGTTTGTTATTTGCCCACCTGTAGCATGATTACTTTTAAGGGCTTTTACTCTGAGGTGAAGTGGCTGTTGCTACTTATAGAGCCAGGCTGGGGGCCCTGCCCTTCTTCTTGTTGGCGTCTCTAAGTGATGGGGTGCAGAGCAGAGATGTCCACGCTGGAGGACACGTGGACCACGAGAGCACAATTTATTAACCTGATGCTTCACCAACTTGTTCACGTTGCTGTGGTTTAGAGCAAACTCCTCCGTGTGGTGTGGTGGGGCAGGGACTGCAGTTCAGGCTGATACTGCTTAATTTTTAGAGAAGTCCTTAAAATACTTCTGCTGGGATCTAAGAGGGTTTTTTTTTTTTTTTTTGCATGAGTGCAGGACACCTACTGTAGCAGGGCTTGATTATGGGTTTGGGTGGCAGCTCAGGACAAATCAGTACTTTAATAAGGAGTGTTATTGTTAAATTTTTTCCTATTGACTTATTTATTTGCACACCTCTTATTGCAGACCACCATAAACTCTTGTTTCTCCTTTCTGTTTTTATCCCCCTAAGAACCCTCAATACCCTTCAAGGAAAAATTGAAGGATCTTGAAGTGAGGGAGAAGGAATCTGCCACCTTCCAATGCGAAGTGCCCGTTCCCAGCACAGAGACAGCTTGGTTCAAGGAGGAAACCAAACTCCGGCAGAGCAAGAAGTACAACATCGAAGAAGAGGGCACGTATCGCCGGCTCACTGTCCAGAATGTCACCGCGGACGATGATGCTGTCTATATCTGTGAGATGAAGGAAGGGAGCAGGACCATCGCAGAGCTGTCTGTCCAAGGTAGGAAAGGCTCTTGCTATTTCACATCGGCCAAATCTCGCCTACGAAGCGTGAGGTTCACGCATGGGGCTCCAGACTCGACCTAATGAATGGCATTTACCCTACACATGTGCGCAGTGAAGACCAGCAGACTCCCTGGCGTCTCCCAAGAGGAGACCCACGTGTGGTAGGTCCCTGTGTCCCTGGCTCTCCTGCCAGGGTGTATCTGGGACACAAGGTCAGAGAGCAGGGACAGATTGTGTTGCTGCACAAGATATGTCACCTCGTGGGGCTCTGTGCTTAAAGGGGCTTCCTAGAAGGCAAAGTCCTTGAGCTGTAGGCTACTGTTGTAGACTTTAACATGATCCCACGCGTTGGATGTGTCCCCCAGCTCTGTCTCACACAGATGTTGTCTAATGTCCAGTGAATCTTGTCCCAGAGTGGTGCTCACCACACTGGGAAGCTGGTTTAGCAGCTGTGGTTTGTGGTCGGAGGTGTGGTGCAGGCTTTGGTCAGCACCGGTATGGTTTCAGATTGGAAACCAGATCCACGCTCTAGATCTCTGACATCCGGATCTGTTCTCTGGTGTTTGGAAAGCTGATGAGAAAGGGGCAAAATGTGGATAGAGATCCATGCCCAAGTCGCCCGAGTCTGGCAGTTTGGACTGACGTGCAAGTCGGTGGTAGATCCTGGTATGGTGTAGGTGTCTCACAACCAGCAGACACAGACACATCAGAGACACAGGCATGTCTGCAGAGGGGGACATCAGTTCTGAGCTCCCTGACCTGCTGTATGAATACAAACTTGTGCAACTCCAGGACCTGAAGTTTTGATTTTTATGATACTTGCATCATTGAAGTGTCTCAACTGCATGAATTGGAGACCTGTCAGGACTGCACTTGTCCTGACTCACTTGAAGACTGACTTTACTCCCAGTGAAACCAGAAGTGCTTCACTACATAAATTGGTGCAAAACAACTGGGTGACTTGCATCCTCATTCAAATTTCTTTTTGTATCCTTAGTGAAGGGTTGAGAGTGCAGATGGGTGGAGGCAGAAGGGGAAGTTTAGTCCGGAGATGTTGGAGAATTCAGATAGACATCTTTTTGTTGCACCTTCTGTTAGTTCTAGACCAGCCAAACATTGTTAAGTGTGTTTGGCCCCAGTAGGACAGCTGGTATTTGTTTTACTTGTTTGTGCTATGGTACTACAGCATGTTCCATCAAAAATAAAGAGTGACTGAGCCAGGTGGAGCCCTCAGGAGGGAAAGGAGGCAGAGACTTCCTGGGGGAGCCCTGTGCTTGCCCTGGGGAGAGAAGATTCGAGAGAGCTGGGTGAGGTTGGGAGAATGCGAGAGCTTGGCAGGACGCAAAGGGCTGCAGGGACGGGGACACTGCTAAGGACAGCAGGAAGCAGACATGTGGCCAAGCTTTGGAGACAATGAGCAGAGAATCGGAGTCTTGAATCCTACTGATCAAATATGTGCCTGATCTACTGTTTCATGAAGGAGTTCAGCATTCTTTCTCGTTAAATAGCTCTGGGTGCTTTGCCAGGGTGAGGGCGGTTTTGCCTTGTGGGGACTGCTCTAGGGCTGGACCCATCTGTCAACAGAGGTGGTCTCCTGATGCTCTGTCCAAGCTTTCCTGTGCATAGTCACATCTTCTAGCTTTGACTTTATTCTAATAAGTCAAAATCATCACAGTCACTTGGAAAGACCACACATAAGTAAAGTTTATTGTGTGTGAACTTCTGGGTTGGCTCTAAAAAGAAATCCGAGGTTTCAGTGTATTTTCTATTAATTCAGGTGACTGGTGTGTTTGCCCTCTTGCTTATGTAACTTACTGGTCATCTGATGGAGAAAAAATCCCAAGGACAGACGAGAGACCTGTCTGGTTTAAGACTGACCTACTTTAGCAAAGTTTTAATTTGAATTCCAGGCATATGCAGGCAATGAAAGCTGTATCACTGTCAAATCTGTTCTTGGCAAGGCCACGTACCTTGTATTTACCCCAACAGCAGACTCTGTATCTTAGGCCAGAATTATGACCAACTGTAGTCAAACAAGATTGCTTTTCTCTCTTTGAAGGCCAAAATGAGTCCTTGGGATTATCTGTTCTGTATAACGCAGAGCCTAGGAATTAATTTGGGGGTGTCTGCATAGTGTCTACAATGTTTTGACTAGGAGAGAACTGTTGGCTCGTCCTGTTGTGGTGTGGATGGCCCATTGCTACCAGAGACTTTAATATCTGCCATTTGCTGATCATACTTATTTTCTTATTTAAAGGGAACATCATTAAAAAACTTCCACGAAAGACTGCTGTCTCCGTAAACGACACAGCCATCTTCTGTGTGGAGCTGGACAATGAATGCCAGAACGTCCGATGGCTGAAAAACAAAGAAGAAGTGAAACCCAGTGATCGAATAGCCATCACGTGCTCTGGCAAGCAACACACCATGATCATCCGAGAGTGTAAGATGGAAGATGCTGGTGAGATTGCCTTCCTGGCTGATGAAAGCAGGACTTCTACCCAGTTCACTGTGACCAGTAAGTTTCATTTTTATTTGGCCTTCGTGTTGTGTCTTCCCCAGCATGCAGGTACTCCTTTGTTACCAGGGGTGTTTTAGGTACTGCCATGGTAGGCTTGTTGTCCAGAGACAGCAGAAGGTTTGATGTCTGCCACAAAAGGCTGGCAGCCTGAAGGCTACCCTTCTGAGATGTTATGGAGAGGTCAAAACAGAGAGAGAAGAGTAGTTCTGGGGAAAGAGCATGACACAAACATGTGTCTTCTCCATGCTATTCTCATTTCATGCTGGAGAGAACATAAACTGATGAGTAAAATATGGGTTAGGGACATGGGTGTTCTTCACATCAGAAGGTGCTTAGAAAACATTGTGTAAGTTGCATACGTTGCAGTTGCCTTACTTCATTGTACATAGAGAGGTGTGGGTGTTCCTACATGCTGACCTTCATTTTCCAAAATCATATGTTTGAGGGGCATTTACCAATTCTTACTATGGGAATAATACCTCTTCTAGCAAATAGAGGCCGCTTATCTCTCCCTCTTTGCTGAGGATTTGGAGGGGAGAAACAACAAGCACTCCATTCTTTCCCTAGGTCTTGAGCCCACAGAGACATGAGGGTAGCTTGAGGGTATGCTGGCTGTGATAGGGAAGTAGATATGTGTCCTGAACATTCTTGGCAGAGTACTTCCATTTTAGCAAGCAAAAATCTCTGTGAAGGAACATCTACGCACACGAAGCATTTCAGAGGCAGTCGACTTGAAACATCTTACTTTGATTTTAGCTGCTTAAGTTGTTTGCATTAAAGTAAAATATATGAAAAAAACCAAACCCACCCACCTGCAAGAAAAAGAGGAAATGAAGTTTTCTTCCTTTTATGGAGACCAACAAAGCCATACCCTCTGTTTGACATGAAAAAGTTGGGAAGACCCTGTGAACTGATGGTAGCTATGCTGAAAGAGGAGACCTTCATCTTGATTAGCTTTACTCTGGGACACTGATACAAGATGCAGAGAATTCCTTCAGCTGGCACATCTGATCTGAGCAAGGGTTTCCATTGACAGAGCAGTAGCAGCAGGTGCAGTGTAGTTGAGATTGGACCTGAGATGAAATTTTGGTGAAATTGCCTAATTTTATGATGCTTTATTTTGATGGCATTGCATTTCCTAGGCAAAATCTGCTTCATTAAAGGCAGAGAACTGCATGTGGTTTCTGGCTCTGCTGCAGTTCCAGTTTGCGTGTGAACAGGTCACCAACTCTAGTCACCATTTGGGAAGAATAACACTTCTTTTCCAGCACCACCACCTCCAAATTGCAATTACTCTGTGGTAAAGAGAAGTCTTTGAATACAGGTCTAAAACTGCTGTGCTATCTAAACTTGGTTAGGGCATTTTGATGCTATTGAGCCAAAATGAGGAAAAAATGAGGTAAGTGTAACACCGTGACAGTTTGGAAGGTATTTGTAAATCTTTAATGTTCAACCAAGCATCTATTTGATGGGAATGACAAAGTTCAGTTTGATTTTGGACTCTGCTGTTTATGTTCTGAAGCAAGTGTTAATTCACAGAACAGAAAAAGGTGAGAAGTTGCCTTCCCACAAACAGGTATCTCTGAAGAAAATATTACGTTACGGCTTCTGATGGTAAGGTCAGGAGATCTGATTCCAGCGTCTAGTGTTCAGCTTAATGCTACACTAATGGGACCTTTGGCATCTGGGCAGCAGTAACTGACAGGCTGGTAACTGTGCACCCCAAAACGCTTACGTGTCTATTTATGTAATGAAGGAAAAGTGTATCGCAGGGAGATTTCCTATTTTTACACTTCATGCATATCTGATTAGCTGCCTGGAGACTCCTGCGTACTATGTTCGCATCTTTTTCTGTTAGCTGGATGAGATTGGTGTTGGTGGTTCCGATAGCATTTACCAGGCAGGCAATGTTTATATATTATTTGGTAAAGTATCTCACGTTGTTACTATGCCCGTTTTACAGATGGGTAAACTGAGGCAAAGAGCAGATCAGTTGTCCCAAAGTTTGGTTTTTAGTCTAGACTCATCGTACAGGCTCCCTCTATAGTCACAAATACTTGAGTATCTGCAATTTGTGATTCATTTTGAGGGAGGTGATTCTGCCTCTCTGCTCTGGTGAGACCCTACCTGCAGTCCTGCCTCCAGCTCTGGGCCCCTCAACATCAGAAGGACATGCACCTGTTGGAGTGTGGGCCAGAGGAGGCCACAGAGATGCTCTGAGGGCTGGAGCCCCTCTGCTGTGAGGACAGGCTGAGAGATTTGAGGGGGTTCAGCCTGGAGAAGAGAAGGCTCTGGGGAAACCTTATTGTGGCCTTCCAGTACCTGAAGGAGGCCTATAAGAAAGCTGGGGAGGGACTCTTGATCAGGAAGCGGAGTGATAGGGTGAGGGGTAATGTTTTAAAACTGAAAGAGGGGAGATTAGATATTAGGAAGAAATTATTTACCCTGAGGGTGCTTAGACCCCGGAACAGGTTGCCCAGAGAAGCTGTTGATGCCCCATCCCTGGAGGTGTTCAAGGCCAGACTGGATGGGGCTTTGAGCAACCTGTTCTGCTGGGAGGTGTCCCTGCCTGTGGCAGGGGGCTTGGAACTAGATGATCTTCGAGGTCCCTTCCAACTCAAACCATTGTACGATTTTGTGATTTCACCCATCTTACATAACTTCTTTAAACTGGAATAAATTTCTCCTGAGTGTGCTGTTCTACAGCTGGGGTCTGGATGACTGATTTAAACCAGACACCTAACTTTCAGATGGTCAAAATTAAATGAAATGAATCCTTTACCGTGCCAGTAGATGTGTAACTAGAGCACATCAGATAATTCCTCTTGACCGTATCAGTGGCAAAACATAGAGAATAACTCTGCTGGGATTTTAGCCTTCTCTAAAAGTGTCAAGAGGAATGAGAGGGTGAACGTGAATCTTCATTATGCCGATACCTGCAGGGATACATTTTTGACCTCAGGTATGGTAAAATAGCCACATCTCCTTGATTGTAGGGTCTCATGGTGGGGTCATTTCTTTGTCATTTCCTTTTGAAGTTAATTCCCCAACCCCAAAACCTGGCTCTGCATAAATTACTAAGCCAGAGATCCCCAACGGTAGCTGTCGCTCTTGGGAGACAAAGTTACAAAAGACCTTCTGAGTGGGGAACAGCATAAAATTCAGAAGCAGGACAGATACCCAGACAAAAGTGGCTGCAGAGAACACCAAGCCTGTGTAACATGCAACTGAGATCTCCAAAACTCGTGCACTGTTTATTCATGTCTATCTTTTCTCTCTGAAATGTCCCAGTTGGACAATGTTGAGCTGCTCTTTGTTGAAACCCGCTGAGGATCTGGGCTGAAATGTTTAAGCGGACGGCTGGAACAGGTTCTTGAAAAGAAATGGAGGACACCATAGAGTCCTGGCACAGGCTGCTTTTTATGGGATGGATTTCCATTGCTGTGCAGGATGCTACATAAATACCAGCACACTCGCAATACTGGTGCAACTACCCCCGTGCAATGATGTGCTTACATACATGAGGGGCAGAGTTCTGCCTTATCCCATTGATGTCTTTTATTTTTTTTTTATCCTGGATTCACACCAAGGGAGTGGAACGGGAATTCAGTGAGCAGAATTTTGATCAACCTCTGGTGATTTTACCCATCTTCTGAGTGAAAATGACAAGCTGAGTGTTACTCTGCTTTACGCAGGAGCTGTATAGGAAGCGGTGTGGGTCTGTATCCAGCACTGAAAGCTGAAGCCTATGAATTGTTCATTGCAGACTCTTTGTGCAGACAATTGTAATGTTGTGTAGAACTCACAGAATCACAGACTGGCAGGGATTGGAAGGGACCTTTGAAGATCACCTAGTCCAACCCCCCTGTCAAATGAGGTTCACCCAGAGCGGTTTGACAGGAACACAGGCGGGTTTTGAATGTCTCCAAAGAAGGAGACTCCAGAATCTCTCTGGGCAGCCTGTTCCAGTGCTCTGGCACCCTCAAAGTAAAGAAGTGTTTCCTCATGTTGAGGAAATCACATCTATTTGGCTGTGGAGGTAGAAGTGTTGCACATCTTTGTGTAATGTCACCCAAAACCATATTCTATCCATTGTCTTGTTTTTCCATCTTACATCAATATTTTACTGTTGATTATTAAGCTCGAGTACAGTTCAGATCAGCGTAAGCTCTAGGGTTGTTTTTTTCCAGTGAGGCACAGTGGCTTTTCCACTCTGACAAACTTCTTGCTCTGTTTTTTTTTTCTTTTTTCCCTTTTTTTTTCTTTTTTCCCTTTGTGCAGCCCCCAAAAAACCTCCCACCCATCCCCCAGCTGACCCTGTGGTGAAAAATAAAACAGAAACCTCAGTGACGCTAGCGTGGTCCCCTCCAAAGATGGACCGCCCCATTCCAATCGATGGCTACATCGTGGAACGCAAGAAACTGACTGGCTTCACCTGGGTGAGATGCCACGAGTCTCATGTCCCTGTCCCTGAGTTCACCATAAGCAACCTGTTGGAAGAGGCTGACTATCAATTCAGAGTGTCTGCAGTCAACACCTACGGACAGAGCCCCTACCTGGAGTTCCCGGGGAGCCTGCACCTTGGTGAGCACAAAACCATCATAAAATGGGTCAGTGTGTGCTGATCTGCCTCGTGGGTGCTCTAAAGATGTCTCCCATGACTTTGAGGGGGATAGACCAATTGCATAGCAAAATCCTTTTCCCTTCACCGCTGGTTCTCCTGTCTCATTTCAACCACTGACCGTCACCAAAGAGATGGTGGCTGGGTTTCTGTGAGATATCCCAATACCTCACACCAGGCTCTGTGAGAAGCAGAGCTCCCAGCAATGGGCATTAAGCCTGTAGGTGCTTCTTCTAGACCTGATATGAAAGGAAAAAATTGAGGTGGGCTTATAATTTTTCAATATAGAAATGAGATATCAAACTTCCACCTAGAGAATATTTGTGGGTGATGATACTATCATGGAAGCCAAGTTCCAGTCAGTCTCTCTTTAATCTTAGCATTACTAGGTGAAATATGGGGTGTTTTTCTTTATTTCTAGTGTGCCAATTCCATAGAATCATTGTGTGCAGTGGGATTGCTCCTTCCCTTGATTCGTTACACTGAACAGTATCTGCACAGACTTTGATCATACTGTGTGTTTTTATTGTGTCATCCTTTTCCCTAGCTGTCTGAACATGCCTGTGTTTTCCTAGAATACCTAAAAGTGACGAGCAGGCTGGGTGGCCTCCTCAGGATCCTTCTGAAATCTAAGAATAATAATGGTTATTCAATAAATAACACCTTTGTTGGGGATCCAAAGTGTTTCAGGCTTGTTATGCCTTTAAGCATCTTAGGGAAAAAAAATCAGTAAAATATGCCTGTTCTTTCCCTGCGGACTTGCCCCAATGACAGAGGTCAGTTGCCTGCAGCTGTAGAAATCAAATCCTGTTGACCAACTGTGTATTGCCTTCAGTGCACATGTACTATATGAGGCTGCAGGATTTGATTCTTATGTCTTGCTTACCTCAAGAACTTCATTCGTAGGTAGGACTGTTCTCCAGTGTGGTGGTTTTCTGTCCTTTGGTCTCAGAGATATGTGTTGTTCTTCTTCCCCAGAACCAGTCCTGGCTGTGAAAACCCCCCTGACAACTGTTGAAGCTGTACCTGGAGGCGATGCCCTCTTTACTGTTGACCTCACGACAACATGTTCCGGCACTTGGTACCTTAATGGCAAAGTCTTACAGGAAAGTGAGACCTACCTCATTAAGAGAACCCAAACTACTCACACTCTAATCATAAAGAACGTCACCAAGACCGACGATGGAGCAGAAGTGAAATTTGTTGCCAATAACGTTGAGACCAGCACCAAGATGAGAGTGAAAGGTATTAATTTTCATTGCTGTCCTTTCTTATTCCAGTTAAGGGGTGGTTGCTGTGACCTGGTGATTAGAACTGGGGCTGGAGGCTTTCTCTGTTGCCTGGACTGTAGGAAGTACCTGAAATTGCATTGTATGAACTAATGTGAGTCCTGGAAATAGAGACCTAACTATGATAGCACAGAGTTCAGAGTGAACCTGTGAATCCAGCCAGCTGCTTGGTACCTGAACTGCTTTCCATCGGCTCATGAATTTCTGTAGTTCATAACCATCAGTGAGTCAATTCTGTCACCAGATCTACCACTCAGTCACCTTAGAGCACTAATTTCAGCTTCAGATTTGGCTAGTCTTTCTGACTGTAGTGGAAACATTCAAAAGTAAAGGAGTGCTAATTAATAACAGAGCTTTTTCCTTTGATCTCTTTGAGTCTACCATAGATGCGTGTGATGTAAAAGCTAGTATCATGTAACTCAGTTTACCATGGAGAGTTGGGTGCTCCATCTTTCCTCTATGAAATTAGGATAACACATGTATCTACCCACATGGCACAGCAAAAGGTAATGCATAGACATTCATTCAGGAAGGATGTGTTTGACTGTGGGTGAAAATCTCTGCAGAAGCATGTTTAGAATATTATTAATCAGTAGAAAGATGTGCTTTTTTCTTTCTTTTTTTTTCTTTTTTTTTTTTTTCCAGGAGATCAAGTCTCCTGAACTGGAAAAAAATTACTTGGTGTCGACATGAGTGTGAGGGCAGGAACAGGACCTAATACTTTTTCAAAGATCTCACAGTCTATAGCAGACTCTTGTCAGGGACACGTTGACTCGATATAACTTAAAATAACAAAGCCTTTGTTCCTGACAGGTGCTGCAGTGAGATTTACCAACAAGAGCAGAGATATAGAAAAGGTCTCCGCTCGGCTGCGGGAGGAAGCCAAACTTCAGGCTGAGCTTTCAGATGCAGAGGCTACTGTGAAGTGGATGAAGGATGGGAAAGAGCTCAAGACAAGTGAAAAATATGAACTTCAAACTGTGGGGAAGAGACATGTCCTGAAAATCCGCAACACTGCAGCAGAGGACGCTGGAGTTTATGAGTGCACCTGTGAAGGGGATAGGATGGTCTATCAGCTTTCAGTGAAAGGTATGTGACTGCCTGGGCTGCTCTGCTTTAATGGCCTGCTCCTGCCCTAAACCAGTAGAGTCATCAAGGCAGTGCTCCAGAGGTGGTGCAGGGAGTTGTGGTAACTCCTCATCAGCATCTAGTGTTGTCAGTGTCTGTACTCCCAGAGTAGGAGAATTTGGAAGTAAAGTCAGGATCTAACACCATCTCAGTGGTAAGAGTTGCACTTTCACTCAAATTGCCATTTTGTTATTTCATGAGATTGATGATAGGCACGAAAAGGTGCTCTTGTGATGAAGAAATGCAGCCATAGGGGCAGGACATGATGCAAGTCATCTCAGTTCTGCCCTACACTTGCTATGTGACATTGAACAAGTGACTGAGGAGATAGTTCAGCTCTGAAAGTCCTGATGGACCAAGATCATCTTGGCATTGGGGGATTTTTTGTTTGGTTTTGTTTTTGTTTTTTTTTTTTTTTTCTTTTTTATCAATACTGTGGTGAGTAACAACAGATGCCGTTGGATGGCTTGGCTCATTGTTATTTGCAAGGTATTCAGATAGAAGGCTGTACGGAGCAAGCAGCAAAATGTCATTTTCTTTTAATGTTTCCTGCTTGTTGGATTTGAACCAGCACTGTTTTACAGCTACCCCATCGTTTGGCCATTCTTGCTCTCTTCCATGAATGGCAGTCCCTTCCCTCCCGATTGCTGCTGCCCGCCTGGGGGCACATCCACTCCCAGAGCCAGATATGGAGTCTTGAACCTTTACCCTGAAACCAACAGCATTAAGCTCCTTGTGGCAAGCCTTCCCACCTGTGAAAGCTTTTATGAACTAGTTCAAAGGAGAGTTTCCTCTGCCTTGGATGGGATCAGGGTTTGGCTGAAAAGCCCCCAGTGTAGCCCCAGAACATTCCTCCTGAGTATTGTCTAGATGTTTGCTGAAGTTCAGAGTATACAACCTGACTGCAGGGCAGTCCAGCCCATTGTCAGACATTGTCTGGGGTGAGCTCTGTAGCTTTTCTGCTTTGAAATGGCAAGTTCACTTTGTAAAGCCATCTGATTTCTGTGTTCTGTCCCGTAACTCACCCCTCACCTTCTTCCCAGCAATGATCTCAGTGTTTCTACACTGAGTATGTATGAGGTGCTTCATCATCTTATTCTGCTGGCTTCTAGCCCTCCTTGGTCTCTGTAGATACAACAAAAGCTCCACAGTAATGCGTGTGCTTTGCATCTGACAGCTTGCTTGGTTATTCTCAAAGAGCAAACTGAAGAGGCACGAAGAAAGCTGAAAAAAATAATTACAAAATGTGACTACATTTACAGAGGGAGAAATTCACAGTCTGCACTTGGCAGCTGTTCTTAATTTTGGTTTTTTTTTTTTTCTTTCTCTCTCTGCCTCTTTAGCATAATTTTTCACACTGGAAGCTCTTCCCACAGATTTAATTGAATTAGCTGATGGAGGTTTCCATGTACTTTTCAGTGTAATGTGACTATCAAACAAGTAATCAATACTATTATTTTAAAATCTGTGTTGACAAGCTGTAACTTAAACATCTGCTGTTGGTAGCTTGATTCCTGGAGAATCGGCTCCGATCTATCTCATCCTTGTAGGATGAGACTCATGAATGCCATTTCAGTATTTTACTTTTCAGCTTCGCCACCTTTTATCTGTTCCACCTGGGAATCAGCCACATCCAGCTGGTGAATCGCTTGATGAGCAGGTCAGATGCCTCTGGCACGTGGGCATCACCTGGCTGCCGAGAGGCCACCATGCTGAGCTACGGCCAGAGGCGTGTCACTGGCTGGGACTCCTGCCCAAAAAAGCCCTGCTCGAAAATACACTTGCCCATTTATCACTGCGGTCCCTCCACTGCCATGAGGCTTCACGTGCCAGGCGTCCTCTGACACATGACCTCCTGCATTGAAACATGACATCTGAGAAGTTCTCCTTCACTCTGTCTTTTACACTCTTGTTTTCTGGGGAAGTGAAAGGTGCATGAATGAACCCATCTCCTTCTTCTTCCTCCCAAAACTTTTAACCTGGGGGCTGAGTTCCAGCAATGCTGGTGGAGACAGAGAGGTCTCGGCAGCGTTTGACCCCTGCAGGCTTCATGGACTTAGGTGGTTGGATATAGTTCTACTGAAGGGAAAACTCCACCATTATAAGTCATTAGAGAAACAAGTGGAAACAGAAGCCCCAAGAAAAAAGCAATTTAAAAAGGAGGTTTTTCCTGGTTTAAATGTTTCTGGTACGATTTCTTTACCCATAGATACTGCTCCTAATAAGCAGTCTTAGTAAACCCTAGAAAACCAGACTGGTAGGGGACATGGAGAGAAACCTAATGTACTTAAAAGCAAGGAAACTAAGTTGTCAGAGTTAGGTGGATGGTTGGACTCGGATGGTCTGAAAGGTCCCTCCAACCTAGACAATTCTATGATCCTAAATGCAAAATCCATTCTTGTGGGCAGGGTATTTGAGTTAAAGGAGAACCCCTATGTGTGGCAGTAGGACACAGTGCTGATAATAACACCTTTGAGTGATGATAACACTCTGAGAGAGTCGTGCAGACCATGGATTGTAACTGCTTGTTGCAGTACCAGCAGTGAAAGCTAATTATTCCTTTTGCCAGGCATTCTGCCGAGAGCTATTAATTTGTATTGTGCAAGCATTTTCTTAAAAATGGAAAGGAAAAATGCATATATAATCAAGGCTTTGATTTCAGTAGCTTTGACTGCACCGTCCCAACAAAGTAACTTCATTTTGTGTGTGTTGTTTTAAAATAATAGGCTAAGAAGATGTTTGAAAATTAATCCATTATCAAGAGTAAAATGAGACTGTGTTTTAGGCTAATATTTTTAGCGAAGATATTGGTGGGTTTTTGAATCTTTGCTTTGAGGCAATTGGTGATCCAATTATTCCACTATGTGTTAATATGGTGCTAGATTTATTATTTACCTTCTCTGCTCCAGTTAATTTCCAGAGAGAAATTTCTTTTCATTTCAGTCTTATGTGATATCTGTATAGATTTTTAATTTAATATAATTTAATTTATCCAGATTACATTTTAACCTCGTTTAGAGTTGATTTATCTGCCAGGTGGTTCCAATAACCTTCATTTCTTTCCCTCCCATTTGCTTGTGTTGTATCTTTTTTCACCTCTCCTAGATATTTTCTTAAAACCTTATTGCCTAGGACTTCCTCTCCCATTGGGTCAGACTCCTGTGTTATATGTGTTCTGGTTTTTGGATGTATGATAATCAGTTACAGGGTTTATATAGGCTCTATTTTGGCTGCTTCTGCACTGGAATCTAGTAATTAGATCCATAATTAAACATGCATATTTGGTCTTCTGAAAAATTAATACCTGATGTAAACATTGTACATATTTACTGATTTTCATACAATTTTTTACCAACCCCGCTTGTCTGATTTTTGTTTCAGCACTTGCAAACTTCATAAACAAAGAGAAAACTGGAGGCGTTATCAGGGCTGTCTCTGGAAAACAGGCGGAATTTGTTTCTGAGACCTCTGAGGCCAACATCATGGTTAAGTGGTACAAAGATGGCAAAGAAATCACAGCCAGCAAGAAATTCACCGTGGAAGACAAAGGAAAATTGCATAAGCTTGTGGCTTCAGCTGTGACGAAAGAAGATGAAGGGACATACACATGCAAAATTGGAGATGACACTCTTATTTTTGATCTAAAAGTCTCAGGTAAGACCACGCGGACAGTGATAGCGGTGAGTGCTGTGGCTTTAAACTTGAGCTAGATCGAGAGGGAGAGGGGGCTTCCCGGAGACAGAGAAGCTAAGGGAGAGTGGAGAGGCCTGAAAGGACTCAGAAGTCTCGCGAGGGATTAAGCAGCCACACCACAGCAGCTGAAGAGCATGTGCCGGGCCTGTGGGAAGCAGCCAACGGGGGTTGGTCCCTTCCTGGCGCCAGACAAAAACATGGCCCCAACACGTACAAAATGCACCACACGGAAGAGTGTGGGAACTCAGACCGAGCTCCCGCAAAAACAGGTGGTGGTGCAGGTCTCCAGCTGCAGTGAATGCCTCAGCCTGGCACTTGTCCCCAAGGGAGCCAGAGACACCGCCTGGGTGTGATGCGATCAAATAAACTACCTGCTCGGGCAGGGGGTTGACCTGAAGGAAGAGTAGAAAGACCTAGAAGCATCAGAGAAAGTGAAAGTGAAATAGATTGGTGCAGTCGTACCCTGAAGCATAGGCATCAGGTAGAGCCTCTACTGGAGCTGGATGACCTCCATTCTGCCTGTCACCAGGCAGAAGAGAGGGATTTAAGGGACAATGGAGTATGGAGGAAGGTTCTGCCTCGGAGGGGCAAGCAAAACCCTTCCTGGCCCCCCTCACCTTCCCAGTTGCACTTGCAAAATAGGGATGGGGCTTTGGAAATGGAGAACCAGGTAAGTTTGCTGATGATACCAAATTAGGAGGGCTGGCTGACATTCCAGAGGGCTGTGCCACCATCCAGTGCGACCTGAACAGGCTGGACAGCTGGGCAGAGAAGAACGTAATGAGGTTCAACAAGGACAAATGTAAGGTCCTGCACCTGGGGAGGAAGAACCCCAGGCACCAATACAGGTTAGGGATGGATCTTCTGGGAAGCAATACTGAAGAAAAGGATCTGGGAGTCCTGGTAGATAGCACACTTTCCATGCACCAGCAACGTGCCCTTGTTGCCAAGAGGGCCAATGGAATCCTGGGCTGCATAGGGAAGAGAGTGGCCAGCAGGTCGAGGGAGGTCATTCTCCCTCTCTACTCTACACTGGGTGAGGCCACGACTGGAATCCTGCGTCCAGTTCTGGGCCTCCCCAGTTCAAGAAGGACAGGGAACTACTGGAGAGAGTCCAACGTAGGGCAACTATGATGATGGAGGGATTGGAGCATCTCCCGTACAACGAAAGACTCAAGGAGCTGGGGCTCTTTAGCCTGGAGAAGAGAAGGCTGAGGGGAGACCTTATTAATGCTGCCAAGGAGCTAAAGGGTGGGTTGAAGGAGGATGGAGCCAGACTCTTTTCAGTGGTTTCCAGCGATAGGACAAGGGGCAACGGGCACAAGCTGGAACATGGGAAGTTCCATTCAAATATGAGAAATAACTTCTTTACGGTGAGGGTGACAGAGCCCTGGAACAGGCTGCCCAGGGGGGTTGTCGAGTCCCCTTCTCTGGAGATCTTCAAGCCCCGCCTCGATGCCGTCCTGAGCAATGTGCTCTGGGCAACCCTGCTTTAGCAGGGGAGTTGGGCTAGATGATCTCTAGAAGGTCCCTTCCAACTCTGACAATTCTGTGATTTCATAAGTTTGTGATGCAAGCACGGGATGAGAATCTGGGTTAGAAACTCAAGATTTTGTTCATTATACTCATCTTACCTTGTAAATTGCCAGATTTTTGGGCCAAGATTGCACGGCACTGATTGAGAGACTCTCTGGTCCTTGTGCAAATCCAAAACATGGGCAAATAATATAACAATAGGTGTTCAAGTCAAGTCCTGATTTTTGAGAGTTAAGCCTCTCCTGCTGTCCCCAAAGGACGCTGTGATCGCTGAGATGTCTCCCTGCAGTACTGTAAGTGAGGCCATTAGTTGGTGGCACATGCCCATCAGCACAAAGCACATGCTAAAGCACGTGGCTGTCAGGCCAAGCCCAGAACAGAAATGCTTGTCACTGACGCGTTCCAGTCCAGGATGGAGCCAGAGGATAAAATGACACAAGAATTTATCTGTGAAATTTGATATCTGTGAAATTCAACTGATTCAATTTGCATAGCCTTGTGGAAACCTTTCCTCTAAAAGTGGGTTTCTGGCTTATGTCTGGGGCCTAATTTTTAACCCAGTCCTAATTTACAAATTGAAACTCCTTCTGAAAGCTTCTCTTGTTGTGTCGACATGGAGCAGTGCAATGAAACTTAAGCAACAACTGAGTGCTTGTCACCTGTACCAGTACATCCATGTTACCATGATGCTGTCCGTCAGCTAATTAAAAGCTCATCGGCGCTGATTAATCTAGCACAGCACTGGGTCTTGAGGGATTGCCACAGGGTTTGCCGAGCTGGAGGGTTTGCTTCCAGTTTACAACTGGTGTTTGCTCAGATATTCACCCTGCATCCTGCCTCCTGTTGTTTTCAGCTGAGAATCCAACATTATTCCATTTCATTTTGAGTGTAATTCATAGTCTCTGACTTGAAAGATTGGCCTAAAAGAGCCAACCAGGCTCTATCCAAACTGAATGATACAGAGTGAAAGATACCCGCAAAAAGCAATTTATCCAGCCCTCTGATCATTTTTGTGGCCTCCTCTGGACCCATTCCAACAGGTCCATGTCTGTCCTGTGCTGAGGACTCTAAAACTGGACGTGGTATTCCAAGTGGGGTCTCACGAGAGCGGAGTAGAGGGGTAGAATCACCTCCCTCGACGTACATGCTGCAGTGTAGACCTAATAGGCTGATATAGTATAATGGATTCATCAATACCCAGCTTCCCAATTGGAGAACATTGTGTACTACCTCTCTGGACGATTTAAAAATTGGACAATGAGTTCCCCAGCAGAGAGAATGTCGCTGTGTCTCCAGAGGGCCTTTTCTGACTCATAACCACAGTTTGTCATAACTATTAACACTCTGTTATAGTTACGTTGCAGTCATACCACGTACACATACATACATTTAAGCCTCCAGAGGTGAAACTTGATCACCCAAGTGTGATTAGCAATGAAATAATGATCACTCATTACCATATCTTAACACTGTGCTGAGAAGCCTGAATCAAGGTATAAATTGCTTTCTCTTTTTTCTTTCCAGATGAAGCTGTCAATTTTGTCAACAAGCCCAAAACAACTCCAGAAATATCAGTCAGTCCTTCCGAAACCCTTGAGCTGGAGTGTGAGGTGTCAGCTGCAAGTGGAACAGTGGTATGGAAGAAGGATCAAACTGAGGTGAAGCAGGACCAGAGGACAACAGTCATCTCCCAGGGGACACACCGCAAACTCATCATCAAGAAGGTGACACAGCAAGACCAAGGGAGCTATACCTGTGAAACGAAGGATGACAAAATAACATTCCAAGTCAAAGTCAGAGGTGAGAAAAGGCTAGAAATGCCAAAGAGAAAGGAATAGTCCATTTTGGGTAGTATCTTACATTTGGACAGCCATCTTACAGCCTCTTTGAGGTGAAATATTTCAGCCATAGGATTTTGATTTTCAGCCAACCTTCTTATCAACATTTCATGCACGTGCTTTTACATCCATGACTAGTTGTAACGGCAAAAAGATGGTGGGCAAGGATGGCAGCTTTTGCACCTCTCACAATTAGCAGAAAAACTCCAGCAGAATCACAGGACAAGGCCATAGCAGACGTGCAGGGGCAAGTAAAAGGGAAGGGGGAGGTGTTTGAAGAGCTCTGGTTAGATGGAGAATGAGTGAATTTGAGTGACACAAATAGGCAGAAAAAGAGTAATGGTTCCTGGATATGAAGACACAAGGGCTTATGATTCTGATTGGAGAGGCGTAGGAAGAGAAAAAGAGAAGAAGAGGCAGGAGGGATGAGGCAGTGCACGTTGGTGCTTTTAGGCCCAGATTCAAATCTGTGCTCAAATGGTGAGGGTTTTTTTTCACTTTATCCTAGAATTCACTTATTCATCTTGAGTCAACAAAATAGAAATGAAGGTTCTTTCTTGTCTTAATGGGCCATCATGATGCTTCCTGTCAGGGGCAAGTGCAGTGAAATGGGGGAACTTAATTAAGCACTGGAGAGGACAACTGCGAAAAGTTATGTGTGAATATTGTGGCTTTCTTACAGAGACAGAAGATGTGTTTACAAACAAGGACAAGGTACAAAAGGAGGTGAAGGCTGCACTGACACAAAATGCCACGCTGAGCTGTGAGGTGGCCCAGGAGAAGACTGATGTCAAATGGTACAAGGAGGGCAAACTGATCACCTCAAGCAAGAAGTTCAAGGTGGAGTCAGAGGGCAAATCTCGTCGGCTGGTGGTGGGTCAGGTGGAGAAGAAAGATGCTGGGGAGTACACCTGTGAGGCTGCTGGCCAGAAACTGACCTTCAAGATTGTCGTCACAGGTAGGAGACATGTTCATTCTCATCAAGGAAAGGTCCGCGAGTTCCCCATACTACAGGGAAAAATGAATCACTCTGAGCTCCAGGATCTGTGTAACCTGGATATTCATTGAGTGGTGAGGTTGAACAGGACACCAGCTTGCGTGCATCCACTGTCACACAGATTCCTATAGCTGGATGTCTTCATCTGTGAGATAAATCCCACTCAGCAGTCCTTGTTGTTTTCTGATTTCAGAGTAAAGAAAAAATAGACAAGTTTATATATGCTGTTGTGATTTATACGGGAAAAGGTAGGGTCAGCTCCCAGACGTGTGGGAAAATAGGTCTGGAAGAAGTAGGTAAACAGGTCTGCTCAAGAAGTACCTAAAAAGGGTAAGGCTTACATATAGGTCCCAGTGGCAGATGAGATTGGGAGATTTTTGTGCATTACCTTATGGAAGAAAACATCAGATTTCTTGTGGAGATGGGAAGAAGCCGAACTCCTGAGGCTCTGGATCTTTTGCTCAGGAATGATAGAATGGCTGATGTGTTGTCCTCAGGGTATACAGAGGGCCATGTCCTGTCTGAGTGTATGTTTGCTGTGGGTGAGACCATTCCAAAATGACAGAGCTATGGGAAGTTGTCATATTTTTCATTTGGGTTTGAACACTTTGGACAGTGTGAACGTACATTTGATTTTTAAATTTCTTCTACCATCCTACAGAAGCAGAGGATGCATTTATCAACAAGGACAAACTGAAGAAAGAGGTAAAAGCTGCACTGTCAGAAAATGCCACGCTGAGCTGTGAGGTGGCCCAGGAGAAGACCGATGTGAAATGGTACAAGGAGGGCAAACTGATCACCTCGAGTAAGAAGTTCAAGGTGGAGTCGGAGGGCAAATCGCGTCGGCTGGTGGTGGGTCAGGTGGAGAAGAAAGATGCTGGGGAGTACACCTGTGAGGCTGCTGGCCAGAAACTGACCTTCAAGATTGTCGTCACAGGTGGGAGACCTATTTTGGTTTATATTTCATTGCCTTTTCTTTGTGTCTGGGTGTCTTCGATGGTTTTCTCTGTCAAAATATTAGAAATGTTGTAAGACGACATCAGAAAGTTCTTCAAGCTACTGTTTCAGTGAGGTTGTGTAGGACTGGGTAGTTCTACTGGTTACATGTAGGTATCCTGATATCAGCTCCTGACTCCCTGGGCTCCTTAGGATCCAACAGTGAATCAAGAGTATTTTTTAGCAGACACTGTGTTAAAGAACCTTTTCCAATTTGATCATCAGTATTGCTATTCCTCTTCTGGTTATTGCTTGTCATTCACAGAAGTCTCTGGTTTTTTCCCTCTTCATTTCATCTTTTCTCTACGTATCCTCTCCTAAACCAGAGAATTACTTCAACTATTCCACAGTCTAGCTGTGCAAACACATATGTGACCACAGCCTCATAACTCCATACACCCTGAAACCTTTGTGGATGATGAACAGAAATGGGCACAGATATATGCAAATTGAATTATGATTTGTATTTAACAACCTTTCATCCAGCTCCTCCCCTACCACTTCTGTCATTAGCTGCTGCCATTGGATACCCAACTGCGATTTGTAGAGCTATGAGAAGTGGTGCAAATACTTGTCTACCAAGCAATATTTAAACAGTAGTGTTTACATGAGCCCTGCTTTATTGTGGCTGCATTTAGAAGGTTTGGGAGTTAATGGTAGCTCATTGACCTAAAAATATCAGATCATCTGCACCAGGTGTATCTTTGACCTGCTGAATGCAAAGGTGATGACCGTTCATTGCAAGACCTACATCTGTAATGATCAGTCATGAGTCCAGGAATGTTTATTTGTATTTGCATTTTTCTCCTTAACAACATGATTTAGAGTCTGAGGATTTAATCCTGAGCCTGTTTTTTTCACTCTGACTACACTAGAGATTTCTTTGGTCTTAGTATATTTTGCAAGAGGTCCAGTAAATTTTATCTCAGCTCTAGGCAGCCATGGACGCATCAGCTACATTCTGAGTGATCAGTTCTGAACTGGGTGATAAGAAATGGTTTGGTTTTGTGTTGTTCATATTAATAACACTTTGCTGTCTTTGCAACCAAATGCTTCTCTGTTAATGTTACGCTTGGCTCATATTCTGAGCTGATCAGAAGAGGGAATCTATTTTTTCCTCTGCTTTCTTACAACATCAAGCACACTGGGACCGTAATGCTGGCAGAGGTCGGGCATTTTATCAGCTGTGTAGGAGAGCAACTGCCTTGGGAGCCTATTGGCTCTCCTGCTCCCAGCCATGCTGGAGACCTGAAGTCCTTGTGCCATGTGAAGTCCATGCTGTTCCCTTGTAAAGGTTGCAGTCTTTACTGCTCTCCCACTTTCCTGCTCCCTCCATCTTCTGCGGCATAAAGCTTTGCTGCTCCCTATAGCATATATTGTAAGCCATCAGCTCTTACGTGTCCCCACTCCACGTGGGGTACGCAGGGTGTGAATTGGGGCACTTTGGCTCTTTTTCATGAATTCTGTAGCTCATGCTTTTTGGGCGGGGAGCTGCCAGTTTCAATGAAGGATGGATCACAGTAAAGCCGGATTTGAAAGGCGTCTTTCAGAGAAAATACAACATGGACATTGATAGACCATGGCACAGATTGGTGTAAACCAAGTTCATGCTTAGCTGCTCAAGTCAGTTCATACATTCCTGCAGAGGTGTAGTCAGAACACGCAGATATTTAGTGCTTTTACACTTGTATTTCTCTAGCTGAGGGCTATTCTTAGCTGCCTGCCTCAGAAACCAAAGGTTTTCAGTTCTCTCTCAAACCGGATGGCTTCAGGGCTGCACGGGGTAATGTAACACCTTTCCCCCTCTGTCGTAAGCGGAGAGCGCTTGCCTAGCTACGGTTGCTGTATTCCTCGTGTGTACGACTGTAACATGACATGCAAGTCCAGCACTCACTGGAATATGATCTAGTGTGAAAGTCAGGAGGGATTATGAGTACTCGGAGCCGTTGCTCTTTCGCTGCAGAAATCCTCATCTTACTAGATTATGCCAAAGTGCAGTGGCTTTCTGAGTCTTAATTTATCCTGTTACCATTGCACTCGGAAAGCTTTTCAGAGTTCCTGTACTCCAGGGCTCTGCTGGTAGCAAAAAACCTTCCCTATTTAAGGACAGCTTGAAGGTTAGATGCTCAGAGTTGAGTATTGTGATGCAGCTGTGGCTTTTTGACTTAATATTAACCGAACTGGGTGCTGCAGACCTTGGGACCAAGCCAGACTTGCAGTCAACTGAGCTGATTCTGCAATCTCGTTATTTCAAGATTCATGGTATACAGTCAAATCCTTATTTGCAAATAAGGGACCAAAGCTCCTTGTCCTGAAAATGGTTTTCCCCAGTTTGAATGGGACATCACTAACCAACTGCAGCTGAGATTGGAAATGTTTTCTGGATGATAGTTTAACTTTAAAATAAATTTTGAAGACAAATTACTGGCCAATATAAATCACTTCATAAGCTGATTAACAGGTTTGGTCCCGTTTCCTATTACTATAAAAATGCTTAATATTAAATGGCAAGAATGCTGAGGACAAGTGAGCACCTGGGATATTCCTGCCCTCTGAACTTGAAATTCTAAATACAGCACCCATTTACACAAACTGGTTTGTAACTCGTTTTTTTTAGAGCACCCTTCATATTCATGATCCAAGCTGTAGATGGAAGTTAAAATTTTCACAACCACTTTTGAATGCAAACCATGGTGTGTGTTTGAGCTCTTTTAGACCCCAAATTGCTGCTTAATCTGCAAATGGGCTGATGTGTGCTTTTGAGGAGTTTTGCATCACTCACCTTGATGACACCTTGATGACAATGACAGCTCCGTACATACCTTCTAGTCTCAATATAAATAGAGGAGCTCAAATTTAGAGCGTGTAAGCTGGGTTCCTGCTTTGGCTTGCTCCCTGTAGGATCTCTCTCTTTCCATGGACTGTGTGATATTGATGGGAAGCCTATGGTGTGGATCCCAGGATTGCATGTAGTGCCGTGATCAGCAGGGAAGGAACTTGACCTGAACTCACCCCTGCTCCTTGTCCTCCCAGACAGCTGCTGCCACTCAGAGTACAGACATGACAGAGATGGTATGCAGAGGAGAAAGTCATCAAGGAGGAGTAAAGGATGGCATTAGGAGGCTGCAGAGAAGTGACTGAGGGGAGGAAGGCAGTAGCATGGCTTATGGAAGTGCAATGTGCCCTTGCAGCCAAGAAGGCCAATGGTCTCCTGGGGTGTATTAAAAAGAGCATGGCCAGCAGGTCGAGGGTGGTTATCCTTCCCCTCTGCTCTGCCCTGGTGAGGCCACTTCTGGAGTACTCTGTCCAGTCCTGGGCTCCCCAGTTCAAGAAAGACAGGGAACTGCTCGAGAGTCCAACAGAGAGCTACAAAGATGATCAAGGGAATGGACCATCTCTCTGATAAGGAAAGGCTGGGAAACCTGGGGCTGTTCAGCCTGGAGAAGAGAAGACTGAGAGGGGAACTCAGCAATGTTTATCAATATCTAAAGGGCAGGTGTCAAGAGGATGGGGCAGACTCTTCTCAGTGGTGCCCAGTGACCAGACTAAAGGGCAATGGACACAAACTGGAACACAGGAAATTCCATCTCAACATAAGGAGAAACCTCTTTCTTTTGAGGGTGCCACAGCACTGGAACAGGTTGCCCAGAGAGTGTGTGGGAGTCTCCTTCTCTGGAAATCCACCTGGATGCCTTCCTATCCAGTCTGCTCTGGGTGCCCCTGCTTTGGCAGGGAGATTGGAGGAGATGATCTCCAAAGGTCCCTTCCAACCCCTGCCATTATGTGATTGTGTAAAGGGGTTCACCATGACTGCCACAGAGAACCAAGAACCTCCCAGGTCACCTTAACCAGGAACCTCTATACCTGAAGCTGGTTGGAAGAATTATCTTCCATGCTTGTGCTGCAACTGAAGGGTGATGGTGACCCCATACACTTGCTAGTCCAGTGTTTATATTTGGAGGTTGTGCTTCTGTAACAGTGAAATTGTGGGCTTCAAAGCTCAAGTACATACCTGGGACCCAAACAGGCAAAGGCAGCCTGTGCTAAACACTGGGAGGTTCTTGCTATGTGATATCAATCCTGTAGGCATACCAGAAATACTTTACAGTTCTTGTGCAGTTATTTCTTAAGGTAAATCAGTGGGAAAAAAGTCAAGCCCATTTATTTAGGGTCTATCTGTCCTCCCACATCTCAAATGTATGCTATTATAAAAGCTAACAGTGACCACACCAGCTGTTGGTAAAAGGAGAACCAGGTAAAACAATCATTAAAGTAATTGGTAAAAGATGCCATTTATCAGTCAGTCCTAATTAGCAAGGTGACAATTTAAGCTTTTCAATGCAGCTAACTAATTACTAATTAGACTGAATATCCTTTTGATGCCAACTTCATTTGTTGAGAAGGAAGTTCTAAGTGGTTCTGTGGAAGGAAATGGCTTTCAAGACTTCATTCGTGTTGCTTGTGTTAGGGGAAGATTCCTTATGGCCAGTTTTATGAAAAATTAGAGATTTCTGAGGGGAAAAAAAAAGTGTATTTCAAATTTTATAACTCAGTTTTATGTATAATGTAGGCCAAGTACTTTTCCATATTAAGAACTGTATCTTTGTCATTTATTTGGGATTGAGTTACAAAGTATTTTCTGAACAACACCCAGTCTTAATCTAAAATACCAAGATGTTGACAAACTCCTGTAAATAATGTGATAATTGAGATGGCAACTCATAATTGTGGTATATTTGGTTAGTTCTAAATGTGAGGTGTAGAAACTTCACAGAGACACAAAGGGAGAAATTTATCTTTGTCTTCATTATAAGAAATGTGATAATGAGGCGCTGGGGCTGTTAGTGAAGACTAGTCACAGAGGTGTTATGATTATATGGATTGTGTTTTGAGGGTGCAACAGTCTATGTGACAGAAAGAACTGCAAAGCAATGTTACTTACAAGAAGTGACCTTGTAGAGCACCTACACAGAATACATGTAATATCTTCTTGTTGAAAGCTCTTTATATCTTATGCTTTTTTTTTTTTTTTCTTAATATTTCCCTATTTCAGAGGCAGAAGATGCTTTTGTCAACAAGGAGAAGGTGCAGAAGGAGGTAAAAGCTGCACTGTCAGAAAACATAACACTGAGCTGCGAGGTGACCCAGGAGAAGACCGATGTCAAATGGTACAAGGAGGGCAAACTGATCACCTCAAGCAAGAAGTTCAAGGTGGAGTCAGAGGGCAAATTGCGTCGGCTGGTGGTGGGTCAGGTGGAGAAGAAGGATGCTGGGGAGTACACCTGTGAGGCTGCTGGCCAGAAACTGACCTTCAAGATTGATGTCATGGGTGAGTGAATTTGCTCTATCTCTGATTTACATCCTGAAAAAATTGAAGGAGAGAAAAGTTCTGTGGCTTGGCAAATTCCATCTCAGCAGGCAGGGATGGAGCCACCATTTAAATTCTGCTGGTTTACTCATGCAGTCATGTTCAAACTATTAGATCTGTCTCCCTTTGAAAAATAAGAAATTTGTGGATTTCCATAGCTCAAGCCCAGGGCAGGCTGAAGGTCATTGGGGAATTTCCCTGGATATGTGGTGGAGATGCATTGATAGCAAAATGAGAGTTCAGTAATTGCAGGACAAGTTAAAGGACTCAGAAAATCTGAGCACAAGCGTTCTCTTGCAAATGCTCCTTCCTTAAATAAAGCGTCTCTTTATTATGCAGGAAACCTTTTCATTATGGCCTCTGCCAACTGAAAGGAAATACTAGAACCGGTGTCAGAAGTAGTACCTGAAGAAACCAGGTCTCTTCACAATGACATTAGCAAGAACAGGATTTATCTTAGATATCCCTCAGTTGGATCTTGATAAATTTAAAGCAAATTGAGGAGTTCATATATTAGATTGCTTTTGATTCTGGCAGGGTGCAGTGCTAAGGAAATACAGTGGGGGTTGGATACTTTTAATTTGTTGGAGAAACACAGTTCTGGGATGACACACATTTGGAACATTTGGGAAATAAATTTATAGACAAAGAATAGGCACATGAAGTTTATTTATCAAGAATAGATTTGCTTTTGCTGGCAAAACAAGTTGCAGTTCTGGTGTTGTTTGAACAATTTAATGCTTGTCCTCTTACAGCAAACAGACTTCCAACAGACTGCATCCACTGGACATCGGGATATGTGAATTTCTTTTAGGTAGATTTTGGAGAATGATAGTGATGGAAAGGAAAGATGCTTTGGGGCCATCTAAGTGATCTTGGACTACCAGTAAAGGAGTCCTTCACCAGCACTTGATGTTATTTAAATGTTAAAATTCAGTTGACAGTGTTGGCAGAGAATGGGAATGGGAAATCCATTCTGAGCACCACAATCCAAAGATGAATATGTGCATTAATTCCCTTAATTCCAGAGGCAGAAGATGCATTTGTCAACAAGGAGAAGGTGAAGAAGGAGGTGAAAGCTACACTATCAGAAAATGCCACGCTGAGCTGTGAGGTGGCCCAGGAGAAGACCGACGTCAAATGGTACAAGGAGGGAAAGCTGATCACCTCGAGCAAGAAGTTCAAGGTGGAGTCAGAGGGCAAATCTCGTCGGCTGGTGGTGGGTCAGGTGGAGAAGAAAGATGCTGGGGAGTACACTTGTGAGGCTGCTGGCCAGAAACTGACCTTCAAGATTGATGTCACAGGTGAGAGAAGATTCTGTGGCCCAGACTTCATGTTTCTGGAGTACTTAGAAAAATTAATAATATGATATATCATTTATGTAAAACATTATAAACCCCTGAAAACAGGGAGCTGCATTCTTGAAAAACTTTGGAATTTACCCATCTCTGTAGGAACAGGGATGTGGAAAGGAAAGTACTGGTTGCACATCTCCATCCTCACATGTTTGTGCAACCAGAATAACCCAGCAATGTAGCTGCTCCACAGTGAATTTCAGAGCAGGGTCATGGTGAAGACTGGTAGGGTGTCTGCCCAAGGTCTGCATGTAAAACCCCAAAAAAAAGCCAGAACTTCACCACAAAGCAGTTTGAATGTTCTACCAATAGATTTACATGTGTATTGTTGAGTTAGAGGCTTGGTTTTGTGTGTTGCCTGTAAGCCATGATAAAGGGATTGGGTAATATCATACCTTGGAGACACTCTGAAACTCTATCTATTTTCAGAACCAGAAATTGTGTTTACAAATAAGGAGAAGGTGCAGAAGGAGGTAAAAGCTGCACTGTCAGAAAACATAACACTGAGCTGTGAGGTGGCCCAGGAGAAGACCGATGTCAAATGGTACAAGGAGGGAAAGCTGATCAACTCGAGCAAGAAGTTCAAGGTGGAGTCGGACGGCAAATCTCGTCGGCTGGTGGTGGGTCAGGTGGAGAAGAAAGATGCTGGGGAGTACACCTGTGAGGCTGCTGGCCAGAAACTGACCTTCAAGATTGATGTTCCAGGTGAGAGAAGATTCTTTCTATCAGCTTTCCTACTTCTAGATTATTTAGAATAATGAATATTGCTTCATATGAATTTTTCCTCTTACGCTTCAAATTTTTGGAGAGCATCATTGAGGTGGCCTGGCTCTGATGTCATGGGTGAGAGAAGATTCTTTCTCCCAGCATTCCTATTTCTGGAATGTTTAGAAAAATGAATATTATTATATCTTTTATGTAAAACATTATAAACCCCTGAAAACAGGGAGCTGCATCCTTGAAAAACTTTGGAATCTGCCCATCTCTGTAGAAACAGAGATGTGGAAAGGAAAGTACTGGTTGCACATGTCCATCCTCACATGTTGGCGCAACCAGAACAAACTTAGTAATGCCTCTGCTTCTCAGTGAATTTCAGAGCAGGGTCATGGTGAAGACTGGTAGGGTTTGCCCAAGGTCTGCATGCAAAACCGAAAACAAACCACAAAAACTCACCACAAAGCTGGCTGAATGTTCTACCAGTAGATTTAGATGTGTATTGTTGAGTTAGAGGCTTGGTTTTGTGTGTTAGTTGTAAACCATGATAAGGGGATTGGGTAACGTCATATTTTGGAGACATTCTAAAATTCTCCTTCTTTACAGAACCAGAAGTTGTGTTCACCAACAAGGAAAAGGTGCAGAAAGAGGTGAAAGCTGCACTATCAGAAAATGCCACGTTGAGCTGCGAGGTGGCCCAGGAGAAGACCGACGTGAAATGGTACAAGGAAGGCAAACTGATCACCTCGAGCAAGAAGTTCAAGGTGGAGTCGGAGGGCAAATCTCGTCGGCTGGTGGTGGGTCAGGTGGAGAAGAAGGATGCTGGGGAGTACACCTGTGAGGCTGCTGGCCAGAAACTGACCTTCAAGATTGATGTCACAGGTGAGAGAAGATTCTTTCTCCCAGCATTCCTATTTCTGAAATATTTACAAAAATGAATATTATTATGTATTTCATGTAAAACATTATAAACCCCTGAAAACAGGGAGCTGCATCCTTGAAAAACTTTGGAATTTACCCACCCACCTCTGTAGGAACAGGGCCACAAATAGGAAAGTAGTGATTCCACATCTCCATCCTCACATGTTGGTGCAACCAGAACAACTCAGCAATGCCTCTGCTTCTCAGTGAATTTCAGAACCCCAGTGATAGGGTTTGCCTACAGTCTGCATGCAAAACCCAAAACAAACCACAAAAAATCACCACAAAGCAGGTTGAATGTTATACCAGTAGATTTAGATGTGTATTGTCAAGTCAGAGGCTTGGTTTTGTGCGTTACTTGTAAGCCATGATAAGGGGATTGGGTAACACCATACCTTGGAGGCCCTCTGAAATTCTCTTTCTTTACAGAGCCAGAAGTTGTGTTTACCAACAAGGAAAAGGTGCAGAAAGAGGTGAAAGCTGCACTATCAGAAAACATAACACTGAGCTGCGAGGTGGCCCAGGAGAAGACCGATGTCAAATGGTACAAGGAGGGCAAACTGATCACATCAAGCAAGAAGTTCAAGGTGGAGTCAGAGGGCAAATCGCGTCGGCTGGTGGTGGGTCAGGTGGAGAAGAAGGATGCTGGGGAGTACACCTGTGAGGCTGCTGGCGAGAAACTGACCTTCAAGATTGATGTCCCAGGTGAGAGAAGATTCTTTCTCCCAGCATTCCTATTTCTGGAATATCTGGAAAAATGAATATGGTTATATCATTTATGTAAAACATTATAAACCCCTGAAAACAGGGAGCTGCATCCTTGAAAAGCTTTGGGAGACACCCACCTCTGTAGGAACAGGGCCACAAATAGGAAAGTAGTGGTTCCACATGTCCATCTTCACATGTTGGTGCAACCAGAACAAACTTAGTAATGCCTCTGCTTCTCAGTGAATTTCAGAGCAGGGTCATGGTGAAGACTGGTAGGGTTTGCCCAAGGTCTGCATGCAAAACCGAAAACAAACCACAAAAACTCACCACAAAGCTGGCTGAATGTTCTACCAGTAGATTTAGATGTGTATTGTTGAGTTAGAGGCTTGGTTTTGTGTGTTAGTTGTAAACCATGATAAGGGGATTGGGTAACATCATATTTTGGAGACATTCTAAAATTCTCCTTCTTTACAGAACCAGAAGTTGTGTTCACCAACAAGGAAAAGGTGCAGAAAGAGGTGAAAGCTGCACTATCAGAAAATGCCACGTTGAGCTGCGAGGTGGCCCAGGAGAAGACTGATGTGAAATGGTACAAGGAAGGCAAACTGATCACCTCGAGCAAGAAGTTCAAGGTGGAGTCGGAGGGCAAATCTCGTCGGCTGGTGGTGGGTCAGGTGGAGAAGAAGGATGCTGGGGAGTACACTTGTGAGGCTGCTGGCCAGAAACTGACCTTCAAGATTGATGTCACAGGTGAGACACATCTTGACTGACTTACAGTATAATATCATAAAGTAATATTTTTAATAACTGTTATAGAAAGACTCTATAGTCTGTAGTCTATAGTAATAGTCTGGCTTTGTTGCATCCTGTACCATTCACCTGATTTTCTGTACCTGGTTGCCTAGACTTGTAGACATGGGCATATTTGGCTCTAGCATGACACAAAGGCCCATCTCATTTTTATTCTGTGGATATAATATTGCAGATATAAATATAATAAAAATAATAATCAATATATTATTAAGATACCTCCCATTTCTGGGATCCCAAAGGTTAATTGTTGTGCACTGAACCTCTTGAAAGGAAGGAGCAATTCAAAAATCCATTTATTTTTAGACTTAAGATCCCATTTCTGAAATCCAAGAGGCTGGAAAATGCTTTGTCATTTACAATTTTGGCATTGACACTCATCAAGATGGGTTGAAAATTCAGCCCTTTTTCTGAATTTGTGCTGTTGCATGTTTGACATCTCAGCCTTCTGAGATGCCTTAACTCTTCTGGCCAGGTGCTAAATGTCCCTTTGTCATGAGAGATTCCCAGCAATTGGTCTTTTGGAACAGGATTCACAAGGTGCCCAAGCAACTTTAAGCATGTTCTAAAGGGAATGTTGATGCTGCAAAAAATCTTGTGTACCTTGCCAGCCATGATTCTGGCCTCCCTGAGCACTAGAGGGAGATTGTAATTCCTTTGTCCCTTTGAAAGTCACGTTTGTGACAGTGGAAGAGACCCAGAAGCCCATAGTGTTATATTTGTGACCTTCACATGACCTTCACGTTTCACTATAGGTCCTAAGTAAAAGGAATTTGCGAGCTTTTGGTGAAATGCAGGACAAGATATTCCTTGGGAACATCAGAATTAAATGTTTTTCTGTGTGGTGGCTTGCAACCATAGCACTGATGTCAAGGACCTTCGTGGTCCTCTCCATTCCTAGGCTCTTGCTTCCCTGGTTTCCAAATTGTGATTTGGTCACACAGAAAGGTAGATATTGCCCAGTGAAGGCAGTTTTGGCGAGTGGCAACCTAAGTATTTTCCAAACGTCTGCAGAGAAACCTGTAAGACTGATCTCCTTTTAATCCCTCAATCCATATTTTCTTCCTTTTCTGCGTTCAGAGCCCAAACCTGCGTTTATAAACCAGGAAAAAGTCCAGAAGGAGGTGAATGCTATCCTGACAGAAAGTGCCACCCTCAGCTGTGAGGTAGCAGAGGACGTGACCGAAGTGAAATGGTACAAGGATGGAAGACTCCTCGTTTCCTCTAGAAAATTCAAAATAGAAACTGTGGGCAAAACCCGGCGCCTGGTTATAGAACAGCTGGAGAAGAAAGATGCTGGAGAATACACCTGTGAGGCTGCAGGCCAGAAGCTGACCTTCAAGTTAGAACCCACTGGTGAGTACTCATTTTGAGGATCTAACGAGGAATCTGTGTGGATTAGAGGAAAGCTGGATACTCCCTACCCAGTGGCCATTGCGCAACTACCATTTTCCCTGGAGAAGCGTCAGTGAACCACATCACACATTAATTTGCCCTTTTAAATCTAGCAGCGTAGAGGTGGGAAGTCTGGCTGAAGACTTTTTTTGGCTAGGGAAATGCTGTGTAGTTTTTTGCTTATCTCCTTTGCACACCCCATCAACCAACCTGTTTCAGTGGTGGGGAGCTGAAAGTAGAGGTGGGAAGATTTGAAAAGCAGCAGTAGAGCTGTGGAGAACGGTCACGAAGAAAAGTTGGGCAGTTTTGGGGCAAAGTGCTGTACAAGATAGAGAAAAGGCCAAGGGGGGGGGGGTAGTAGAGCAAACAGAAAATTAAAAAGGCCATATGTTCAGGTTTAGTGCACTAACATTTCTTCTTAATTTCATCTAAAATCCTAAAAATGGGAGAGGAAAGAATTATACAGGTCATTTTACTTCTAAAAATGAGTGTTTTGTTTTTTTTTTTTGTGGGCAGCACCTACTATATATTTGCATTTTCTTTCCTTTGCTTCTCCTCTAAGCAGAAGCTCTGGGTTACCTGACAGATCATGTTCATTCTTCCTGCTCAGCAAAAGATTACACCAGGCACAAATATTCAGCCATATTCCCTGGGTCATTGCAGATTATGGATGAGCTGGTGTTATGAGTCATGAAGAGAGAGCAATAGAAAACTGCTGTGTTAAGGGATTTGATTATTTCGTTTGCCTATTTTAATGTCTTTCCTAGAACCAGAGGCTAAATTTGAAAAGAAAGTTGTCCAGAAAGAGCCTCTCATTGTTCAAGAACATGAAAGCATCACACTGACTACTTCAGTAACACCAGAAACTGCTGCTGTAAAGTGGTTCAAGGATGGAACAGAAATCAAAGCGAGCAAGAAATATGAGATCAAGAGTGAGGGGGCATCCAGGACCCTGACGGTGAAGCTGGCTGAGAGCACAGACACTGCCGTGTACACTTGCCAGACAAAGAATGACAAGCAGGAATTCAAAGTACAAGTGAAAGGTGAGCAGAGCGCAGCACACATGCCGTGTCCCAACCAAACAGCTACGTTTCCCTCACGGTAGGATGAAGGTGAAGTCTAAACTCTAAAACTGTTCCAACCTCAAGGCTTAAATTGCTGTTGCAAGTTGCTGTGGCTGCCCCACTATGGGGCAGCGAAGTTCTTCTGCTTCCAAATACCCAATTTTTGTCCTTTGCTGGCCACTTAGGGGAGAAGAACCTCAGCTCTTCCCCCGGCTGCTCATCAGCTTGACAAAGCTGCTGAGGATGTAGAGGAATGTTGAGTGATAAAAAGGTTTGTGAGTTAGTTCTGTGGGGAAACAGGACCTGTCTGGTATCCTCCTCTGTTCCTGGGATGGTGCAGCTGGGGTGCTGTTGTGTAGTCAAGGCTAAGGCTATAAACTGACAAGAAGGATGAAGTGCAGTTAGTCCACAGATGGAGATGATGGGGTGATGTCCCAGAGTAAAGCCCTGGTCTTTTCTCTTCAGACACTCACACTAGAGATGTTGGCACCCTAGGTGCACCCACTGAGCTCCCTTTGGAGTCATTAGAGAAGAGTGGTTGCTAATAGGTCATGATACATCTGACCTATTGAAATGTCTCCTTCAGGATGAAAGAAATTAAACCCTGGATTTCTCAGACTGCATTCAGTGTCTTCAATGAAAAAAAAGATAAAGGTGGTTTATGTACTTGTGCAGATTTTTATACTTATCAAAAACAGGCTCCGATGTTAAAACACCACATGGTCTCATCAAATAAAAGATGAGAACAAATGGAAGGCAATACCCAATCATGTTTTAAAACACTGTTCTTGCTTTACAGAATGACAGTGATATTAAAATACTGTGTCAGAGGAATTTCCACCTTTTTGGTTTGTTTCTCTCTACCCTGATCCTCAAACAAATTCTGGGGTTGTTTTTTCTTTACATTTAATTATCATTATTATTTTTAAAGTTTTCCAGAACCATTTTCTTAGAACAAGTTTATTATCTTTCTCTTTCTTATAATTTTTCCATCTTCTGCCTCTCAGAAATCCCAGTGAAGTTTGCTAAAAAACTTGAACCTGTTAAAGCCGAGATCGGAGGCAGCGTCTCTTTGACCTGCGACGTGAGCCATGCCAAAGGGAAGGTGGTGTGGCGCAGGAATGGAGTTGAGATCAAGCCCAGCAAGCGTTTCCAGATTCATGAGGAAGGGGTCAAACGAACCCTGACAATAACAGGGATCCGGGCTGAGGACGAGGGAGAGTATTCCTGCGAGTCCAGAGATGATAAAAGCAGCGTTACCATCACCCCCAAAGGTATGTCTTTAATGGTGACTATGTAGAGTGGTTCCTTGGGTTTTGTCCTCAGCCATAACAACACTGCAAAGCTGAGTTTGTTCACGTGTTTGTGAGGTCTCCTGTTTGGACAAAAAAATACAAAACTCCACTTCCTCTCTCTGAATGTCACTGGCACCTCTGTGAAGAACATCATGATTCTGAGACCTGCTGAACTTAGGTCTCTTAATATCTCACATTGCATTTAAGTCTGGAATCAGTATGCCAATTCTAAGAGGCATTTTCCTCCTCCTTTGTTTGCTTTGCTCTTCTGGCATCTTTATATAAAAAACTTAGAGACGGGAAATACGATGATCGGTTATTGTGATCACTTATTGTAAGTAATAAAAATTGATGTTTCTGATAAAATCGTTGAATCTTTTGGCTCTTTGGAGGTGCTCATGCCATGTCTCAGAAAACATGCTCCTAAGTGTTTTATTTCTATCCATCAGCTCCCAGAGTGGTGAAATTCACTACGAGTCTCAACAGCGTGGTCTCTGAGGAGGGAAAAGAGGCTGTGTTCAAGTGCACCGTCTCTCCCAGCGATGCTGTGGTCACTTGGCTCAGGAATGGTGTCAAGATTGAAGCCAGCAAGAAGTATGTGATCTCACAGAAGGACAACAACCACAGCCTCACCATCACTGATCTGACGCTGGAAGATGCAGCTGAAATCTCTGCCAATGCTGAGGGTGTAGAAAGCACAGCCAATCTCAGAGTCAGAGGTAAGGAGCAGTAAAACCCCTTGGATAGGCTGCCACTGATGCTATGACCCATGTTGTTTCATCTGGCTGTGCTTTGATTCCTAGCAGTAGGGAAACCCTGCTTTCTCATCATTAAATATAGGTGCCCAGAATGCACTGGGACTTGGAGATACATGAGTGACCATTTAAATGCTCTCTGAAAGCCTGTTTTCCAGATTCTCTACATTCTTACTAATATTTTTCTCCTTTGGCAGAAGCCTCAATCTCATTCAAGAAGAAACTGGAACCGAGAACAGTTGAAGAGAGGGACACAGTGTCCTTGGAGGTAGAACTGACCAAGCCTGCAGAGGTGAAATGGATGAGGAACAGCATCGTATTGAAGCCCAGTGAAAAAATAGAGATCAAAGCTGAGGGAACAAAGCATACTTTGGTGGTTAAAGACATCTCCTTTGCAGACAGGGGCTTCTACTGCTGTGAGAGTCCTGATGACAAGACCCAAGCCAAGATCAATGTGGAAAGTAAGTTCAGTGATCTCCAGTCCTATAAATACCCTGGGCAGGGTTTGAAGGTGGATTGTTGTCTCTGCCATTATCATAATGGCCACTTCCACCTCCACCTGCCATGGGGACACAACCATGGGCTTGAGCACCATCAAACAACTGAGAAGAGGTGGAAGCAAGGGCAGTAAACAGAGAACAGCTGGTTGATTGTCATTGCTTCCATTTCATCCCACAAGTTTTCTCTCACCCTGTTGACCATTAACCTTCTTAGCTGGTTCTTCTCCGTCCTCTGAAATTTCTCACTCGGGTACACTCTGTCTTTTTCCTTTGTATGGCTTTTAGCAAACCATTCCCTTTTCAGCCACCCATTGCCCCAATTCTTCTCTGCAAACCACCTCTTTTAGAATGTCTATTTGTATTCAGTCAGGGTTAAAAAAACAACATGACAAAGGCAAAACTTTTATCTGAGGGTGCTGCCCTTTCAAGTAAGCTGATGGTGTCTCAGCTCTAGCCCTGTACTTCTGTCCTTTTTCCCACATCCTTTTGTCATGATTGTTACAGGATAGATGAACACAGGATTTAAGCACTTGAGGACTATATAATTTTGTCCATAAAACCCTCTGCCACCAATTGGTGCTGTGTAGGTCATAAGTAATAGGTAAGGAAGGACTTGGTAACAGCCTTCAAGTACATAAAAGGCTGTTATAAAGTGGAAGGGAACAGTCTGTTCTCCACGTGGAAATAACGACAGGAAATAATGGACTTCAATTGCAATGATCCAGGCTATACAATAAAAAAGCTTTTTAATCATTGGATGACTGAATAGGTTGTCTGGAAAGGTTTTGGAGCCTCCATCATGAGTTTAAGAAAAGGTTGGTGAAATATCTGGGATGACATAGAGTTGAGTGTGTCCTAGAGTGGCAGAGAAGGGCTAGATGATTTTTCCAGGTCTTGCCAGCCTTATAATGTTGTGATCTTCTGGTGGTATCAAAGAGATTAAAATTTGATGTCAGACTGCTTCATACAGAGCAGAGTTTGTCAAATCACTTTCATGCACTGCTAAGACAGCTTCATCTTCAAAATCTTCCCTGCTGACAGTTGTCAGAAACCCACTTCTTCAGTATCCTGATACAGGGAGTAATCACTTTTATTGGCCATTGCTCATCTTTTTTTCCAAACTGAATAGCTCTAGAGAGAAACAGACATTAGCAGTGACTGGCAGCTGGTAGATTAGGCTTGGATTCGTGCAGCCTAAATCTAGTGCATCACTTCCAGCCCCTTCTGTAGCCAACAGAGAGAACAAGACCTCCGGAGAGCGTTTTAAATCTTAGATGTGCCAAATTATGTTCTGGAGAGTCTTTCTGAGGTTGCAAGGAACCACGGGTGACTACAAGCTTGATTTAAAACTAGTTTCAGGTTACGGTCTCAGTTAAATGGGATGAACTGGGTCCACAGAAGATAACGAAATATAGCACTTCCGTGGTCACAGTATTTTGGAAGAATGCAGCGCAGTATGGGGCAGTTTGCTGCTCCATCCTCTTCCACTTTGCCTCTCAAGGCCTTTTTTTTTTTTTTCAGACTCTGGATGATACTCATTTTGCTTCCTGCAAGATATTTCAGCAGTTGGTTGTAGATTCAGCTACACCTATTTTTAGGCACCGACTGTTGCTCTAGCCAAGTGATAAAACCAAAAAATGATGGAACAGGGTTTATATAAGAAGTAATTGGGTAGTCCTGAGAGCTGCCAGCAGTGTTTTTGTGCAAGATGAGTCATGCCAGCAAAAATGTCTCTCTGTCTCTGGTTTATGAGCTTCCTATTCTGATGGAGAGAGAGGGTTTTCAGGCACCAAGCTGCATTCTCATCACTTGTGCTTAGTGTAACTGTAAAAAGTAGCTCCTCCATTGATGAGCTGAGATGGTTTCATGCAGTGATGGAGACTCAAGGTGATTTGAGAGGGAGGGTGATCAAAAATGGGAATCGGCTCATTGTAGTGGGGGATTCTTTTTGCACATGATCATCCAAGCCTTAGATATGAGATGCAGCAAGAAAGGGGATGTATACAAAAATCTCACTAGACTACATGTATTCTGCATCTGAGTCCTCCAGCTGAGAAGGCACTGAGCTCTCACACTGCTTTACAGCAAAACCAAGATCCTAAAAGCAGAAGTCTAAAATTATGCTCCATTTTTTTTTTTTTGGCATCTAAGCAAATGACCTCTTTTTAGTGGAATGTGTTGAGAGCTTACATTGAGGTCAGCAGACGTTCTTTAAATGCTCATAGCCTGGGGAATTGAGCTACTATTATTTGGTGCTCACTTTTAGGCAAAGAAACCTGATTTCAGAGGTCCTTTTTTAAAAAAATACCAGGCTGGTCTGATAGTGTTTGGTTTGAGATAGCTGTTCCTTATTTCCCTTGCTCCGAAAGCAATGTGAAAATCTCTTGATTTACTCCAGTATAAAAGTTGCTTCATCAAAAGATAAGGATCTCTTCTGATCTTAAGATGCCAAGAGATCCTAGAAACAACTGAGCTGCCCAAACCAATAACATATCTGACTAAATATTCATTTTCAGTTGTGACCAAGAGGAAGGCTTAACTATGTCTGTCACGGGTACAGTGGTTCTTCCTCTGACACACCTCTGAGCTTTCAGCAGGGAAAAGTATAATTAGGTCAAATAATTATAGCAGAAATTATACTGGGAACAAGAGTATGAAATTTCAGATCTCTGGACACAGCTGTTGGTGTGAGATCTCCAAGTTGTCCTTATTGTTTTTCCAGTGAGGCAGATCAAGCTGGTGAAAGGTCTCCAGCCCCTTGAAGTCTCTGAGAAAGGGACCGTCACCTTTGAGGTGGAAGTATCTCATGAGGACGTGGAAGGGACCTGGCAGAAGGACGGCATTCGGCTGAAGCCTGCACCAAATATCAATATTGGTGTCCTGGGCAAGAAACATTCACTGACTCTTTCTTCGGTGACTCTTGAAGATGCAGGACTCGTCTCCTTCAAAGCAGAGGGAATTCATTCATCAGGGAGGCTCACAGTGACAGGTACACAAGCCCAGAAGTCTCAGGCCCTGGTTGGTGTGGGACATGGTTGTCTTCTCCTCACCCAGAGAGTGGGCTTCTAGCAGGGCAACAAGCTTTCCTTGTAACTCTGAGGGTTGTTAAGCACTGGACCGTCATCAGTAATGTGTCCTCCTAATGTCAACAGGATTATTTTAACATCATTGTCCACAGAACAAATCGTGATAATGTGCTCAAAACAATACAATTTTGTTGTCACAAGTTTTGCTAAGCATGGAAGCTAGGCTCTGCCTAGTCATTATTGCTTGTGCCAGACGGTCCTGGAGACCTAATTCCCCACTAACTGGACTTTCTCTCTCTTTTTTTTTTCCTTTTTTTTTTTTTCTCTTTTTTTTTTATTTCCAGAATTGCCTGTGAAAATCAGCAAGCCTTTGGTAGACATCAGCGTAACACAGAAGGAAAAGGTCACATTCGAGTGTGAGCTGTCCAGGCCCAACGTGGATGTTAAGTGGTTCAAGGTACAGCACTTAACGGATTGCGCTATCTTAATTTCTGACTTCTCTGAAAGAGAATGAGAGCCTTTAATTTCACTTCCAGGGGATGTGAGTCTGAACTTTTACTATGTAGCTCCTTTTTGCTTATGTTCTTTTACTTGCCCGTATTGGGGACCAGCTCAGGCTTTTCATGAACCTTCTCTGGGGCTCAGTCGATACTTCCCTTAAAAAAGGATAATGGCATTTCTTCAAGGTAATGTCTGAAGGGGTTTATTGCCAACCCTGTACAGTGCTTTAAGCCTTCAAATAGGTGTCTAAAGTCAACTAATAGTTATGCGTCTTCTTCAGCCTTTCCTACTTCTTGTAGGCTTTCCACTGGGCTTAAGTTTCAGCAGATGTTCCAGTAAGCACAGTTCCATTAAGTCCAATGAGGCAGGTGAATTAAACACCTGACTGTTTGTTTCACTCGCTGCAGACGTGGAAGAGTTGATGGTGGTCTGGTTTGACCTTTTCTCTTCTAGGATGGGAAAGAGCTCCGGCAAAGTAAGATAGTGGGGATTATTTCCCAAGGAAACAAGAGAAGCCTCATTATTCACAAGTGTGAATATGAAGACCAGGGAACCTATACGTGTGAAGCAGCTGAAGACAAGACATCAGCTACCCTAAAGGTTCATGGTATGTTTGACTGAAGTAGGAAATTACATCTACTGCCGTATTTTTGACTCCATGGCACAAAATGCTTCATGGACGCTTTGTGTATTTCTCAGTTACTTATTTTGGTTAACTTTCTCTTCCTAGTGAGAAGGTGCTTGCAGAGCTGTCCTGTGCTTGCTCTATCCTTAGAGCAGTATTTTTGGAAGATGTGCTATCTTGGTTTTCCATTTATCATAAGTGGTTTCTGGTCTCTGGAATTTAAATGGTGTTTCTAGATTCACAAGTTGGCAAATAGTGGACAGCCTGACACAAAGCAGGGATACAGTGGATGGTGGTGACGTGGTTTGGTTTAGCTTCTGCCACTGTCATGGGAGTACTTTGCCTGAATAGGGACTGGACAAGCCCTGGGTATGATCTCAAGAAGTTTCCCAGTTTTTACGTTGTAAATGCTAAGGAAAGTGCTTTCTGACTGCATCTCTCCTTCATGCTCAAGGCAGCTTTTCCTTCTGCGCATTGAACTGTGCAACTGGTCAAGCGACAGATGTATTTTGTCACCAGGCTCTGAAGCACCAGAGATGAGCCAGTGCTGAAGGCCAGTTACTGAATGGTCTGCTGTGCCCTGGCAGATGTTATTTTCCAGAGGGACATCTGAAAAGACAGATCAGCTCTTTCTTATTGCTTACTGGATGCTGTCCTCCTGTGGCCGGTTGGGTTCAGCAATATCTTCATGAACATCTGTCCTGTTCCATTGCTGTGTTGAGCTCCCCTTTTCCTCCCTGACTTTGTGATTGGGATGGGTTTCTGTTTGAATGCTGGCTGGTTTGCATTTGAGCTCCTCCTGAGACTTATCCAAGGTGTACCAAGGCCATTCCTTTCAAAAGGAAAAGGCTGCAGTAGCACAGAAATATGGGTCACTTATGGTGAAACCCCAAACCAATATTTGTCTCTATGATTTCACAGCCCGAGATATCAAGATTGTAAAACCACTGGAAGATGTGGAAGTCAATGAATATGAGAGTGCGTCTTTCGTCTGTGAGATTTCGCATGATGAGGTCCAAACCCAATGGTACAAAAATGACAACAAGCTGAAGGCTGCTGACAATATTAGAATGCGCCAAGATGGTAGGATGTAAAAGGGGGATCTCATTCTCGAATGGGGGTGGATTGGAGTGGGTGCTGGTAGGAGAGACTTGGCAGAAGGGTCTGACCTCCAAAATCAAGTTGTGAAGGTTCAGCAGAGTTCCCCTTTTCTTTTGGGGCTACAGCTAGGCTGGGACAGTGAGATGGTGGGAACCTTAATAAGGGAAATTTGGTGTCATCCCACCACCCTATGCTGCCAGCAGTGGGTGAGAATTTGTACCATCTGACGGTGGGTGGGATTCTTCTTTTTCAAGTCCTACACAGACAGTGAGGTCCCCACTCAATCAGTCCTTGGAGGATCTGAGGTGAGGCTGTCCTTTGACACAGGGACATAGACATGGGGGAATGGTCAGCCTTGCCGCCGTGAGAGCAGGTGGTGATGCACTGAAACCAGATGAACAATGCTCAACTGGGCAGTGTGCCTTGGAGAGCAATGCTGTTTGCTCAAGGGAAACTATGGTTGTGTCTCTGTTCTCAGGAAAGACCTATTCGCTGACTTACACACGTGTCCAAGTCGAAGATGCAGCAGAGATCAAATTTGTAGCAGAAAAGGCAGAATCTCGTGCCCATCTTACTGTAAAAGGTAATTATACTTTTCATGCCAATACTGCTTGAGGTCTCTCATGTTACAAACCAACCAACTTCCCTCACTTTTAATGTGAAGAAGGTTAAACAACACCTCAATTTTTCAGGAAAGCTCCTGCCTACCTTACTGCATGTGAAATAATCAGCCGGGGAATTTTCTTTTGCAGTTTATTTTCTCAGGAGGTTGGTTTTGTAGCTTAGGATATTAAAAGTCATGTTTGAACTTTGAGAGACAAAAAGCTGTAGCTTGCCTTTCTCCTCCATTTTCTCTTTCTGGTGTATGTTTAAAAAGCATGCAGCATTTTTTTCTTGTTTAAGTTAAACAGTGTGATAGAGACAGAGAGAAGGAAGACATTTGAACTAACACACTGATGAGGAGCTCAGGAAATCTGAGATCAATCCCTGGCTCTGTCACAGCACTGCTGTGTACTGTTGAGTAAATTACCTATTATCTCTGCAGTTCAGCCACTCAAGTGGTAAAACAGGGATAAAGAGTTTTCCTTTCATTAGCTCTTCACTTGCTGTGTGTTAGTTGAGTGTTTAGCATAGCAGGGATTCCTGTCATCATCCAAATATCTGACCATAAAAGAAATATTGCTAATGAGTTTTTAATTTGCACTTTTCATGGAAACTGTACTGATGATTCATCTTTTTTTTTTTTTTTAATCCATTTTAGAACTACCTGTAAAAATTGTGAAGCCTTTGCGAGATAAGATCGCTCTTGAAAAACATCGGGGATTCCTGGAGTGCCAGGTGTCTCGTGCCAATGCCAAAGTTCGATGGTATAAAAAAGATGTTGAAATTCACCCTAGTGACAAATACGAAATTGTGAGTGACGGTGTCTATCGGAAACTCATCATCAATGATGCAGATTATGAAGATGAGGACACATACACTTGTGATGCCTTTGATGACAAAAGCAGTGCTAATTTCTTTGTTGAAGGTAGTAAACCGTTTTTGTCCCCTCTAGGATGCATTTGAAGGAGGATTGGCTGGTTTAAAAAGCCCTTGTCATTTACTTTGAAAACGCAATAGCACTTTAAAAGTATTTTAAGTAATTTTTTAAAATTACTTAAAAGTAATTTAAGTTTTTTTCAGAGAACAGTTGCTGTAGCTAATCAGGGTTTTTCCTATTATCAACATCTGCATTTCAATGAACCTTCTTTTCCATTTTAATAGTGCCAAGCATTTGATATCACAGTAGAAAGCTGGTTTTAGAAATAGGACCAGGAAACAGGAAATCTGGATTCTCTTGAGGCTGTTCTAGAGTCTCACTGTCTAACCTGTGACCAGCAATATATGTTTGTTTGTTTTTATTTTTTTTTTAAAAAGGATGTTTTAAGGTGTTTTGAGCCCAAAAGTGCGGTATTCTAATGCAGAAAAGATGGCATGATTGTACAAGATGATGATCTTTAGGGTCCCTTCTAAACCAAGCCATTCTATGATTCTTTCATGACTCCTAAATCCCTGTTTTCTCATTCCATCCTTCATCCAGAGCAATCCATTAATATTGTAAAGGAGTTGTGTGATGAGGATGTGACTGAGCCTGAAGAAGCCAACTTTGAGTGTGAGACATCCATTCCATCCGTGAAACCGCCCAAATGGTTCCTACGAGGAGCGGTCCTCCAGGCTGGCAGAAACATCGTCATGCAGCAAGAAGGCACCATCCACCGGCTGACAATCGTGAAAACCAGTACTGATATGACAGGCACCATTCAGTTCTGCATTGGCAAATCAAAATCCACAGCAAACCTGCTTGTCAGAGGTAACATGATACGGCCTGGGCTTGAATTAGATCACGAGAGATCCTCCCTCTCACAGTCCCTGGAAAGTAATTTTTCCTACATACTGCCAGGCTCCACTGGTTGGGGTCTTGGAAATGTAGGTCTGCCTGGAAGATCTGCTTAGTTCCCAGTTACAAGTTGTTGGGCCCAGTGCTGGATGCACTAAATGAGACAGCAATGCCTCAGGAAGGGATCCAATTAAACGAGTTTGGAGGGCCTGATATTCGAATCTATTCAGCTAAGACCATTTTTTTTCCCCCTTGACTTTATCAAAGAGGAAAAAACATGCAATTTTCCAGGAGCGTTTATTTTGTCCTATTTCTGAACTAGACAAGTTTGATAGCTCATTTACTTAATCCACTTTGTCATCGATTTGATCAGAGACAAAGATTCGGGGATTCGGGGCTTTTTATCTTCCCCTGTCTCCATTGTAAATATCTCCAATCACATCCTGAAGTCCTTGTTTTGTCTTTCATTCAGTTTTTACTTGCAATAAAGTCCTGAATTAGAGAGTGGTTTCAGTAAGCATTAAACCAGAACTGGACCATGCATTTGTTAGTTAATACACAGTATTACCTTATAGAAATCAACATTCCCTATAGATCATCATGTTAGTTTAGCTTCAAAGCAAATCAACTCTGTAACAGGAACCTGTAGCATCATCTAAACAATTCACAAAGCACTTGTGAACGACATACATTAAAATCATTGCCATGAAATACAGATTAGAAGCTTTCCTCTTCTTCATGTGTTATGACAGGACAAGAGTTAATGGCTTTAAACTAAAAGAGTGTAGATCCAGACTAGATATAATGAAGAAATTTTTTACAATGAGGGTAGTGAAACACTGCTCCAGGTTGCCCAGAGAGGTGGTAGCTGCCCCATCCCTGGAAGCACTCAAGATCAGGTTGGATGGGGCTCTGAGCAACCTGATCTAGTTGAAGATGTCCCTGCTAATGGCAGGGGAGTGTGGATTAGATAATCTTTAAAGGTCCCTTCCAACCCAAGCCATTCTATGATTCCTCCCAACCCTGCTTTACAGATTACCACATACAGATCACCAGGAAGATGGAGGACAAGACAGCCCTGGAGCGCCATTCTGTCGTCCTGTCTTGTGACTTCAGGCCTTCCCCAAAGATTGTGAAGTGGTTCAAGGGCAACACGCCCATCGAGCCCTCCGAGAAGTACAAAATCAAGCGGGAGCAGCATTCAGCAGAGCTCAAGATTTTGAAGGTGAAGCCGGAAGATGCTGGTGTGTACAAATGCAGGGCTGGAAGCGCAGAGACTGAAGCCACGCTGACTGTTGAAGGTACAAGGGTTTTGCAGCAGAGAGACTTGCCTGTTGCATAGATACAAGGAAGAAATTTTTTATGCTGAGGGTGGTGAGACACTGATCCAGGTTGCCCAGAAAGGTGGTAGATGCCCCATCCCTGGAAAGATTCAAGGTCAGGCTGGATGGGGCAGTGAGCAACCTGATCAACTCGAAGATGTCCCTGCTCATGGCAGAGAGTTGGACTAGATGACCTTTAAAGGTCCCTTCCAACCCAGATTATTTTATGATATCTTTATGGGTACGTCCTTCACCCTGGGTTTCTCTTCTTGAGTAGATGGAGGTTCCCACAGTTCCTTCTGCTACTATTATGCAATATGTTAAGTGAACTGTGCTGATATTCCATGCTACTGAAATCCAGCATTTGCCATGAAGCAGGTAATGCATGTGGAAGGACACCATCTGGGTAAGGTGGAAATTCATGTGTCTTTCTCAGGGCACATTATTTTCTGTTTCATTTGAGGAACTAGAACTCTGGTACTTCTCACTAAAAAATGTCCTTTATGTTAAACTGCTACAGGCCTGATGCTGGTGATCTTGGTTGTGGTTTTCCTTTTCCTGGCCACTGTGTCAGCTTTTATATCTGCTATATGTTTGTTATTCATAATAATGTTCTGCCTCATCCTGGTATGGAACTGTTTTTAGCCAACTCTTCACCTCTGGTGAATCTGTAAGAAAAGGTGATCTTTGTGCCACTTTCAGCAAGACTTGGATGCGAGCCGCTTAATCATTTCCATGAGTCCAGGGAGCCACTCTTGGTAACAGTTTGGCCTTGCAGAGGTTCATCCAAATGACAAAATGATTTAATACTCCCAAACCCTCCTCTGAGTTAGCCAGTCCTTGAGAAACAGCATTTCATAAGTGGAGAAATTGCGAAGAGAAACTTCTGGCCACGGGCTGGGAAAGAAAAGAATTCAGTTCCTGTTGCTCCCTAAACCTGAGCAAATTGCTTAATCTCTTTGTACTTGCTGTTTGTGGCCAACCCTGCTGTCTTCATCTCATCCTCTGTGTTTTCCTGGCAATGAGTCAGGGATAATTTAGTTATATAGTGTGAGTGTATGGGTGGTGACAAGCACACGGGGAATCGAGCTCTGTGGGGTACCTAGACACCACTGTAACATCGTTACCATTTTAGGAATAATTACTTATTTTTAAATTAAAAAGAAAAAAAAAAAACCAAACTAGTTTTATGTGTAAAAAGAGAATTGAGGACTCTAGACAATATAAATTTTTTTATTGGATTTTTTTCTTGTTGTTGTTGTTGGACTAAATGCAGAACCACGTAAATGTAATGACCCATGGTGCACAGGAGACAAGACTAAACCATCTAATAAACTCAAGATGCTATGAAATCTGTTTGTGATAGCAGTACTGATTTATGGTAACAGTGGTGATGTGCACCTTGGTTTCCTACAGCCCGCAACGTAGAAGTACTCAAACACCTGCAGGACGTGGAAATTGAAGAAGAGAGCTCCGCTGTCTTCTCCTGCGAGCTGTCCCATGATGACGAAGATGTGGAATGGTTCCTCAACGGCACCCTCCTTTACACCAACAATTTCAATGACATCAGGAACGTTGGCAACTGCTACATGCTGACAATGAAGCAGGTCAAGCCTGAGGATGCTGGCACAGTGACGATGAAGTCGGACAAAGTGTCAGAGAGCGTGCGTCTGAAGGTGATAGGTGGGTCATCATCACACCCTCCTGAATCTAAATAAGAGATGCAAAGGGGCTATTATTTACTATGTCCATGCAGCAATCCTGATCGTAGGCTCTGGGACCAAGTAATAATTGTGCAAGGACTTTCTTCCAGTGTGATTTTTCTACTGTAGCTAATGATTTTTCTAAGGAAGAGTGTGTTGGTGTCCTGCCAAATAGGACACCAAAGAATAGCCATTTAGCATCCTTTTTCTTGTCATCAGGATAAGTCTCAAGAGCAATTTCCTTTACTTGTAGGTCTCTTCAATGATACATACTCTATAAACTGTTGTTTATAAAGATTTTGGTCTGCAAGAAGCTGAGCTTCAGTGTACCTCCAAGGGTAGGGCAAACCATTAGTACATCAGTGCTGGAGGTGAACTGATTCAGCAAAGAGAAGGCAGTTTGCTGCTGTCCTTAATATGCCTTAAGTCTGGTCACACATCTGAGTTGCTGTGGTTTAACATGTTCTTGTGCATCAACTAAGCCACAGTGAGTTGCATGAATAATTTTAGGCGTGTTAGAAACACAAGGTAAAACTCTCACCAAAATTTCAAAATCACATTTTCTTTAGCAACACACCCGTAGATGCACACTCAGGTAAATCATAGTGATTTGTTATCCTAAATTAACAAAGGAAAAGGAGTCCTTGCAATCTCATAGGTGCACAGTCACAAGAGAGGCATGATTACAGCATAGAATATCATTCTCCATCCATGGCAATACAGGCTGCCTCTCTCCGTCCCTGTACCCTCCCATTAATAAATTCTGATTTCCCTAAAACTTATTCTATCAGTAGGTGTGAGACCACTTTAGGTCCTGCATTGGTGTCAGCAGCATTGCCAAGAGTTTAATTAAGCTCTCTTTAAATATTTGATAGCAACTGGAAACGTCTCAACTGAAACATCCTGGTGGTTCTCTGTTTTGTCCCTTAACCTTCAGAGAAACCTGCTGTCTTCATGAAGTCCTTGGACGATGTTTTTGGTGAGGAGCGAGGTGTGATTAAACTGGAATGTGAAGTCTCCAAAGAGAAGGTCAAGCCTGTTTGGAAAAAAGATGGTGTGACTCTCGCTTCTGGTAACAAGTATGAGCAGATACAGTCTGGGAAGACCCTGTGCCTCCTTATCCATGACCTTGAAAAGACAGATGCGGGTTTATACACCTGTGATATTGGCACTGATGTCGCCAAGTCAAAGGTCAGCGTTCAGGGTGAGTATTGTAGATGGTGGCCAGTCAAGGGGTCCTGCAAATATGGGTGGGCTTGGTCACGTTGTCTCACACTTATTCCTCCATAAACCTCACCCGACAGTGATGTCTGAACAATCCCTGTTACTCTTTCCTGTAAGTACATCTGGTGTTTCAGTGAAAATCACGTGCCAAGAATGTGGTGACAATGTTTCCATCCTGAACATCCTTAAGGTGCAGAAAGCCTCCCAGAAGAGCAAGAAATTTTTCAAAATAAAGCCCAAAACCAAAAAAATAAATCACCCAAACAGCTTGTGTTTCGCATTTCTGAGCTATTAATTCAGAGTCCATTGTGGAAAACAACAACAAGGACAACAACATTGCCTATTGAAGAACCCAGCAGTTCAACCTGTCCTCTAATCCTTGTGGCTGCTTGAAAGAAAGAGAATTGTTCATGGCTTTCAACCTCATACTGATAATGAGACAAATTTTGAATTTGTCTGATTTGAACACCAGGAGGGATAGGATGGTAAGAAGTTAACAAATACAAATGTCCCATTTCGCACATCAGCATGGAGAAAAACCTTACACAACATCCCAGAGGCTGCCTGTCTGACAGGTTTTCTCCCCTCTAGTTCATTGAATCTTGACTCTGCTCCACCAAGTGAGCTGTTCTTCATGCAGTCCCTCCAGAGCAAAGCCAGGAGACTCATGTGTCCCTTTTTCTATAGCTTTGTGGTGATTCTGAGTGGATAATGTCTGAGAAATCCTTCCCATGTCAAATATATCTGGAATATATATTCAAGGAATTCAGTGCTGTCTTGCCTCTCCTACAGATAAACCAGTCTCATGAGCTAAAAATGTCAATACTACTACTGATGTTAGTCATAAATGCCTTTTATCCTCGTATTAACTGAGTTTTTGCCTTCCAGAACTGAACATTGGCATCACTAAACGGTTGAAGAACACTGAAATCCAGGAGGGAGAAGATTGCACTTTTGAGTGTATTTTGTCCCATGAAAGCATCGACGACTTCAACTGGACACTGAATGGGAACGAAGTGGAAAGCGGTGGACGATTTAAAGCCTCTAACATGGGTCGGAAATATACGCTCAATATCAAAAGTGTGACTCCTGATGATGCTGGGGAAATCATTTTCACTGCCCGCGGTCTAACCTCCAAGGCTTCTCTGGTTGTGAAAGGTAAGGAAATCAGAAAGGTTCTGGGATTTGGTTTCTTGTGCGTCTTTTCATAAGGTTTGTCAGTAAATCATGAAGGCAAACTCTTGTTGGGATCAAAGTGAAGAGCAGCCTTCTCTGGGAGCTTCAAAACACTGAGAATTCTTCCTGAAAACAAGTGAAAGTCTGAAACTTTTAATAGATATTTAAGGCTTGCAGAATACAGTGGGTAGTGTAATTGTTCAGACAATTGCTACCCAGACTGTGTGCAACTGAGATAATCACCCAGGACTCCCTGGGTGGTCAGTGGGAAGAAGAAATAGGTAGTTTTCAGACGTGTTTCATCATCCAGTTAGTCCTATTTAGCCCAAATTAAACTGTTTCTTGAATTCTATTACCTGTACTTGGCAGATCACTGCTGGCTGTAGAGGGAGCGCCTCTGCTGCGTATCTCTGTAGCGTGGATGTCTGCATTTAATGAGGTAGATTCCACCCTAAGTACACACCTAGAGTAACTTCAGTGATGACAAAATGACATCCCCTGACATGGATGTTCCTGTAAGCAATCATTAGTATTCACTGAGAGCCCATAACAGCAATTAAGGTGTACTAAAGAGCAAGATTGCTTTTCCTTGGGGAAATTTCCTTGAATTGCAAAACTCCCGACCATATAGTGATCATGATTTTTGTTCAAAGTTCTCCTTTTTTCTTTTTTTTTCCCACCCCTTCTCTTCAGAAAAGCCCACTGAGGTTACAAAGCAGCTGGAGGATAAAACATCAGCAGCAGGGCAGGACATCACCCTGAGCTGTGAATTGTCGAAACCTGATGTGAGCATCAGGTGGTACAAGGACGGCAAAGCAATCCGAAAAAGCCAGAAATATGACTTACTCCAAGAGGGAACACGGGCCATTCTGATCATCCATGACTCCACAGTGAAGGACAGTGGGGAGTACACCTGTGAGACAGAGGTCTCTAAAACCAAAGCCACGATCACAGTGCAAGGTCAGATATCTACAGATACCTACAGCCTGTGGGAGATGTTCTTCTCTTCTGTCTCCCTAAACAGGACCAGTTTTTAGCATTCAAAAAATGTCATGGATTAAAAGCTTTTTAAAAAAAAAACTCTGAAAAAAACACCTTGTAGGTGCTGAAGAATCTTATGTGCTACGTAACAAGCCAATAAAATTGGGTGTTTGAATTAGTCTTGAGTACAGGTGATGCATTTTGGTATTGCTTACAGATAATACTTATCTGTATTCTGCCAGGAAAGATCTCACCAGCACCTGTACTAAGGCATTAAACTTTTCAGGTATCTTCTGGAAGTATGTTATCTGATATAGCCTGTGACATGAGGTGGACCTGGTGATCTTCTCAGATCCTTTTCATCTCTATATTCTGTGATTCTACAGGTGGGGGCAGAGCAAATTCAAGACCATTCTGTATGCACAGGATTGTTTGGGTAATAAATCTGTGTTTCTCTCTCTCTCCTTTTGTTTTCCTTGCAGAAAAACCTAATTATTTTGTCAAGGAACTTTCAGATCTAAAAGTTGATGAAAGTGGAACTGCAGTTTTTACATGCCAGAGTGAAAAAGCTGCATCCTCTGTGGTCTGGAGGAAAGGCATAGCTGAACTCAGGGCTGGCAGGAAATACGAGATCACACAGAAAGGACAAGTCCTGCAGCTGACCATAAAGAACTTGGAGAAAAGTGACAGTGACACTTACAGCTGCGATATTGGTGATGCCCAGTCCAGAGCCAAGCTAGTTGTGCAAGGTAGGCATGAGAGGAATGTGGATGTATGTCCTGTTTCACAATCAGAACACATTCTATGCATAGGCACATGTATATCAAAGCATACAAGTAGCAGATCCCTGGATTTCTGGCTCTGTTTCACTCGTGATTTATATACACCACACAGGATACGTGGACAAAAATATATCAGGACATGCAGAGCCATTTGCTGATTCAAAACAATTATACCTGGAGTACTTTGGGTGTGATTTAAAACCCAAAATGCTGATGTGAGGAGAGTTCTGGTGTTCCTGTGTGAACATATGATGGATATGATTCAGAGTGTCAGTTTTTAGACAAGGGAAAAATTATTCTGCCTCGGGCATTTCTCCATGTCCCTTGATGCCTTTTTCAAGTAGTGGTTTCTAAGAGGAGATGGGCGAATAAGTGGTCCAGGGATCTCTAAGTGCTTAATGCCCCTCTGCACCTTAGAGATGAAGGATACAACCCAATCTCCAGCTGAAGAGTACAACCCAGCAGCTTTTATCTGATGCTACAGGCAGTAAATGAGCTGTAGTGGCCAACGCTAACAGCAGATAAGTGTTTAAGGGGATGGAGTGAGGTCTGGTGGTTACTGCTCCTCACAGTTCCCTTTCTGGAGCCCCAACTGGGAGAAACCCTTGAGATTACATTGATGAAACAATGAAGAGAATAGGAGGAATGATTCAAGTGTAGTCAGTGTGCAGTGGCAGTGTCCACTTATTATAGTTAGGTATTAAAGATTATAGGATAGAGCCAGACATCTCCACCTCTGATCGTCTGCCAGAGCAGCCTTGAGAAGCAAAGTGAGCTTCATCCCCATCATGGCTTCAGGATCTGAGCTACCTGAATTCGCTGTGAGGTTTCTAACACCAACTTTCCTGACTGAAAAAGTATTTCTCAGTCACAAAGCTCAAGGAAATTGTAAACATTCCCTGTACTGGTATCATAAGTAGGATCAACATCAGATGTATCTTGGTATAGAGTGAAAGCCTTATTTAATTTATTTATTTAGATAGGTGTATATCTGTCTATATTTGTATAGACAAGTTTTCAGGGCTGCTGTTTCATTTCCTTTCCCAAAGCTGCAGTCAGACACTCTCTCCACTTCCCACTGTATTTATGGTTAGACTAAGCTCAAAGAAGTTGAGTCTGGGTGGTCCTAGCCCATAGCCAGCAAGTCATATATGATCTAGAAAATCAGAGGGGTATCATGGGGAAGGATCATCTGCTGAGTGTTGTCTAGAGACAAATGATGAGGTCAGTGCTGCATCCTTTCAGCCTTTCCAGGTAGTTCTGTTAAGAGAAACTTTATAACACTGGTTTTGCATTGTACTGGCTATTCGTTTTGCTACATGTGTTCTGCTGCTTTGAAGTTGTCTTCATCCTATGTTGGTTTGTGTCATGTATCTTCCCGTGAATGTTTTTTATGTTCAATAACCGGGGAATCGTGTTTCAGTCTTCCGTATCATGAACATATTTCTGTCTTGAAATACATGGGAAATCTTGGAGTTTTCCATACCTGTTTTCATGCTAGAAACTGAAGATTCCAGTAATTGATGTGTCTATGTTCCTTTCAGGCCAGAAAGTGCTAATAACAGAAGACCTGGAAGATGTCACTGTGTTAGAAGGAGAATCTGCCATGTTCAAATGCAGAATCTCTCCCATAGACTATAGCAAAGTGCAGTGGTTTTTGGATAAAACCCCACTCCATACCAATGAACTTAATGACATCCAGTCTCAGCCTGGGGGATATCACCTGCTAACGTTGAAAAAACTCTCACTGAAGGACTCGGGGGTCATTACATTTGAAGCTGGTGATAAGAAAACATCTGCCAGTTTGGTTGTTAAAGGTAATTCAATCATAAAAACTGCAGGAGAGGGAAGAATGTGTAGAAATAAGTATGGGTTAATGTGGGTAGGTGGAAAAAAAGAACAAAATTGCTACAAATTTGGCCCCATGATGTATATGTTCAAGAATAGCATTACCTATATAATGCAGACAGGGCTGGGGAATGAACACTTTGTGATTCTGGACAACTCGGAGAGTTTACTGGACTCTAGATGGGAATGTTATACTGTAGTGATGGTACGTTGGATGTGTGGTCCAGTTTTTCTCAGCTGAGCCAATAGGGTGATGATAAATGAGGAGAAATCAATTAGTTTAAGAGAAAAAAAAAAGTAAACATTAAGTTTTTAATTTAGTATTAATTTTTTGAAAGGCAACATTACATATACTTTCTGCTATTGTTGAATTGTTTTCTCTGGAAAAGTTAAACTGAGTTAAAACTGCAGTGTTAGTCACTTCTATAGCGAGGGGGAAAATGAATGCCAAACAGCCTAAGATTACAGGATCAGAGAGGTATTTTCTTACTGGAAACAAATATTTCTCAATGCCTAGAGACATAAAACATGCAGTCTCTACTGTGTCAGGTCATATTCTCATTCTTTTCAGAATCACCATGTTTCTTGCTAAGAAAGGTCTTTTTTGCAAAAGGCTGATTCCTTCTGGTAACACTAATATTTGATGCTATTGTTCCAAAACCAGGTTTTGGTCTCCTGGTTGATTGATTGGATTTTTATGAATGAAAAAGCATTAAGCTAGGGAGGATAAGATCTGCCTTGGGCAATTTAGCTATTGGAATCTGGCTTAGACTGCTTCCCTAAGCTGTGTAGAAAGACAAGCACTTCCAGAGAGCAGTTCATTTTCTCTCCCCTAATGACCTGCTTTGGAAGTGAGTATCTGGTCTCTGGAGGTGTCTGTCATCTCCCAGTGGTTATAGAGACACCCTACATGATCAGTCTGGGCTACCTGCCTGGTTTTAGATGACTCATAGTGATGAGATGAGACCTGCTCTAGATGTCTGGCTTTGAGAAACCTGTATTACGCCTCCCTTTCCACATTCAGCTAGAAGGTTCAAACTAATCAGCTCACACTGAAAAAGGCTTAGGAAAATTATGTCATATTTAATGAGATGTGAGAGATACTATTTATGTTCTTCAACAGGGATATTGTCTTCCCAGTTTCTCCCAGATGACATTAGGTATTTACTAAATGACTCTTTATGGCATGACTGGTGCCTTCCTGAGGAATTTACAGTCATGATCACCAAATTATTTGTGACTAACCTTGACCTGTAATTTTGATCCAAGTAATCTCAGATGTAAATCTCACAGATTACTTGTGATCTGAAAATCTGAACCTCTTCTGAAATATCTCAGATGGTTTTTATGTGATTCTAGAGAAGCCCTGCATCTTCACAAAGGAGCTGGTTGATACTGAAGTCACTGAGGGAGAGGATGTGATCCTTCACTGTGAAACCTCCAAATCAGACAGCCCTGTAAAGTGGTGCAAAGACGGGAAGAGCCTTAGGAATTCTTCCAAGTATAACATCAGCCGGTCGGGATTTGAAGCCAAGCTTGTCATTCACAGGGCAGAAGAAAGAGACAGTGGCAGATATGAGTGTGAGGCTGGAGCAGCTAAAAGTAGTGCCATTATTACTGTCAAGGGTAAGAACATTTGGAGTGATGGTTTGGGTCTTAACTCATCATCTAACACCAAGGTCAGAGTAATAAATTGAAATGATAAAAACGTGAAACTATGCTGAAAAGGAACCACATGTCTTTGCACCGCAGTGCAGAAGAGGTTCTCATCAAGTCATCTGGCGCAGCACCCAGGCGATTTTAGCTCGGTGAATGTTAAGTGCCTGAGCTTTCTGGAGCAGAGCACAATGGGTCAGTAGAGAAGAGTGAGCATCTATGTAGGAGATCCACCCAGCCAAAGAGGTAATACAGAAAAAGGGTGAATCACCTTCTGAAGCTGTCTCCAGTGATGGCCCTCTCCAAGGAGGGAACCTATACACCCACATTTGTCTGGGTAACTGCAGCCAAATTTATTAAGTAGTGCATCCAAAGTTTTTATTCCAAAGATCAGGAGATTCTGAAGGCAGGAGGTGCTACCTGAAAGGCTGTTGTCTGAAGCATTGCTATCTGAGATGGAGAAAAAGTTCTCTTCTTAGACACATGAGACTGTAATGTACTTCCTTGAGCATTTCGGGTAAGAACCATGTGCTACCACCACATGCTACCGACCTTAAAATTGCCCCAGCCTGTTTTAAGTCTCTGCTCCAGCCTGAAGTTGAGGAGGAGCTTGGCAGGTTCAAGCAGATACACAGAGGCCATTAATGGCACAGGCTGGTTTTAGCCTGACGAGTAGCTACCCGACACATACCTGGATTAGAGAAGTCAATGTGAACAAAACCCACTTGGATTGTTGGAATAGTCAACCTGAACCTCAGAGCATGAAAAGGGAAGGCAAGGTGCTCACAGTATTTGTCTAGAGCACAAAGAAACGAGTCAACATCAGGCTGCGATCTGCTGTGCAAAGAAAGAGAAGACCTTGATGATATAACAAGAAGAGAAGCGATGGTTAACGGTCCAGATTTGCTATGTCTTTCAGTAGTACTGAGGTGCTTTCCCAATACCTGTATCACAAAAAAGAAAGGTCTATGCTGACTCTAGTAGGACCTGGATCTCGCCCATGATGAAGATGAAATTTTCTATTAGAAAAACCCCACTCATAATGACTGTTAAGCAACAGCTTCATTTTTCCCTTCACAAAGAAGGGTGTGGACGGATTTGATGCAGGGTTTAAACTCAGATCATCAGTAGATGTGAAGGGGTCAAGTCATCAGGATGCCTACAACAAATTACAGTGTTGTAGCTTTCTTTTATCTATTAGGGTCACATCAGAACAGCAGAATGAAAAAAAAAATAGGAAGAAATCAAAAAAACTCAGTAGCCACATGACACTGAGTGTCCCAAACTAGAGGTAAAAGGGGAACAGAACAATAGGCTGTATTTTTTCAAAAGCCACAGGGCAGCTGCATCACAGATCAGTGGCTAACTTGCATATTCATAAGGCAGCATAAGGCAGAAAGAAATTATGGTTGTTTTTTTCATGACCTGAAAGGAAAACACTTCAGTGGAGGTGTTGGGTTTTTTTTTTTTTCCCAATAAATGCCTCCTCTACACTAGCTCACCTTAAAGCCTTGAATCCCAGGCTGTGATAGAGCCTGCACAGGAATCTCCACGGGGACCCTGTCACATACAGCTGTGCTTTCCTCTCTGTGTATGCTCTGCGCTGGTTTTAAGTCTCTATTGATGTCTGTTAAAAATATGTTGCAGATTTTTTTTATAAGAAGTCAATAATAAGTCACATCCCCGGAAGTGTTCAAGGTCAGATTGGACTGGGCTTTGAGCAACCTGGTCTAGTGGGAGGTGTCCCTGCCCATGGCAGGAGAGTTGGAACTCGATAAACTTTAAGGTCCCTTCCAACTCTAATCATTCTATGATTCTATGAATACTGCTGGTAATGACAGGAAGTGCTTTGCCATTTCTTTGTGTCCTCTGTGTTATGTGCGAGTTAATCTCAGTAAAGTCTTTTGGTTTTTGTGATCCAGTGATCCAAGCTCTGACCTCCCATCTGCAACACGCTGTTTGTGTCATTAATAGGAGGGCAGCATCTGCCACTAATGTTAATAATGACAACAGTAATAGTCACAATGTCTTCATAGTACAGATAATAGTTACATGGACGAAAAACCCATATGGTCTCAAATATTTTGTGCTGCACCAGGGTGATGGAAGCCAGCTGTGAGGTGTAAGAATCTGTTTACTGTTTGCTAGTGCTTTTCTGTTCCTGTGCTTTTCTATCTGAGTAGCAAAGTCTGAAACAAAAAGGAAAAAGTTATTTCCCATCTCCTTAAACATCTGCAATGTTCTTTTTCAGAAACGCCAGTTCTTTTCAAGCAAGAGCTCCAAAATGAAGAAGCTAAAGAAGGAAAGCAAGTCAAGCTGACCTGTGAGCTCAGCAAACCTGATACCCCGGTGAAATGGATGAAAGGAGACACTGTTCTCTATGCCAGCGAGAAGTATGAATTTAAGCAGCGGGGTACTGTGGCAGAGCTCATTATTCGAGATGTCAAATCTGTAGATGCCGGGGAATATACCTGCAGCACCGGGGAACTGAAGACCACTGCTCGGGTGAAAGTAAATGGTAGGCAGAGTTAAATATATTGCTACACTTTCTTAATGTGTTCCGTAATCAATCTTCTATTAAAAAAAATATCACATAGCACTTATTCTTTTTTTGCGGCAGTGCCATCTACAAATTCGTACGTAAAATTTAAAGGTAATATTGAGTACTTGTAAACATCTGTATGTATTTCATTCATGTGATCTCATATTATGCATCTCAGATTTTAAATCTGTAGCTTCCCACTGAGCAAAAAATAGGTGCAATGGGTTTGCTTTCTATACCCTACGTGCCATAGTTCCTGACCTATCAGCTTTTTTACATGGCTGTGATTAAGATTGGAGTTGGAAACCAGGAACATGGGAGCACAAGAAGAATGTGAAAGCATAAGTCAAGTCTAGTCCCTGATTAATGGTTAGACCCCCAAACTCCCAAATGCACCCTTTTTTAAAGGCTCTTTGATGCCGTCTGCACTCCCCAGTGCCATTAAACAAACGCAGTACCTTCAGTAATATAGCAAAAGTAGTATGTGCTGGAGTAGAAATGGGGAGAGATATCGAGCATGAACGTTGTCTCAGAACAGCAGGGAATTTAGATGAGGATGCTCAGAGGACTCTGAAGGGGTCCATGTTAAAGATTAATCTTACCCCACGACCTTAGGAATCTACAGTGAGATTGCAGAATCACAGAATCATAGAATGATATGGAGTTGGAAGGGACCTCTGGAGATCATCTCCTCCAACCCCCTGCCAAAGCAGGTCCACCCAGAGCAGGTTGCACAGGAATGTGTGCGGGTGGGTTTTGAGTATCTCCAGAGTTGGAGACTCCACCACCTCCCTGGGCAGCCTCTTCCAGGGCTCTGCCACCCTCACAGGAAAAAAGTTCCTCCTCATGTTTAGAAGGAACTTTTTATGTTCAAGTTTGCGCACATTTCCTCTTGTCCTGTCACGGGGGACCACTGAGAAAAGACCAGCCCCATCCTCCTGACACCCACCCTTTAAGTATTCATAGGTGTTGATCAGATCTCCCCTCAGTCTTGTCTTCTCCAGATTAAAAAGACCCAAGTCCCTCAGCTTTTCCTCGTAAGAGAGATGTTCTAGGCCCCTAATCAGATGATAATGTCTGAGGAGGGATTTCTTCCTCCTCCCAAGCAGAATCACTTTGATTCCACACAGCCAAGGGAGAGCTTAGGGCTGCTCTGCTTATTTGGAAACAATCAGTTTTAAGGGGTGATAGCCATCATGGGGGACTAGTTGTATAGCAGGTCAAGAGGGCATGTCCTAATCCCTAGTTCTGTGTTCTAGCTGTGCCTGTCCTTTTTAAACAAGCCCTGGAGAACACGGAAATGGAAGAAGGGAAATCTGTCTCCTTGCACTGCGAACTCACAAAAGCTGATGCCACCGTGGTGTGGAAGAAGGGAGAAGCCGCCCTCCAGGCAAGTGCCAAATATGAAATGAAGCAGAAGGGGACAGTGGCAGAGCTGGTGATTCATAATGCAGAGCCAGAAGATGCGGGAAGATACACCTGTGACACTGGAGACCAGCAGACCACAGCCCAAGTCAAAATCCATGGTAGGAATAAGACACCTGCTTGTGACCATTTGTTGTTGTTCTTGCCGTGGTCCTGCCAGCTCCTGCGCGTTTAGAGTGAGCATTCAGAGATAAAAAAAAAAAAGGGGGATCGGTACAAACAAAAGGCAGCTCTGGCTGGGTCCACTATGTCCTCTGTTTTCTAGGACAAAAACTTCATGCTAAAATATAGCAATCAAACATACCTGACAACAATATCTTTCCTTGCCTCTGAAATAACAGTTCTGCTTTCTGCTCTGGACAGAGGTGTTTGAGCTCTAAGGAAGGTAAGAAGGACCTCAGCTACACATTTTCTTAAAGAATATGCAATTCTCTCCTGCAATTTCTTAGCAAGTTTTTCACTCGTCTGTGACCATCAGCATTTGGGCAGCAGAAGGCTAATTACCTTGATATTGGGAAATAATTGTTTTGGTTTTATTTTCTCCTGAACTGATGGTGTGCTATTGTAAATGTGAGCAGTGTCCTGGAAGTGCAGGTAGGTCAGAGCTTATTAGCTGTGCCAAGAGAATTTGTTTTTAAGTCCCGTATGAGGTCACCAGTTGGTAATGATGCTCCTAAAGTAAAATGAGACTGCTTCGTTCCTCAGCTGTCTCTGCGCTCATCAAAGAAGAGCTGAAAAGTGTAGAAGCCGTGGAAGGTGGGACTGCCACCCTGCAATGCCAGCTGAGCAGAGAGGCCCCCGTGGAGTGGAGGAAGGGGCACACTCTTCTCCGACCGAGTAACAAGTACAGGATGAGGCAGGAGGGCACAGTGGCTGAGCTGCTGATCCACGATCTGGACCCAAAGGATGCTGGAGACTATACATGTGTAGTGGGGAACCAAAAAACCACAGCAGCCTTATCAGTGAATGGTAAAAAGTCAGCAATAACCTGTGAAGCTCTGGAACGTTTTTGTCCATCTCTTCCCTCCTCCTCTCTGTACATTCCCTCACAACACCTGCCTTCGTGTCCTGCTTCTACATTTTTCATCCTTCCACTTTTTCATGTTGCCATGTCACTCCTTTTCCCAACCTCCATCCACCATCAGCTTTCATTATGCTAAATGTTGGATGTGTGTGTGTTGCGTTGTCTTCTCACCCTTCCTCAAAGGAAGGGTGCTCACGTGTGTGTCTGTTTTCCTGAATTAGTATGGAAACATAAGATTCCTTGGGATTTTTTGTTAAGGAGGGCTCATCATCTTCAGTGATGAGGATGAGTTTGTCATTTGTATGCATGATCCCAGTCAAGATCACGCATGCTTTGATTTTCACAGAATAATTTACAGGAGTTGTTTTTTTTTACCGGCCACATAAAAAGGGCAGGATGTGCTTAAGGGTGTTGGAATAAGGCTTAGGTAGACAATAAATGACGATTCAGCCTTTGACCAGAGATCTGGGCAGGGTCTTGGGTTGCAACCCCTTTTCATTCTGCATCTCTCAGCCCTGCCAGTCCGTTTCAAAAAAGAGCTGAAGAACGAGGAAGCCACCGAGAGCGGGACGGCCACGCTGCAGTGCGAGCTGAGCCAGGCGGTGGGCTCGGTCGAGTGGAGGAAGGACGGGAAGGTCTTGGTGCCAAATGGCAAATACAAAATGAGACGGGAAGGGCGTTTTGTTGAGCTGGTAATCCAAGACCTAGACTTGACGGATGCTGGGAGCTATACCTGCCTGTGTGGAGACCAGAAGACAACAGCTGCTTTGAGAGTGAATGGTAACCGTTCTACCCATGTTTCTCATTAAGCCCCCAAATTAGCGTGTTTTACAGCATTTGCTTGCCATCTGAAGCTTGTTCAGTGTGATTTTTTTAGAGGTTTCATGTTCTTGGCTCTGTGGTGCCAAAGAGTCAACCTATTAGAGAATATTTCCTTGTGCTTTTTTTTTTTTGCTCTGACACAGCACAGTTATGTTGTATATCGTTTTCTGTAATTTATTTCTCTCTACTCTAGGAGTTTTTATCCCTCTTTCAAATGTATCCACCCAGTAGTAGTGCATTTTTGGTTACATGTATACACTGCAGCCCAGTAACTAATAGCAAAGTTCAGTTCACTTCAACCTAGTGCTGATTCCTTCTCTGTTGGTGTTGCATCCTTCAGCCTTGCCCATCCTCTTCCAAGAAGAAATGTTGAACAAAGAAGCTACAGAGGGGGAGGCAGTCACTTTGCACTGTAAACTGAGCAAACCAGCCCCGGTTGAGTGGAGAAAGGGGAATAAGATCCTCAAGCCAAGTGAAAAATACAAAATAGAGCAGGAAGGTCCCTTTGTGGAGCTGGAGATCCGGGATTTGGATTTGGCAGACACTGGTGATTACACCTGTGTGTGTGGAGATCAACAGACTACAGCTGCTTTGACAGTAAATGGTAAAACAAAATTCTCAGCACGTGCCCCAAGTAAACCTGTATAATTCCAAACTCTCCTCTTCTTCTTCTCCTGTTTCATCTGGTCCCTGTACACTTTCTATCTTCCCTTCTGCTGATTATTTTTTCTATCCTGTTTTCCTTCTCTCTCTCTGTCCTTTCATCTGATGCCCTCTTGATGTGCTGTTTGTCTTCCTAGATGTTCATATGACAAGTGGAATACAGGTTCCCAACTCAAAACAATCTCCCTAGTCCAGCATAGCTGCTTGTTTAAAAGTTTTCCCATAGGGGATTGACCTAAAAGTGTGTATAATATTTACCTTTTGTTACTTAGACTGTTACACCTGTTGCACCTAAGAGGAACAAGTTTCCCTCCACGCACGATGTTACAAAAGGACTATCTTAATGAAAAATTGCCTTATTCTCCTGTTATTCCCAACCTTTTTTTTAAGCAATTTTGACTTAACTCTTCAAAAGCATATACTTTATCTCTGCAGATACCTGACAGCGTGTTTGTAACTGCTCTGGTTTAAGGAGCACTATTTATAAAAATACAGACAGTGCCATGCATCGGGTACTTCTGTAGAACTGCTGTTTTTCTGAAGGGAAACAAAATGCTTTGGGTCTCATATTGAAGCACAGCCTCTGATTTTACCCCTTTGATTTTATGGTGTATAAAGTGAAGGATAAATGGCTTGTCAACTCAGTTTGCTGATAGACAAACTCACTTTTAAAGCAAGTTTTAAAGTGTGAGGGCAAAATATTAAAAATCAGAGTGAAATCTCTTTTGAAATATTAGAGATTGGAACAAAATCCTGGAGCGTGAAGGTCTTGTGGCTTCAGTGACATGCAGGCTGAGGGAGATAAGAGAAGAAAGTGAGTAGATCACGAGTCAGGCTTTCTCAGGTTTCATGCCATGTCCGTGTTGCCTTTACTCTGCAGTCCTGCCTGCTCTTTTCACCAAAGAACTGACAGATGAAGAAGCCATAGAAGGCAAAAGTGTCTCTCTGCACTGTGAGCTGAACAAGGCTGCTGCTAACGTGGAGTGGAAGAAGGGCTTCAAGACCCTCAAATCAAGTGACAAGTATAAAATGAAACGTGAAGGTGTCGTTGCTGAGCTTATAATCCAAAATCTAGACACGACGGATGCTGGAAATTATTCCTGTGTGTGCGGAGACCAGCAGACTATGGCAGTTCTAACAGTACATGGTAAAACAAACAAAACAAGACACATACTAAAAGTAACTATCCTATTTTCTCTGTTATTTGGACAGAGAAAAAGTGTTAGGGTCTATCATTTTACTTTTCCTCTTGAAATTTCTTTTATTAGACTCCCCATTATGCTCAAGCCAAATAAAATGGATTACCTCTAAGGGACTATGACTTTTAGGGATTTTAAGGTTTCATAAAATTCCCAAGGGTTAGGTTATTCCCTGGAATCTTATTCCCATACTTCATTCCTGGGACAACTAGGTGTTTTTATATATATGGGCCAGTTGTCATTGCATTCAGTTACTCTTCTATGTAAAGCAAACCCAAACCTTCTAAGGGACGACCATGGAGCATTTTGGTCAGGGAGAATTTTGATTTTTACTGCAACTGACACATTTGAAAGGATATGTCAGTTCAGGTGAAAATACTTGTTATCCCACCATGTATTGAAATGAGCAATTTCATTTCAAACTGAAGTTTAAAATGAAACTCCAGTGTTTCTTTTTTTTTTTTAATAGGCAATGTCTTTTCATTTCCTTAAGTATGTGAAAACATAACAAACATTCTCCCATTATGATTTAAAACATCATATAAGAAAACCAATTTTTTTCAGAAATTTCAAATTAATATTCTTTTAGCTTGAAATTTCTCAGGAAAAAAATGGGTTTTCTTCTTTTGTCTGTGTTGATTTGTGACTCTGAGTACATGTAAAAAATATGGATTACTGCAAGCATTGATTCCTGTTGAAGGCATTTCTTCCTCATATTGATTCACGAAGACTATTGATGATCTGTGTTCTTGTATTGGTAAATTTGTTCAAGATAAAAGGCAAATTGAACACTGACGTTTAATTTTATGTCTTCGGAGCGTTACATCTCACTGCTCATACTGCTGTCCTTCAGCTTTGCCTGCCTTTTTCAAAGAAGGATTGAAGAACAGAGAAGCCACGGATGGTGCAACAGCCACTCTGCGCTGTGAGCTGAGCAAGGTTGGGGTCCCAGTGGAGTGGAAAAAAGGGAACAAGACACTCAAACCCAGTGATAAGTACAGGATGAGACAAGAAGATACCACTGCAGAGCTGTTGATCCGAGATCTGGAGGTAGAAGATACAGGAGAATATACTTGTGTGTGTGGAGATCAGAAGACCTCAGCTGTCTTGACAGTCCATGGTAAAAAAAGTTGTTCTTTATTATGGTAGCAGTATCTCAGGGAGATCCTTTTGCTCTGGGAGGTCTCTCTCACTTGCTTTGATGGTTGGATTCTGCAGCATTTTCTTGCTCTGCTGGCTGGGTTTCAGCCCATCTCCTACCATCTGTTGGTTTGAAACTGGTGGCTTTATGGTGAAGTAAAGAAGAGTTGTGAGAATTTCTCATCTTAGTCCTCGCTTTTTACAAATGAAAAAGGCATCTGTAGGTAAGGCCAAAAGTAAGCAGACATGCAGGTTCTCAGAGGGTTTGTCCCCGTGTCCCGTTGATGTCAGGGGATTTTGGTGCTTAACTTGAAGGAATGATCTTTAAAAACACTGAATTCAGTGAGAGGTTTTCCCATTTAGGAAGGAATGACTGTCCTCTTCCTTTGTGGGGCTGTGATATATTCTGCTGAGGAAATGGCACTTTCCAAAAAAAACCCAAACCATTATTCTGCTGATTTAGCTGCTGATTTAGGGAATAGTGAGACAGGTTTTGTTCCCATCTCTACCATGGTGAATAGCGATAAGCTTTGGTTGCCCCTCCAGCAGAGGCAGTTTGTATATAGTTCCAACAGATGAAAGAATAGTTTTTATTTGAGATGTCTTAAGGATAAGATGCTTCTAAGGACAGGGACAAAACTATGGAGGCAAAACTGTCTTCTCTCAGATTTTCTGCACACTTCTATTTCCTCTCTTTCCCCCAGCTGAAGCTATTTCTGTTCTTCCCCTCCTCTGAGCTGGCACTTTCTTCCCTGTGGAAGTCGCTTCCTTTTTAATTTGGTTGCAACACCATAAGGCAACTTGCTGAATGTTGCTATAAAAAATATAAAAAGCTCTGGATGCTTGATATTAGAGCCATTACGTTCTTGGAAATTATGGCTTCACGGTGCACCTTTTTTTTCTTTTTTTTTTTTTTTCTGAACAAGAAAGACAAATTTTGGTGTGAGGAAAGGTAGAGATCTCCAGTTAGCAGTGCCGTCATCCAGAGCAATGACTTTTGATCAGAAGTCAGGTCGTTAATATTCAAGATAGATGAATTCAGACTGAAATAGGTGGAGAGGAGTACCAGAATGAGCTGAGAATAGATGAGCATGCTGCATAAGTCAATATTAGAAGCAGGTCGTGGTGGCAATTATCCCTGTGAGATCCTGCAGTAGTTTTCTGGTAGATGCAGTTTTCAAGACTACGTGATTTGTTTTCCTGTGATAGTGAAGGACTGGCCTCAGGACCTAGTCCTAATTTCCTCAGGGCCTGGTTAATGGTTTTGATGTACTCTCTGTTTATATTACGTCCCGTAGCTTTGCCCGCACTGTTCAAAAAAGAACTTGCCAATATGGAAGCCACAGAAAACGGGACGGCCGTGCTGCAGTGTGAGCTAACTAAACCCACTCCGGTGGAGTGGAGGAGAGGGCAAAAGGTGCTCAAGCCCAGTGAGAAGTATAAAATGAGACTGAAGGATACCGTTGCTGAGCTGACAATCCACAGCCTGGAGGAACAAGATGCGGGAGATTACACATGTGTGTGTGGAGACAAGACGACTACCGCATCCCTGACAGTGCATGGTAAAATACATACCTTTAATAGGGATTTTCTGCTTTGTCATCTGCGATCTCATGCAGGATCGCAAACTGGTCTTGATCCCATCTATTAGTCTTGAATTATGACAGCTCTACCAACCACTGGTAATGTCTTTTATTGAAAATCCTTCTCTTAGGACTGAGAAATAGCACAATACAATCTTTTCTGTTCCTTTTTTTTCCTGTTAATGGAATCTGGAAGCAGATCATGAAAACCTCAGTGAAGTTGTAAATAGCACTTTCAGTATTTCCATTAAGTAATTTCTCTGGGCATATCTCTGAGATTTCACTTTGTTTTCTTGAATAGAACTGAATGGTGCTCTGTGTTGTTAACAAGTGAGACAGGCAGGTGAGAATGACACACTGCAGCCTGGAATTTTAAATAACATAGTGTTCATTTTAAACATTCATCCGATCTCGAGACAGAGCTGTGAATAGTTCCTTGAAATCCTGGGATTAGCTTTCTGTTGTTATGTCCTAAAATGCCTTTAAAGCATACTTTCCAGTAGTGAAATTATAGTTTTACAACACTGATTTTCAAACCAGCTATGATATGCTGAATATGGTGTGTTGCAAAGCTTAAGGCAGGAACACCCTTGAAATCATCGTTTGCCTCTCAGGTACTGTATATTCTAAAACTTTTAGAGATTAAAGGGTTTTAATCCAGTGGAGCAGTCAAGACACAGTATTTCCTCAGTTTTAAAGTGCTCTCTCTTAACCTGTGATCTTCAGCCCTTCCTCCGCATTTTAATAAAGAGTTGAAGAATGTGGAAGCCACAGAAAATGGCACGGCCACTTTCTGCTGCGAACTGAACAAGCCGGCAGCCGCCGTGGAGTGGAGGAAAGGAGACAGAGCCCTGGAGCCAAGGGGCAAGTTCACCATGAGATGTGAGGGCACAACTGCTGAGCTGGTGATCCATGATTTAGAGCTGACAGATGCTGGAGATTACACGTGCTGTTATGGAGATCAGAAAACCACCGCTGCACTAAAAGTGAATGGTAAAAAAATAAACCCCAACAAACCCACACATATATAACAAAATTAAGTGGCTTATTTTCAACCAGGTGTTTTTCCAACAGCATAGTAGTATCAGCTTTGAAATTGCAGCCTCATATCTGATTAATGTGGTTGGACGTGGGCATAAACACCTGAATCCACTGGTCAGTATCAGGCACGGATCAGGTGTTCTTTGCAAAAATTTCAGATAATCATCTCGGTACTAACTCATTTCTTTGATGCTTGTGTTCAGTAGGAGTTGCAAAAAAAGGAAAATCGTATTATTGTGATGTTGGTTGTAAAGATGTTACAATTTTAAAGTTGAGAATATTACAATTTGGTGATATTTTGATACAGTTTTCAGTGTGTCAGCATAATTTAATGGTCAAGTTCAGCAAGAATCACTGTCTGAGGAGAAATCTCATGGTAAAATGAGATTGATGCCTCAGATCCAGTTTCATTTATGAGCTTTTTCAGTAAATATTTTCATTGCAATAGAACTTAGGCTACTTTGGCTTTATTTTCCATTGGGGTAGGCAATACCCAAAAAAAGGTATGGCCCAGTCTTGCAGAGTCTGAAGAATTTGAGAGTGGTGGTTCTCCATTTCAAGCCATAGTCCATACCATAAAGAAAGGTCTGACTTATGAATAAGGTGGTTTCCATCTTTCCAAAGTCACTGTTTTATGGTTCTCTGGGTGGTTATCAATCCTGCTTAATTAAGTAGGGCTTTGCTTGTCACATTTGGTTGACAGACCACAGATAAACAGTTATTTGGATAGCTGCTATGGTCATACATTCTGCTCATTTTGAACTCCTCAGCCTTGCCCGCATGCTTCAAGAAAGAGATGAAGAATGAAGAAGCCACAGAAGGTGGAACAGCCACGCTACAATGTGAGCTATCTAGGGCTGCTTCCGTGGAGTGGAAAAAGAAACACAAAGTGCTCAAATCGTGTGAAAAATATACTATGAGACAGGAAGGTACTACAGCACAACTGCTGATCCATGCTTTGGAAGTCAAGGACGCTGGGGAGTACACCTGTGTGTGTGGAGACAAGAAGACCACTGCAGCACTGACAGTGCATGGTAAAGAAAACAGAAATGAGAAGTTTTTGTGTGATGTTTCTCCTGTTTCGTCTGGAACCCTCAGTACTGACATGCAATGAGTTCTTTCTCTAATCTTGCCATCATTAATTGTTGGTAATGGATTTTCCTGTTTTTATTGTGATTTTTATCTAACTAGACTTGTAGTTCCATTACTATACTAACATTTTCCCTGTGTTCTTCTTGCTCTTGTTGGTGCACAACTATATTGCTTTGCACCACACTGAAGGCTTAAGGATTCCATGTGCTTAATTTTTTTTTTCTGTTTTACTTGTCACTTGAGGCTAGAGAGATAGAGCAGCAGGAACATCCATACTTCTTAGAAAGAGTGATCTTGGATTTCAAGTTAAATTAGGATTTCCCAAATAATTTTAAATGCTGCAAACAAAATTTGATAAAATACAACCTTTTAAATGTAACTCTGACCAAGGATCATGTAGATTTTTATTCTGGTATTGCAGAATACTCAGCATTCTAGTGTGAGAGTACTTCACAGTCCTCAGTCAAATTCATCTGCAAACTTGCCTTGGAAGAGAGGGAAACTTTCTTTCCACTATTAACATAGGACAGTAGGAAGTAGTTTCAGCCATCTTTCTCACCTGGAGATTCAGTAGGTCAATGCATTGATTTATTTTTACTGCCTAGTCTTTTTCATCTTGGTATTTACCAATAAAACAAAGATTGTTTCAGTCTTGAACTTCTTCTTTAACCATGGAAAACAGAGTTTGAAAAGACCTCTACAAGTTATCTAGTCCATCCTTGAGCCCCAAGTCACCATCACACCTACTTAGCCCCACTCCAGAGCTGAGGAATTTGCCATTCCTCTGGACACTCATTCCATGGCTAGCCATCCATACTGCCAGAACATTCTTCCCAATTTCAACAAAAGTCTTTCTTGAGCTGGCTTAAGTCATTGCTTCTTGTCCCATATCCCATAGAAATAGAGAAATGTTTTCCTCTCTGTTAAAAATTTGAAAATTTGTATCATGTCTCTTTTCTGTCTTCTCTTTTCTGGACTAAGCACCTTCAATCCTTTCACTCTTTCTTCATAGGTCATGTTTTCTAGACTTCAACTCATCTTTATTGCTTTCTGGACCATCTTCAGTTAATCCACATCTTTCTAGAAGCATGGTGGCCAAAAGCAGACTACAGTGCTCCGTCCGAGACTTTGCAAGACTGGAGTAGGACAAAAGGACTTCATATGTCTTGCATATGATACTGTTTTATACATCCCTATTATGATGTTTGCTTTATTCACATCAGAATTGCATTTTTTGACTTGCATTTGCTCCGTGATCCCTTGTAACCCCAAATCTCTCTCTGCAGATTTGCTGCCCATTATTCCACAACTTGTATTTGTGGTGTTGATTGTTCCTAAATATAGTATTTTGCACCTGTTCTTGCTGAATTGTAACCTAGTTTTTCACCACAGCTTCATCAAGACCTTTTCCTCCTAGTCCTGTTTAACAAAGTGCTTTCCGCCTCTCTCCCTACCCAGCTTCATATGCAAAGTTAATGACTGTTCTGCATTTCATTGTCCAAGTCACTACAGAAAACGCTAAGTAATACTGGACTCCAGTGTATTGAGGAACTCTGTTCAGCTCATTCTTTCATTGTGAGTGTAAATCACAGCTGAATACTCATTATTTGCCTGTGGTTTTCAAACTGGTGTCATATCTTCCTGTAGTTCCACCTATATCTAAGTCAGGATTAAGAGCTTTACTGAAACAAATTCGTACAACGTACACTACGTCATTCTGTCAGTGAAGCTTATTAAACTATGACAAGAAAAATTACACTGGTCCACTCCTTCATGAAGAGAAAAGCTCTTGGTAAAACCAAATGTATTGCGTCAGTATTTTTCAGAGAATTAAAGCTAAGCTGAAATGGCCAGGATTCCTTGGATCCTCTCTCTGCTCACCCCTTCTCATCCCTTTTTCCAAGACAAGCGCTGTAAATGAGATTCAGCTTGTAGATCAAGACCTAAGCTCCCGTTGTTGTCAGTGGAGATCTAGTCAACTTAGTCAATGGAAGCCAGGGAGACATCCAGTTGACCTTACAGCAGACATTTAGACTTGCTCAGCTCCATTGGCTCTGTTGGCTTTGCATCTTTCTCGACTGTCCTGGGAGCTTAGACTCAGTTTACATGATGCAAACTAACTGTGTGTGAGACTTTTTCCAGCTCTGAGTTTCTTTTTTTTTCTATATTTGTGGAACATCACCCATTTTCTTTGATTTCTCCAGTGTAACTGTTAATGTCTGGTATTGATTGAGCCTGTACCTTAAGTATTCCAGGACAAATTTCATTACACTAAGGCGCTTTGAGAATATTCAGTTTATTTAAATGTTCTCTAATCCGCTTTTTCTTATCCTATCCAGAATTCCTATTATTTTCTTAGTTATCATTAACTTGTAATATTAAAGAAGAAAAAGGAATTAAACACTTTAGCTCTCCCCATGTTACCTACCATCAACTTATATTCCTGAAAGTTGGTAGACCAATTTATCCCTTCTTGTTTTTCTTCATTTTCACCTACCTACAGAATGTCATTGTATTATTTCTGCTTCCTTCTAGTTTAAGCTGGCCAGGTTTCCTGGGGTTTGCATGCTAATATTCTGATACAGCCAAGAGCCTCAAGTTGAACTGTGATAAGAGGATGAGGAAAGCTCCTGGAGTAGTCATTTCACCACCCAGTTGCTGGATACAAATACGTACAGCTGTGTCTGGACACGTTTAATATCAGCATCATTTTGCAGGTTACCTTTCACCTGCTCTTTTATGTTGGTCTCTTTGTCCATGAGATGAAAAAGTCCAGGAATGGGGAACTGCCCTTGAGCTTCTTGAGACAGGCAGGGAACCTGGCCATTCTGGGTTTGCCTCTACATTCTGTAGTATTTCTTTTGCACTCATCTAAACTCCCATATTTTATAGGTCTCTTGAGTTTCAGGACGTTGAAGAATTTGTGATTTAGGCAGGGTATTCCTGATGGTCCTTGGAGTGAGGTAATCTGTAATTATGCCCTTATTATAGTTTCTTTGAGAAGTTCTCCACTACCTTAAACTACCTTGTCCTTTAAGTAAGCTTCTTTTTGATCATAAGTAACAATTATTTAATTATTGAAGCTTACATTCTTGCTGATCACAGAATTTCTTTTTGCTCTTCTCAATCATTACTTGTCCTAAAATCCATGAGCTCTCCTGCTTCATACTGGGTGTATGACCAATGATCCTCCGCATCCGTATTCTCAAATATTTATTTCTTGCTGGTCAGAATCAGGAACTGGAGATACTTCTCTCCTGTTCTTTCATGTCTATTGTATATCCAAAAGTATTTCCAACCCCATTTCAAAGATGTAGCGGATATTGTCCCACCCTGCTGCTCCCACACTACATATTATCATGTTACCATCCAGTCTTATGCTCTGAATGATTCTACTATTTGTTCTAAAAGCACCTACTGTGAAGATCTTTGAGCAGATTTCCACGATGGAGACATCCTCCTCCTTCCTTTTTATTGTTACCCAAGCACTTTTGGGAAGTATCTCTGATTCTGCTCTTCAGCCACATTCTAACTCTTGAGCTGGGTCTGTAGGCATCCTTAACATGTAAGGTAAAATCTTTTCATTTTTTCCTGATCATGGTGTAACCTGCTTTATCAATTTCCTGAGGTGAATCATACTGAGAAAGTTACAGTTTTAACCATATATGAAGTTTTCCCATTCCTGCTGTTTATTCTCTGTACACCTCTAAACCAATCAGCATATTTACCCACTGGAAATCACTTTTGTGTCTATGATATTAATTATTATTTTCCTTCTGTGAGATGATCCTCATGTCAATAACTAGGCATGGATAGATATTGGTAAAAATCAGGTTCATTTTTTTTTAGTGGCCAGGAACTGCATATCATGAAAATGTTTGCTCCTCTGTTTCTCAGCCCTTCCCGCTCTCTTCAAAGAGGAGTTAAGAAATGAAGAAGCCACGGAGGGTGAAGTAGTCACTCTGCACTGTGAGCTGACCAAGGCCGCTTCAGTGGAGTGGAAAAAAGGACATACAGTGCTCAAACCTGGCGAGAAATACAAAATGAGGCAGAAAGATGTCACTGCAGAACTGGTGATCCATAATCTAGATGAGAGTGATGCTGGTGATTATACCTGCGTGTGTGGGGATAAACAGTCCACAGCTTCCTTAGCAGTGCATGGTAATAACCAATTTTATCTGGATGTCCTCATCATGGAGATTATAGTTTGAATTGATTTCTTTTTTCCGTCTTCATTGTTACCTCTACATAGTTGCTTTCAACCTGACTTTGCGTGTCATAGTCATGAGAATTAATTTGCATTTTGTGATTTAAGGGAGAAACCTTCCTCCCGTTTCCTAATACAAAGTGTTTTTAGGACCTGATCCCTCAGGTAGATGCGAGATTAGGCCAGAACACAGCTCCCCACTGATGCCCTCACCTTTCTTTCCCCAACCCATGCCCTTCAGGCTGCGTTTGCTGCTTCAGTTTAACCCTCTGTCCATTGCATCCTCAGCGCTGCCTGCCCTCATCAAGGAAGGCCTGAAGGACGAGGAGGTGACAGAAGGTCAAGCAGCCACTCTGCTCTGTGAGCTGACCAAGGTTGCTCAAGTAGAGTGGAGAAAGGGAGGCAGTTTGCTAAAAGCGAGCGACAAATACAAAATGAAACAGGAGGGTACGGTCATGAAGCTGCTTATCCATGATGCAGAATTGAAAGATGCTGGAGAATACACTTGTGTGTGTGGAGAACAGGAGACAACAGCTGCCTTGACAGTTCATGGTAAAAGAAACATATACATATATCTGTATTATTGTGTATTTCTCCATCACCTCATCGCTATCGGTTGTGTGTTCACCTGTGGCTGAATTTGTTTCTTTAAATTTGTAAGCTGTCTCTAAGGTCTGGTGGCATCCAGGCTGCTTTTCTGTTCCGGTCTATTGGTTTATCCAAAGTCCTAGAATTATGAGGAAAGGAAACTCTTTCCAATCTAAGATGTTATCTGCCTCCGTACCACCCCATCCCTCCCATCACCTGTGTGCCATGTGTCATTTTTAATGTCCTCTGTCCGTTTTGTGACCTTCAGCCCTGCCTGCGCTTTTCAAAGAAGAACTGAAGGACCTGCAAGCCATGGAAAGCCAAACAGCCACTCTGCGCTGTGAGCTGACCAAGGCTGCAGCTGTCTCATGGAAGAAAGGAAACAAAATACTCAGGGCAAGTGAAAAATACATCATGCGGCAGGATAATGCCCTTGCTGAGCTGGAAATTTGTGATCTCGAGCTGCAGGATGCGGGAGATTACACCTGTGTGTGTGGAGACCAACACACCACCGCTTCTCTGACAGTGAATGGTAAATTCATCTTATGGATGACTGTTCATTTTTTGTTTCTCTGAAGCATTCCGTTGCTGCATGACGTGTTCACCTATCAGCTTTTTCCTAGGAATTACTTTGTGTTCAGGAAAGGAGAACTTCCTGGTCTGACACTTAATTTAGGTTTGATATTCCTGAAAAGTGACCGTTTCTCCATGCAGACAAACTGCTGTGTGGTCAGTTTAAGGGAATAGCACCTAGGAAATGCTCCTGGTAGACCAGCTGAGATGTCCTGCCTCCGTGGAGGGTGGCCCTGTGATTACATCTGGAATCCATCCAAAATGTATGGATTGTACTTTGACCTGTCAACTCAGCACTTCTTTTCCTTGCTGTTTGCTGCTGGATTTAGTTTTCCAGATCATCATAGCGATAACCTCAACCTCAGTGGCCAAAGTCCCTGACTTGGCCAGATTTGAACTTCAGTTGAGATTTCATGATGCTGATCACAAATGCAGAGGACTTGTAGTTTAAATACACTATTAACTTTCCATTCCCAGCCCTGCCAGTGCTTTTCAAGGAAGAATTGAAGAATGAAGAAGTCCAGGAAGGAGCATCAGTCTCTCTGCATTGTGAATTAACCAAAGCAGCTCCTGTGCAGTGGAAAATAGGGTCCAAAGTGCTCAAAGCAAGTGACAAATATAAAATGAGACAGTCTGGAACCGCTGCAGAGCTGGTCATCACTGACCTAGAAGTAAAAGACGCTGGAGATTACACATGTGTTTGTGGTGACCAGAAGACAACAGCAATCTTAACAGTTCATGGTAAAAAGACCCTATTAAAATTAATAAATAATTTTATAGATAGACATCACTCTGAAATTCACCTATTTCTGCCCTTGGTCAGTAGCTTTTCCTTGTTTTCCCCCCTTTCTCTTCATTCTATGTATAGCTTATTTCTTACTGGGAAAGACTATGGGGAAAATTTGAGGTCATTGTTAATCTGCCTCCCTTTAGAAGGAGAAAATGAGGTATTTCTTTCTACCCAAGTGCCCTCTTCTGGGAAACTTATGTTATCCAGCTGTTCTCCACTCCTATCCCCATGGTTCACTTCAGCCAACCACGCGTTTATGGTCTGTCAGGCCCTCTGCTCTCCAAGTTCTGCTCAAAGGAGAAGTGAGGGTCAGGGCAGCAGCAGGAGGGGGAGATGTCTCTCTGCTGGGTGAACTGGCCACGGCTGCTCCCAGGGAACCAGATACCTTAAGCAAGTCAGACACGCAGAATAGGTTGAGTTACTGTTTCAGAGCTTGGTACCTCTAACCTAGGTCTGAAGGATGCAAGGTTCTACGCTCCTGTGTGTGGGGATCAAGACTACTTTGAGAGTTAGGTATTAAAAAAACCCAACCTCCAACAACACAGATTATCAGAAGATTAACCAGAAATAAATCCTTATATTGTGCTAATAATCTCATTACTGGATCTTCTGCTCTCCTCTCATTAATGAGTATCCACTTTAATGGAGTAACAGTCTTTGGCTATGAGGAACTCACTTGAGCAAAGAGACCCAGTTCTGTCTCCTACATTTTTTTTTTCCCAAATCTTCTGATTCCCTTCAGGCTTTCTGGAGACATCAACTTTTTCTAAGGCATCTGGGGAGCACCCTTTGTTTTCTGCACCCCCTTACAGTAGTTGTGCACAAGGCACATTTGTGGATAAATGTTAATAATTAGTTTTCCTGTAGGTTGTTCTGTCTTTGGGTTATGATTTGCAAAATGGGGAGTAGTAGGAATCTGAAATTCTTATTGCGTGTAATGGCCTTTCAAACTTCAAGTTAAAATCAGAAGTAGTTTTATTTTGAAATCTGGCTGCTTTCATGCAGATGATGCTATAAGTTCTTAGTAAAAAAAAAAAAAACAAACAGAAAATAACAATACCAGCCTCCAAGTAATCACACCTGTGTAGGTAGAATAGTGGTATTTGTGAGTGCTGTTGAACCAGGGTCTGGATCTTTCTGTGTTGTTCTTTCAACATTAAAAACAAGACATCCAGGGAACTGATCCCTTATGGTAAGTGAAACCATGTCACACCTGAAGAAGGATACTTTCAGAGTTTCTGAACTTGGCTGCAGCTAAGCAGGTTTATCATAGGCTGAAAGAGGGAAGTATTAGGGGAAATAATCCCAAGCCTGTAAAAGAAATTAGGATTTTAACTCTGTTTTTCTGATGACCATTTGTCCATGTTGCATCCTTCAGCTCTGCCACCACTCTTTAAGGAAGAATTAAAGAACAAGGAAGCAGAAGAAGGTGGAGAAGTCGCCCTGCACTGTGAGCTTACCAAGGCTGCTCCGGTGGAGTGGCGGAAGGACCAGAAGATTCTCGAAGCGAGTGAGAAATACAAAATGAGGCAGGAAGGGACCAAGGCAGAGCTGGTGATTCATGAAATAGCTGAGGAGGATGCAGGAGACTACACCTGCGTGTGTGGAGAGCACCAGACTACAGCTGTCTTAACAGTACAGGGTAAAAATTATCTTGACCTCCTATTTCCTAACTGGAAACATCTGTCCTCTACTATAAGGTCTTCAATTTTCCATGTCTATTTGTTCAACCTTATTAACTGAATTTCCATTCATTTGAAAGCATTCCCTGCCTTTGATGACCTGCAGGCTGTGTATATTGGAAAATACCAGTCTACTTTTTCCTGTGCCATCCTTTCGTCTTTTTCTTTCCTTAAACGCAAACCTGCTGTCCTTTCATCTTTCTCTTCTGGCATTCCTTTCCTAGCGTATAAACCCACTATTCTTTTGCCTTCCCTTTCCTGCATGTATTCTCTAAAACACATACCTGTTTATTCTTTGCCATTCCTTTCTGGCATTCTCAACACCTACCATTTTAACATAAAATAGGGTATAAAAAGTAGTATCCAGAATAAGGCTGTGCTAGTTACAATTCCTTCTGTACCAAGTTATGTTTATAGTGGGTTTTGTGCCCATAACCTCTCTCCTTTTGCACAAAAACAGATTTGCATTGGGAAGCTGATTTTTCTAAGCAGGAAAGAATAAATCCTTTCTGTGACATCCTTCTGGTCTTATTTTGTTGCAAGAACCAGTTGCTGTGCAAACAAAACTGGTGTTTCAAGCTTAACTCTGCTTGACATGAGAAATGTACCAAATCAAGGAGGCTAAACCTATTTTCTAGCCTGGATATTTTAACTTAGCTGTACTACTATGGAGTGAGATGCCAAGTGTGACATCTGAGATATCCAACCTTGTTAAACAGGTGGAATATTCTATTATTTCACCTGGTCAGTAGAGGGACGTGTTAATATCACCAAATTTATTTCAAGGACACAACTTGCAGTGGGTACTAGAATTACATTAAGTGGGGAAAAATATGTTCTGAGACAAGAAGAATCAGAATCTTCTTTGGTATCAAGAAGAATCTCTGAGCCCTGGCTGCATCTTTTCAAGAGTATCTCAAGGGAGAAGGAATGATGATTAGTAAGGAGTTGTGCCAACACTCAGAGCTCAGCAGGGCTGCTCTGTAAGTAGGAAAAGAGAGTACAATGGAAGACATCAACACTTGTGTGAATTAAAGGGCTCAGAGACTATATTCTTAGTTATTCTTACAAGGAAATGTAGAAAGCGTGTATAAATCTCCTGAGGACATTACAATTTTGTTAGTAGGAAGCCAGCATGAAACCAAAGGTTAAGGGTATATATTCCCTCTGGGACATTTTCATTTCTCTTTCCTCTCTTTGTTGCTGATGCTTGCCCTTCCATAACCTTCACAACTTTCCCCTGTCACTTCCTACTCTCACCCATCCCTGGAAGTGTCTTCAGTTTGTAATACTTTTTACCTGCATCCTTCAGCTGTGCCTCCATTTTTCCAAGAAGAAATGACCAGCGAGGAAGCAGTAGAAGGTGGAACGGTCACTTTGCGCTGTGAGCTCAGCAAGGCATCTGCTCACGCTCAGTGGAAGAAGGGCCATCACGTCCTCATCTCGGACAAAAAATACAGCATGAGACAAGAAGGCTGTGTTGTGGAGCTGGTAGTTCAAGATTTAGACTTGAACGATGCTGGAGATTATACCTGTGTGTGTGGAGACAAGACCACCACAGCTGCCTTAACAGTGCATGGTAAAGTCATCCTTGTGACTAAGGTCCTCCAAACCTTAGGCTTGCCCAAGTCTCTGTTGCTGTGGTCTGTTCCCATTCCCTTTCTGTTTGCCTGGGTTTTTGTGTTCCCTTGGAATTTGCTCGTGTTCTTCCTCCTTCTGTTAGAATTGGGGAAAAAACTGTCTGTTGGTGTGTGTCCTCCTCATCTGGGCTGGTCCTTCTCATCTGGGCTAGTCCTTCTCACTTTCCTTGCCCTGATGCAGAGTCCAGGGAAGTCAGGAAAGATTTTTCCGTTATGTTCCACTGGCCTGGATCAGGGCTCCGTAGTGCACCATGCATCCTTTCCCCAGGCACCTCATTTAGCTGCTTTTTTTAGGAATATTCACTCTCTCTATGGTAATTCTTTTACTCTCCAGCACTGCCACCAGAATTCAAAAAAGACCTGAAGGACCTAGAAGCCACAGAAGGTGGGACAGCTGCTCTGCACTGCGAGCTGACTAAATTTGCCGTGGTGGAGTGGAAGAAAGGGCAGGAGTTGCTCAAAGCAAGCAGCAAATATCAAATGAGCCAAGATGGTGCTGTTGCAAAGCTGATTATTCATGAGCTGGAGGTGGAGGACACTGGAGATTATACCTGTGTGTGTGGAGATCAGCAGACAACTGCCACTTTGACAGTCAATGGTAAAAAAAAATTAAAATTAAATTAAAAAAAAAAGAGGGAAAAGGTTATAATATGTTCTGAAAATTAAAGCTGTATGTTAGTGTCACTTATGGAGCAGACTTGGATATGATTCCTAAGGAAGGTGGCAGAATAGCATGGGCTATACGGCCTGATAGAGGCAGGAAATGGGGTTTGCAGCACAAACCTAAATGCATTCTGTCAGTATGTTACTTTCAGGATAATTGTAATCTCTCCTGCAAGTGGCCTGCCTTAAGAGGGAATATGAAGTCTTACGGCTCCCTGCTGGCCCTCAGAATATCTCGTCTGTGCTCGGGGCAGCATGTTGGCTACTTTTATAATAGGAAAAACATTCTGCCATTTTTTAGATCATCGATTAGATTAAGCTTGTATATACTTCAAATGTAACTTCTTGAAATCAATTTCTTCTTGTTCTGCAGCTACTCCTATTGCCTCTCTGGGGAAATAGCCTTGTACTTTGAAACCAGAGGCTTGAGGCTTAGAGACATTTGCAAAAAATGCTTTTGGTGTTCTCTTTTTCTTTTCCCAAACCCCAACTGCAGTATGTTGCAAGTTATATTTCTATTTTATAGCCCTACCAGCACTTTTTAAACAAGAGCTTCAGGATACTGAGGCAGAAGAAGGTGGTACAGCAACACTGAGGTGTGAGCTCACCAAAGCCAAGGCTCCAGTAGAGTGGAGGAAAGGAGATGCTACTCTCTACCCTGGTTTGAAATATGAGATGAAGCAGCAGGGCTCCGCTGCAGAATTGGTCATTTATGACTTAGAACTGGATGATTCAGGAAAGTACACCTGTGACTCTGGACACCAGCAGACAACGGCTGTGGTAACCGTACATGGTAGGCAGAGTACTGACCCTTAGCTCAGCAGAGATGAAGTGAAAGGAGCATCTCTCCATGTTCCCTACTGCCATTTACTTGTTTTGCTGCTGGTCCATGCCAGCAAACGCGTTCTACCTGAGCATGACATAGGGTCAAGCTGGGAAGGTTCTGCTTGGAGTATCTGGAGTGGGTAATCAGCACCAAAGCAATTAAATGTCGCCATGATGTCAAAATGTGATGAACCCTCCTTCCCTCTGAGTGTGGCTGCGTATGGGAATGGATAACAGAAAATAAACCGGTCAGGCTGACGGTTATTATGGGTTGTTGATTGCTTCAGTAGGCATGAGGGATGTCTGATTGGGATGATAAAAGATGAATCAATCGGTGGATAAAGGATCTCTATAACATGTGAATGTGCTGTATTATTACTTGAGGCTTTGAGCCTCAGGTGTAAACATCGAGTGCATCTGTTTTCCTCAGCCCCTTCTACCATCCTGAGCAAGATCTTGCCAGGAACCTGAATTTCTTCTTGCATTTAACTTCATCTCTTACTGTGGTGCGTTCTCTTGTGTTTAGAATGCTAAATTGATCCTTTATATGATGATAGAAGGGGGGAAAATATTCTTAGCTTCATATTGCAAACTCACAGACCTCCATTAAGGAACAAGGGTCCATGTCCCACTGGTCTTTGACTATGCACCCCTAGTTGGCATGGACATACTTCTGTGGGAAAGTCTGACTCCTTCAGACCCCAAACCAGGCCATTCTGTGAGCTACTCTCTAAGACCAGCTCTCACCATCTGTCCTCAGCTCTTGGTTCACGTAATGGCTCAAGAAATGTGCTGCCAAGACCAAGTGTTGCAGCCCAAGGATCGTGGAATCCTTAGAATAGACCATTTCTGAAGAACAATGGTAGAATTGGGTCCTTTCCGGAACTCAAACACTCTGAAAACTTTTCCTTCTCAAATTTTGCAGCACTGCCTGTCACATTTAAGCAACCCCTTCAAAATAAGGAGTCAGAGGAAGGAAGTACAGCTACATTCTGCTGTGAGCTGTCAAAACCCAATGCCGCGGTGGAATGGAGGAAAGGAGGAGTTGGGCTGCAACCCAGCCAGAAGTATGAAATGAGGCAGAGGGAATGCCGGGTAGAGCTCTTAATACATAATCTCAAATTAGAAGATACAGGAGAATACAGCTGTGATACTGGGGATCAGGAAACCAAGGCATCTTTAAATGTGAAAGGTAGGTGGTGCGAGCTGACTCCTAAAGCAATATATTCCATTCAACAAGCAAAACAACAGTTTGAATATGAATATTTTGAAGTACAATATTTTTCCCTATAAATATTTTCCTTTTCCTCTGATGTACTAGGCTTATTTTTATTGTTTTTCTTAAATGAGAATGGAAGAGGATGATAACTTTTTTCTTGCAGTGCTGCATTTGAGTCTTGGGTTCTCAGAAGAAATACTTTCTAGCTATATGTCTAGGGAGAAGTTAAAGACAGACCAATGCTTTAACATAACATCTGGATACCTCACATGATACGTAGCTTAAATATTTTAAAAAAATATTTTCTTCCATGTCCTGGAGGAACACAGACAACAACCTTCCTGATCTGACAAGGTTGTCCATGGATTTTTCTACTTTTTTACTCTTGAGATCTTTGTTAGGTCAACTGAAGGATAAATTTATTCGAAGAATTCAGTCCTGGGAAGAATTTGAGTCAAGGAACAAAGGAAACAAATGTTCTAAGTGCTGATGGCTGCTTCTGACACAGCAAGATCTCCTCGTAACTCCAGGCAAATTAGAAAACATGGATCCTGCCTAGGAATATAGCACTTGCAAAGCACAACATCTTGTTCCCTGAAGTGTCAGTCTAACTGTTTTAATCGGAACTTGACCCAGGCTTCAATAAAAGCTCCTGTTCCTTTTTTTTTTCCCTTTAGCTCTGCCAGTTCTTTTCGAAAAGGAGCTCAAGGACAAGGAGGCAGAAGAAGGAGCTGCGGTGAAATTCCAGTGTGAGCTGACAAAGGATAATGCAACAGTGGAGTGGAGGAAAGGCACAATGGAGCTCTTCCCGTGTGCCAAATATGAAATTAAATTAAGTGGTCGCACAGCTGAACTCGTGATTCATAACATAGAACCAGAAGATGCCTCTGATTACACATGTGATACAGGAGACCAGCAGAGCACAGCAGTCCTCAAAGTGAATGGTTAGCATTGCATCAGCATGAAACAGAGGATAAAAGGGATTTGTGAAATTGCGTGAATAATGTTCTTTCATTCATTGGTGAATAAAACACCCCAAACGTTAAGATAAAGAGGAAAGCAGGTGCCCAGTCATAAACCAGAATACAGAACTGTCCATCTTATGGGACGGGATTTATAGACAGGATATTTAAAGCACAGGGAATAGTGTATTGGCCCCTTCCTGTGGCACTCACAAAAGCAAGAAACTCTGCATCATGGAGACTTTTAAATTCTAATAGATCTTTATTTTTGGCACTTCACATTCATTTCTGACTCAGCTGAACCAATTACTAATCATAAGTCATTTACAAAAGCATTTTAAAAATTTACTATTTTCAATTTGAAGATCCTGAGAACACTGCGTTTAAAAAAACAAGGAATAATGTCTGTGGTTAACCACCATCTGTGAAATGTTTGTGGTCATCTCAAACCATTGGGTGGAACTTGTGGCTTTAATCTAAGCCACAACCTTTCAAACTGTGTCCTCTTGGCTGAACTTGACCCCCAAAGCAGCCACTGGGTCAACCAGAAGTGAAAGAGCCCTGTGTTTGCTTTACATGTATCACAATAGGGTTTAGACAGAAGAACCACAAGCACTGTGGTTCTTCTGTTTCACAACTGCTCACACACACACATACTATGGATATTCCTTTCTTGTTTCCATCAGTGACAAGCTGTTGTCTCAGCTAGTCCATGCTCCGCTTAAATAAATGGAGTCCATTTGTTTGTGCATCATCTGGAAGGACTCTCTGGTGATGGCGTAGGGTCTTGAAAAGCCAGCAGAGAAATCAGAAACGTGTTTAAAGCTTTACATGATTTACAATACTGGCAGTCATGAGTATTTCTGTAAAAATTAACAGATTTACACTGTTGGGGTTTCCAATATCCAGAGCAGATGTATAAAAGGTGTAACGTGGTTGCTCTTCACTTTATGGAAAACAAATATTTGGGGGAACTTTCTGATCTTCTCCTTGTCTGGATATAGATAATATAGTTCTGTTTATAGAGAAAAACAGGTTGTTATTATTATATAACCACTTAATGCAAATTTGTTCTGCAGCATCAGACCCCAGGTGCCTTGTGCTGAGTTGTGCAGACCTGGCATTCAAGCTAATGGATCTTGAGTTAATTGTTTTTCACTTCGCAGCCATCAAACCCCGGCTGAAGCAGCAGCTGAAGAATGAAGAAGTGGAAGTGGGGGGAACGGCCAGGCTGCGCTGCGAGATTTCCATTAGCAAAGCAGAAGTGGAGTGGAGGAAAGATGGAGTCATCCTTCAGTCGAGCTCCAAGTACGAAATGTGGCAGGACGGCACCCTCCGTGAGCTGCGTGTTCACCACCTGGAGCCTAGCGATGCTGGAGAGTATTCCTGCAAGGCTGGAGATGAGACCAGCTCCGCAAAGCTGACCGTGAAAGGCAAGACCTGTTTACTGGGGGCAAGGGGATTTTCACTTTGGGATGTTAAGGTTTTGCAACGTAATTCTTACTATTGTGATAAACTCTTGTGATAAACACAGAGCATAGGAAGGGTATAATTCAAAAAATCTTATGGTCAATGAATGCACCGGAGCAGAGATTCACTTGGAGGACAGGAGAGGACAAGGCAGCTGTAATTTGTGACTCATGGCTTGAAATATTTGCTTGACATCATACGCATGTGACTGAACAGATGGTCCGTCCCCAGCTTCCAGTCACATGGCAGCTGCATCTGGCCTTCACATCGTGGCAGACAGAGCTTGCTTTCAGGTTGGCCCACTAGCATGGAACAATCACCGCTAGCATCTCTACAGGCTGCTCGGCGGTGTAGATACTCTGTACGTTATGCCCAGCTGCGCCATTTTTCGTGCAGATGGTGACCTCAGCTGTATGAGTATGTTCTGTGTTTGCTCAGATGAAGATTGCGCTGCTCCTCCTCCGGTGTGCCCCAGCAGATTCGGGGTACAGACAGCTTTTGCCCCTTGCAGGTTAGCTGCATGATCTTTGCACAGGTCTGCAGGTGCCCAGCTGTCTTAGAAACAGGACTCAAGCAAACTGAAGCGCAAATAAGTGCTCATGCTAATCCAGTAAGTCTTGCTGAGAGCACAGAGGCAGCCAGATCCCCAGCCAGTTCGGAGAGCCAGCAGTGCGTGCCAAGTGTATGCAATTCTCTTTGCAAAAAAGACAATAGAAGGGATCAGGTTTTAACGTTATTCTTTGAAGATACATAAGTGCAAATGTAGTAAGTTTCAAAATCCTGAATTCTGGCATTTAGAATTCATACCTTATTCACCCAATTACGTTATCAAACACTTAAAAAAAAAATAAAAATCAATGCTCAATGGATCTCTGAGAAAGGGCAAGAAATAAAACCACTAACCAAAGGATATTGGCCATGTTACCAAGTACACTGAACGCTGTGAACTAGTAGCGTTCAAAATATGATTTAAGAAGCTGCGATACCTCCATCCTTGGAGGTGCTTAAAGCTCAGCTGGACAAAGTGCTGAGCAACCTGCTGTAAACTGGCCCACTGGCCCTGCTTTGAGCATTGGTTGGACCAGATGACCTCCAGAAGCCCCCTCCAGCCTATAATATTCACTATTTCTGTGTTTTGATCTATGTTTTTCTTTTCATGGCTTGACTGATGGACTGTTTGCAGAGCCCGACGTGACCATCGTGAGTGGCCTAAAGGACATGGTGGTGTTCGAAGGGGACGATGTCACCTTTCGGTGCCAGGTTTCTCATGAAAACGCAAGGGATGTTGAATGGAAGCTGCAAGATGTTGCTCTGCAAAATAATGAAATGAATGAGATCTCAGTGGAGAAAGGAAAGATCCACACCCTGACGTTAAGGAAGGTGACTGAGCAGGACATTGGCACCATTGCTTTCCGAGTGGGACCCTACGTATCGACAGCAGAGCTCACAGTAAAAGGTAAGGGCGCTCTGTGATGTGGGAAAGGAACAGGACGGGGGGAGAACAGGTCACGTTTTCTTAGGCTAATATGAAATTCAAGGTCATAATTCACCCCTTGTTAGCTCACCTTAGTAGGGTGCTTGTGCTCCAGAGCGTATAGGATGCACATATTGTGATCTCATATATTGTCATCCCTATGGATAGACAGTGAATATGCCACTGGTGTCCTGAAGCTAGCTGGTTTCTGGAGAAATTATTGGGGTAGCCCCAGTAGTGGATTGACAGATCTGTATTTTTATTACTTCCTTTTTCTCTTTGCTTTTTCTTCTTTGGGGTCCTTCTTTCTCTAAACACTGTTTTTCAGAAATTCTCAGTCAAACATCCATCTGCTTCCCTCCTTGAAGCTGTTGGTCAAAGTCCCCATCCCACCTGAACCAGTTAAAACACCTGTAAAGCTTTTGATTAGTACTTCAGTAACTTCAACAACTATTTGTGAGTGGGTTTAATCCAAAATCCATTCACTTGTTTTAACTCCTCAAGGTATAATCATAGAATCATAGAATTGTCTGGGTTGGAAGGGACCTTTCAGATCATCGAGTCTAAGCATCAACTGACAAAAACCATCACTAAACCATATCACTGATCACTGTATCTACCCATCTTTTAAATACCTCTAGGGATGACAATTCCACCACTTCCCTGGGCAGCCCGTTCCGATGCTTAATAACCATTTCAGCGTAAAAATTTTTTCTAATATCTAATCTAAACCTCCCCTGGCACAACTTGAGAAGTATATATATATTTTTTTTAATAATTAACTGTTCAACTGTAGCCCTAACACTGCAGGGAAACAAGATAAAGATGACTGTAAGTGCCTTTGCTGTGTTTGTTATTTCAGTGCCACCTCCAGTCTTTAAGGAGAAATTACAGAGCACAGAAGTGCAGGAGGAAGAAACAGCCATCCTCCGCTGCGAGGTCTCCCAGCCTAATGCTGCGGTGAAGTGGAAGAAGGGTGCTCAGGTGATTTCTTCAAGCTCCAAGTATGAAATCAGGCAGGAGGGAACCATCCATACTTTAAAGATTTATCACTTAAAACCAGAAGACTCTGGCAAATACACCTGTGATAATGGAAATGAACAAACAACAGCCACGTTAACTGTTAAAGGTAGGTTCATTTATTTTCTTTTTAAGATGAGAAACTTGTTCCACTTCCTTAGCTTAGTTCTAGCAAGAGGGTGCTCTCTACTGTCCCTGACTTCAGATGTACTTTGCTGGCATGAACCATGCTGAGCTTTTTGTTTTCAGAAGTTACGTTAAGTCCTGTGGTGTCCTGAGCAATGAACATGGAGGGATCTGAGTGCAGCAACTGCTTCCACAATTCTAGACCAGGCACAATGGGATGCCTTCACTGCAAATGCAACTGTACAAAAGCCATTCTCCAACTGTCCCACATAATACACTCTTCAGTCCTACAATGCTTGCAAGAACCTTCAGGTTTATCTCCTCTTATACATATCTGCCACCTGGTCCCTGTGAATTCACTCTGATTTCTGGGACCCCATCTCCTTCCCTTGTAAATGCTAATTCAGCCATAACTGTGGAGCCACCAGAGGTTTTTCTAGGGAACTGGAATTGAGGAACTAAGCTTCTACATGTGATGCATTGTCAACCACCAAAACTCCATCTTGGTCCATCAGTGATACACATCAGTGCAGAGGCTTCCAGAGTTCATCTCTCTCCTGGGTCCAGTTTTCAAGTGAAGGGGACTGTATAATGAAGTTTCTCTGTGTACCCTCCCAAATATCCAAGAATTTAGATATCAAGTGTAGGTTTTTAATTTGTAGCTTTGGTACCTATTTGGAGGTACATGCACTAAGATGCTTAAGAGTCCATGTCCGTGACCTCTTCTGTGTAAGAAAGAACACATTCCCCGAGAAGCTCAGTGTGTGCAGTGACTCTTGGGGACTGCAGAGTGCTTAGTGCTCCTGGAAATCCAGCTCTTCCTGTCATTCCTTGTTTAGATTTTAAGGTAATTTTGGAATTGTATTTTAACCAAATTTGGAATGACACCACAGTTTCACCAAACACAAGATTTGGTGACAGTCACCAATAAAATTTAACTTTTTTCCTCTGATCTATCTTTGTTCAGCTTTGCCAGTAATCTTCACACAACCACTTCAGAACCAGCAAGCAGAAGAAGGCGGCACCATCACTTTGAGCTGTGAAATCTCAAAACCAAGTGCCACTGTGCAGTGGAAGAAGGCCGGGACAGTGCTGCGACCAAGTGATAAATACAAGATGCATCAAACTGGATCCCGGGCTGAGCTGACAATTCGCAACCTGAGTGGAGCTGATGCTGGGGAATACACGTGTGACACAGGAGACCAGCAAACCACTGCAGCTGTGCTGGTGAAAGGTGGGGATTTGCATGGGGAAGAGCTGAGCAGTGCCTGGGGCATCAGGGACACATGATTAAGTAATTTGACAGCTAGGCATTGTCCTGTACCCAAATTGAATCATGGGGATCTCAGAGACAAGAGGGGTTTCAGAGGGATAACAACTGGGTCAATTATCTCTATGGAATCAGAAATGGGTCTTTAGTCAATGATTTTGTTGTTTAATGTAAACATCACCCACTGTGTTGACAACATTTTCAAAATACATAGTTTGCATTATAAAGATATATTTATTACATACACAATATATCTAAGATGCATATTTTATATACTGTCATATATATGTGCACAATATATGCACCCATACATAAATTATGCATGTGTAGGAATGTAAGATGCTACTACGTGCCCATGTATCTACATTTCCATGTGTTTAGTGCTTTGTGGTAGTTCCTTCAAACAATACAGTACTGTCAAGAAACAGCATAACAAAATGTTTAACCCAGGAAGCATCACCTGAAAGTACATATCAAACTCTGTTGACCTTTCCATAAAGAACCAGAAGCCACCATAGTGGAGAAGCTGAAGGATATCACTTCATATGAAGGAGAAGACGCAGTGTTTGAATGCAGGCTGTCCCGGGAAACAACTCAGGATGCCCAGTGGTTCCTGGGGGATGTTCCCCTGCAATCCAATGAAATGAATGAGATCAGAGTCCAAGGGACGCGTCACACTTTGATCCTGAGGAAGGTGACACTGGAAGACTGTGGATCCATCAGTTTCAAAGTGGGGCAGCATACCTCAGCAGCACAGCTGAAGGTCCAAGGTGAGCCACTTCTAGCAAGAGGGATTGAGGAGGTACTGCTAAGCACTGCCAACTTTGCTTTAGCTTCTGGACAGGTGTATTTGGGAGGAGGGGGCCCTGGAAAATTTGGGAGCTTCTACTCATGTAATTTAACCATTTAAGAGTTAGATACGTACACCTGAGCTAGTCATTTCGGTCCTTTGTATCATCCATGGAGTGAAGCAAGCACCCTTTAAAGACCGTCCAACTTATCCTGAAATAAGCAGCTAAGAAATGCCAGAATCTATGCTGAAGAATATCAAGAATGTGCTTTGAATTAATCTCCTACTTAGGATGTTTTAAAATTGTATTAACTCCAAAAAATGTCTGAAAACACCTTTCCATTATGTTATGTAGAATGATTTTTAAAGACAGGTCACGTTGATACCTTATCTTGTTTGTTCCTCTTTGATGTGGTTCAAAATGTAACTATAGGGGCAACTATAATTGCCCCCAGTTCTGATCTGGGGCAATGCTGGATTAGGTGGTTGCAACAGTGATGGTACCCTCTTCTCCACAGTTGCTCCGGTCACCTTTGTAAAGGCGCTCCACAGCTTGGAGCTGCAGGAGGGTGGCACGGCTCACTTGTCCTGTGAGGTGTCCAAGCCCGATGTCCCGGTGGAGTGGAGGAAAGGCACATCTGTGATCCGCTCAAGCCAGAAGTGCAACATCAAGCAGGAGGGAAATGTTCACACACTGGTTATTCACGATTTGAACCGTGCGGACTCAGGGGAGTATAGCTGTCACGCAGCTGATGGGAAGACCACTGCCAGACTGGAGGTTAAAGGTATGATCTCCTCTTTGTTTAGCAGGGGGGGCTGGACTTAGATGATCTCCAGAGGTCCCTTCCAGCCCCATGTCATTCTGTGATTCTGTGGTTTTTTGGACCTCTCTAGTAGAATGCAGACATTGAGGTAGTGAAGCAAGTGCCACCAAATTTGTCAGGGAGATGGAGCACAGGAAGTATAAGGAGAGACTGGGTTTGTTCAGGGGAAAAGACGGTTGAGTGGGGACCTCATTTTTGTCTGCAGCTTCCTAATGGGTATCTACAGAGGAGAAAGACAGACAGACTTTCCTTGGGGTTCTCAGTAGACAGATGAGGGGCAGCAAGTGCAAGCTGCACCAAAAGAGAGTCAGATTAGGGAAAAAACAACCTTTCACAATGAAGCGGTGCTCAGACATTGGAACTGGGACCCAGAGGGGTGGAGGAATCTCCATCCATGGAGGATCTCCAGAGGTCCCTTCAGTTTTAATTATTCTGTAATTGATCTCTGGCTGCATGACCTGAAGCCTCAGGTCTGCAGGTGTGTGTTTTTATCCTATTCTGTGGTTTTATTTTGGGGATGAATCATAGAACAGTTAGAGTTGGAAAGGACCTAAAAGTTCATCTAGTTCCAACCCCTATGCCTTGGGCAAGGACACCTCCCACTAGACCAGGTTCCTCAAGGCCCCATCCAGCCTGGTCTTGAAACCTTCCAGGGATGGGGCATCCACAGCTTCTCTGGAAAACCTGTTCTAGTGTCTCACCACCTTCACAATGAAAAAACATCTGGGTTTCATAAATTATTACTCAAAGTCAGTTGGCAATTCTTTGTGAGAAGAAGTTTAGGATACAGGGAAAGAAATGCAGCTCCCATACAACTGAAATTTTTCCTGATGGTTAACTCCAGTCCCTCCTCCTCCTCTGTCTGGCTTAGACCTTGGTGTGTCTGCCCCTGTCTCCTTAGGTAAATGCAGCCAGAATTGTGTATGAACATCATGAACAGCATTATCAGTACCTTAAAAATAAAATATTCCTCCATTTTTCTATTTTTGCTTCACCTATTTTTTTCTCTATGCACCATTCTCCCTTCCAAGCCCTGCCTGTGCTCTTCAAGCACTGGCTGAAGAACGAGGAGGTGGAGGAAGGGCGCACAGTCGTGCTGCACTGCGAGCTGACGAGACCCGATGCGCCCGTGGAGTGGAGGAAAGGAGATACGGTGCTGCAGCCCAGTGACAAGTATGAGATCCGGCAAGAGGGGACACGCGTTGAGCTCTTCATCTACGATGCTGAGGCTCAGGATGCTGGCGATTACACATGCGACTCGGGGGACCAGCAGACCACCGCATCCTTGCAAGTCAAAGGTAGGAGAAGCCTTCCTAGAAGGCGGAGAAGTTATGGCTGTGGCTGTCCTCCGTAGGGGTGATATGGATGTTTTACCACTGAATTATCATTAACACTCTGAGTTACAGCTGCAGAAAAGAGTCTGACCTGCAATCTGTGCTTCAAAAAGAATTTGTTGCCTTTTAAACCCAATTCTATTTCTGCAGTTGCAATTTTGATCTCACTGTGAGAGAGCTGGGAGCAAAACTGCTCTCCATTAGCTGCTGCTAATGGAGAGTGTGTCCAAAAGTAGTTAGAAAATTTGCCCGTGGCCTGAAAAAACAAGAGACTGGACTATTTCATCATACCTAGAACAGGCTCACTTTAAATTGAGCCATTATACCTGTTTGTGCCTGAGCAACCCAAGAATTGTGTCTCTGTGCCTTTTTCTAGTGGCTACGTTTTGGGATTTTATAGTTTTATTCATTTTATACCGAGTGGTGTGTCTTTTGACTTGAGCAACAAGATCATGCTTTTTAGATCCCGAGTTTAGACCCCATAACCAGCATTCAGGTCAGAGTGTGTGCTTTCAGTGATTAAATGTCCAAATGCTGTGATTGGAACTCTTAACTGCTTATACTGTGGGTATGCCCACGTGAAGCCCTTTGGAGGTCCTGTGACCTACAGCAATCCCTGATGGAGCAGCAGTGGACACCCCCACTGTACCAGCAGCTGACCCCCCACGAGCAGCTATGGCACACCTCAAAGTCCTGTTCTGGGCTTGGCGTTGCCAGCAGGCAAAGTTGTGGTTCAGGAAGAGGGGAACCATCAAGCTGGAGAAGTTGCAAGCCAGCTTCTCTTGCCTGGAGAAGAGAAGAATGAGAGGGGATCTCAGCAATGTTTATCATTATGTAAAGGGTGGGTATCAAGAGGATGGGGTCAAACTCTTCTCAGTGGTAGCCGGTGACAGATCAAGGGGCAACAAACACAAGCTTGAATGCAGGAAGTTCCATCTCAACGTGAGGAAAAACTTCTTTACTCTGAGGGTGGCAGAGCCCTGGAAGAGGCTGCCCGGAGAGGTGGTGGAGTCTCCTTCTCTGCAGATATTCAAAACCCACCTGGAAGTGTTCCTGTGCAACCTGCTCTGGGTGACCCTGCTTTAGCAGAGGGGTTGGACTAGAGGATCTCCGAAGGTCCCTTCCAACCCCTGCCCCTCTGTGATTCTCACCTCTGAGGACTGTCACTGACACGGTTGCTTCTCCACTGCAGTACTACCTGTGCTGTTTAAAGAAGAGCTGAAAAATGTAGAATCTGAAGAAGGGGGAACGGCTGTCCTGCACTGTGAGATCTCCAAGCCAGATGCCCCTGTTGAGTGGAGAAAAGGAGGGGTGGTCATTCAACCCAGTGACAAGTATGAGATGAAGCTGAAAGGCAGTATTGCTGAACTGATCATCCACGGTGTAGAGCCTGATGACTGTGGGGATTATACCTGTAGCACTGGCTACGAGATCACCACAGGTTCTGTGTATGTGCAAGGTAAGGTGAAACGTGGTGGAAAAGCTCTGGTTTTGCTGCCTGGATTTCTTGTTCCGAAATCTTTGACAGTAACTGGTCAAAATTGTCTCAGATGCAAACAGTTGAAAGTCCATTCATTTCTTTCCTGATTTCAGTGAAGATAGAAACATTTACATCCAGGCTGAGGTTGGACCAATGTTTTTAAATTAAGGTCATTTAAAGTGATGATCATATTGCGTACCGTAGCAGATGGTCATAGATGCTGAAAAACTATTTGCTTCAAGCAATGGTCTTAAAAAAACGTATGAAATTCTTGTTATTACCAATTACAGCTTCTATCGTTGATAGATTTTTCTTAATCTTTTAAAGCACTGTAAGCAAACATTTAAATCTTGAGCTACCTCTCTGCCTCCCACCTCATAAAACATCAGTGCAGATGGTTGAAAAACATGGGAGAACCGGTCATGACCTGGTCATGGAGGAGACTTTCCTCCCAATGAGACAGTTTGAAGACACACACACACTGTGCTTCCAAGCGAGTGAAGGACGGAAGGTGGTTTCTAAATCCCTTACAGAAAAATTTAAGTTCTTTTTTCTCTGGAACAGCATTACAAGTTTAACTCTACTGGACAACTTGCACTGTTGTTTTGGGCTAGTTCTGCAGGAAGCGACGTGTATATGTTTATGCTCTTGTTTTCCTTTGGCACCTTCTCTTGCTCTGTTATACAGAAGAAGCAGCAGTCATAGTTTCTGGTTTAAAGAACACAGACGTCTTTGTGGGTGAGTCAGCCACGTTCACCTGTGAGCTCTCCTACCCGGGCGTGAAGAACGTGCAGTGGTGGCTCGATGGATCTCCCCTTCACAACAACTTTGTGACTGAAATCTCTGAGCAGGACGGGATGATTCACACTCTAACCCTAAATGACGTGGCGTGCCATGACTCAGGCACAGTCACTTTCAGAGCTGGGTCCCTTATATCTTCAGCTAAATTATTAGTCAAAGGTATTTCATTGTTAGAAAGAAACACACGGCCACCTCTGGACTTGCTCAGTGCGCTAGTGCTTCTGCCTTCCGGGCTACCCTTACTAAATCCCTTCACACTTCTTCTGTGTCCTGCAACCCTCCACTTCTGCAAGTCACCCACACTCACATCAGAAGCCTTCTAGGTACAACAACATTGATTAACTTTTTTTTTTTTTTTTTTTTTTTTTTGAGTGGTTCTGGTGAGGAAGGGTTGCAGGGTCAGGGCTGCTGCTTTCACCTGACATCTGAGTAGAGCTGAATATAAACCACTGTGGTAGCACCTGTTTTTTTTATCACTCCTTCAACTGTTTTTATAATACCACAAAATATTACATAGCTGGAAAATCACAAAATTACCGCTGTGCTCCTCCTTGTCAGGGCTACTGGCACCGAGCTAGTATATTCCCAACACAAGACTTTGGACTATTTTATTGTTGGCTCCAGAGCTTCTCCTGGAAACCAAAAGGTATGTGATATTGGGGTAACACAGTGACAAAACGACCCTTGTTTGTTGACTGCCAGAATAGTAACGGTCATCATTGCACTAGAAAAAGCTTTGGAGTCTCTTGAATAAATATTTTTGTCATTTGGTAAGGGTAGCCCCAAGCCGCAAATAACACTGAGCTCCAGACTTGATATAAAGCAAGCTCCTTCACATCCCGGCCTTTTATAGCCATTGGGAAAAGCTGTTATTTTTCAGACAAAAATAACACTTATTCTTTGCTTGGAAAAGGGATTTGTATATATGGAGATATAAAGGGTTAAGAGTTCTTTATTAAAATCTACCCCCATGCTATAACTGTCTAGCATAACAGGAATGATCCATAATACGGAATTGTAGTCAGTGGTTGATGTCTCCTTCTCTGTATAATGTGTTGCTGGTACATTCAGAAAACCTAACTCTCTGCAGAGATAAAACACCAAATCACTTCTTTGTAATATCAGAATGATGCAGCAACAACATGCTGTGCAAACCCCACAAAGCCCATGTCCATTTGTATCAATTTTGAGTTTCACATATTCAGAGACAGAACATGGTTCTGAGCTCTCTAGGCAAAGAAATCCAGTGGGCCTAAACCAGAAATTAAAAATAAATATATTGTTAGGTATTCTACTCAGTCAAATAAAGGGCTCCTGAGAATTTGTCATTTCACAGAATCACAGCATCCTTGATGTTGGAAGGGACCTCTGGAGATCACCTAGTCTAACCCCACAGCTTGTGTTAGTACACACATGTGTGTGGATATTTTGTGCTTCCATTAAGGCAGGATTTCTTTAATGTGAACCTGAACCACAGTAGTATATGACTATAAGTGGATTAGGATAAGAGACGTATTTAAAAAACACCCCAGTTACACCATGTTCAATAACACTTGACTTAATTGGAAAGTAAAACACTAGTAAAATTCTAACTGTGCTTGTATTAGCAGCTAATTTCACACACTTTATTTTGTCCAGAAATCTAAAAATAGATCTGTTTTCAAACTAGGCATTTTTAGGTCTGTCTAGCTATCCATGGCTTGTTCTTCATCAAGGAACAAGTTGTGCCATATGCCCCATTCTCCTGGCGTAAGGCGTGCTCGTAAGTGGATATGTTCTGTAGTATACATATATGTTTTCTATAATAACTGAGATCTCATGACAGTTTTTCTTGTTGGGCTTTCACAATATCATTGCCTACAACTGTGTTCATTCAGTGGCCCAGCATGGTGGTATCTTCATGTATGGGTGGAGGGAAAATGGAAAAGGTTGAAGGAGCTGCTGCCACCTTCTGATCCCCTTGGGCAGGGTAAGAATTACAGGCCCCAGAGTACACATTGGCTCCTAAATCCCAAGGAGCTTTCTGCCATTCTGCGGGGGTGAATAAGGCCACCAAGGTCTGAGCCTAGCAGTGGCAGAGACATGGGGCAGTGGAACCAGGACACCTTCCTTCTCCAGCACCACAGGTGATGTTTGCTGTGAGGAACATGTCTGCATCTTATGAAAGGAGATGGTGGTGTACTCTCCAGCTGCACAGATACCTTCTTGCTTCTTCAGTCCTCATGTAACCAAAACATCTCTATGACCTGCCATTGATGTCTCCTCTCCATGAACACGCAAGCAGATGCACAGATTGGTAGAGGAAACCTTAGAGAGCAGGATCAGGCCCTGCAACAAGTTTCCAAAAGACATTTGCAAAACTATTTGCTTCCAAGAGCTGCTAGAAGTATCCCAAATCCTCAACCTGATGCACCATTTTCAAGAGGAGCATTCCAGACAGAGATCCAGTGTAGTTTATTCTGGCTGGCTTGTAATCAGGTCAACTGTTTGAAAGATAAGGACATATATAAGCTTTCTCTGAGTGTCATCTTTTTATGTTCCACTGTAGCCCTAGCAATTTGGGGGGAAGTTGACATAGTTCTGCTGAGAAGGATGTTTCAGAGAGACTTCCATTTTCAGACTTCATTGAGATTTTTCTTTTAAACATATATATTGCAGTTGTGTGTGGGTGGTCCAATTTGACATCTCAGGAGGAACTCCTTGGCTGCTTTGGAAGCTCACAATATTTTGAGTTTACGTATATTCTGGGCTGCATGAAAAGAGGCATGACCAGCGGGGTGAGGGAGGTGATTCTTCCCCTCTACTCCTCTCTGGTGAGACCCCACCCAGAGTAGTGTGGCCAACTCTAGAGTTCCCAACATAAGAAGGACATGGATGCATTGTAGCTGGTCCAGAGGAGTGTCATGGAGATGATCAGAAAGCTGGAGCACCTCTCCTACAAAGACAGGCTGAGAGAGTTGGGGGTGTTCAGCCTGGAGAAGAGAAGGCTCCAGGGAGACCTTATTAGCAGCCTTTCAGTACTGGGGGGCTACAGGAGAGATGGGGAGGGACCCTTTATCAGAGAATGTACGATAGCATTAAGGGGTAATGGTTTTAAACTGAAAGAGGGGAGATTTAGATTAGATCTCAGGAAGAAATTCTTTCCTGTGAGGGTGGTGAGACACTGAAACAGGTTGTCCAGAGAAGTTGTGGCTGCCCCATCCCTGGAAGTGTTCAAGGCCAGGCTGGATGGGGCTTTGAGCAACCTGGTGTGGTGGGAGGTGTCCCTGCCCAGGGCAGGGGGGTTGGAACTCGATGATCTTTAAGGTCCCTTCCAACCTAAACCATTGTATGACTTCTTTCCAGTAAGTGGTTGCAGTTTGCTCATACAAGGAGCCTCCAGTAGAGTTTGTGGCATTTTCCTATGGCTCTGTGAGGTTGAGAGTTACGGGAAACTTCTCAGAGCAGCCCATCCGTTGCAGTCCTCTGTCTCACGCTTGTGCTCCTGCCACATTCTGGGAAGCAGAAGCATTTTGTATCCAGTGCTTCCTAGTCTAGTGGATGTCAGCAATGCTGGGAGAAAAACTAAGCCTGGAGGGACCCCCAGGAGATGTTCTGCGTAGAAGTTAATGTTCAGGACTGTTCAAGCACAAGCCTTAATTGCTGATGGCCCATTTTCCAGTGTGATAGTTACATTCTAATGTACCAGTTTTGCTTCAATCCTGCTTGATGCTGGCACAAGCACAGACTAAACTGCTAATCCCCAGCATGCCCAGTCTGCTCCCTGCTTGCACTGTCACTCTGCTTGCTCCCCGCAGGCTCTATGCTTGTCAAAAATCTCTAAGTCACCATTTCCATGAGGATCCACTAATGCATGTCCTTCCTGACGTGTTGGTTAACAGATCCAACCATTGAAGTGGTCAGTCCCATGCAGGACATAACTGTTGATGAAGATGGCACAGCAGAGTTCATATGCCAATATTCTAGGCCAGTACACGCCATATGGAAGAAAAATGATCAGGAAATACATGCAGATGGGCAGCGAGTGATTATCGATCAGGACTGGAATGTAAGCATGCTAAAAATTAAACCTACGGTACCAGAAGACACTGGCATCTATTCTTGTGAAGCTGAAGGCATTAAAGTGATGGCTGCACTTGATGTTCAAGGTGAGGTCTTCCACCCAAAGAGGAAGACTATCATGGGTTCCAAATAAGAGGTGGAAAAATCATGGCAGCATCTCACAATAAGTCACATATCAGATGAAACCTGCTCTTTGATGTTCACTCCAGTACTGATAACAACGATAAAAGTAGTTGGGAGTTAATGGGAATTGAATAGGAAACTGCAGCATTTCACTGGCATTTAGTTCTAATTAATGCTCGCTTATTACACCACTTACACATCCTACCTCTTCTACAGTGAACCGCAACATCAGTGCAATGGGGCATGTCCTGCTGAGCTATTGTGAAGGCACAGGTGTAATGTTGGTCCAAAGAAATAACAAGGATACTTTTTGCTGTTACAGAGTGCTTTTTCTGCACATTGTGCCTTAGAACCAGTAGCTAATGGATAATGTGGAATTTCATTTTATTTTCAGCTAAGCTAAAGTAGTTTGATATTTTACTTATTTCAAATACTGATCATTCAAGAGCTATCTTCTTACTTGTCATCAGCATTTTTGAGAAACAGCAGATAAGAAATTAAAAATAGTCTTAGGATTTTATATTGATGTTTCTTACTTTTTACTGCTTTGTATGAAATTATTGTTTTCGGTCATCAGATTGAATTAGTGTGATCAGCCACAACAGGGGATCTGATTTGATTTCTGAATTTTTGTGTCTTGTTAGGCAATTATGCCTTCTAGTCCTAATCAGAGCTGTGAGTACAGAAGAGCAGGGTATTGTTTATTTTTTACATTGATAAGCGCTTTCCATTTTAGGGATTTAAGAAGATGTTAATGAACATAATCTAAAAGCATCCCAGAGAAAGCAGGATTTGCAATTGTCTGCCTTTCATAGTTAGGAAAACCGGTACTCCAAAAGTGCACAAATAAACAGCTTGGATTTGTTCTAACAAAATTATACATTCTCCAAGGGTTTACCAACCCCATCTAGAATTTTTTTAGTAACTCACGTTTTGGATTTTTTGCTATTAAATAGATTGTTCAGGTGTGGGTTTTTTTTTTTTTTGTGATTATTTTTTTTTCTTAGTGTAGTTCCAGCTAACGGTTATAGAGATCTAAACAGGGATGTCTTAGGGCGTTGGTTTATATTATAGATTATGCTGACTGTTGTATGGTGTTTGTGTGAATTGTATTTACTCAACCGTGCATTCCCACTGTTGTGCATGTAATTTGTCCGTGTAGCTGGTCTAACACAAATTATATTCACATGCACCAGCCCACATTTAATTTTGCAGCAGGCTGATTGCTTATTTGTGAATGCCAACTGATGCATGACTCTGCAGGCAAATGGAGTGTGCAGATACATGCATGTTTCTCACCAAATAATCCACCCCACATGCATGAGAAAATAAACCTAATACATTATCACAGAGCTTTTGTAATAATTCAGAAGTTTACTATTCAAAATACCGTTAATGCAGATTTTAATTCTTTGTGTGCTGCCTGGAGGCAGAATTGCAAATGTGCTCTTAACTCAGATGACAGTCACTACAGCTTTGTCAGCTACAGTATCCTCTTGCGTTTGCTTTGCATGAAAGATAGCAAGATTTTGTCATGAGCTCTCAGTGGATTCACATCTCCCCAGATACGATGACAATTGTGCTGCCTGGCAGATCTGTGGAAAATGTTTCCTGCTGTGGGACAGAAGGAATTTGATGATACTTTATCATCTTGAGCTATCCCCTCCTATCAGCGATTGACCTGATTCATATAAACACCAACATTTTTATCTTTATTTGTAAAACACAAATTGGGTTTCTGGAGGAAGTCTAGATGAAACGCTAGAGGTTCTAGAGGTTTATAATTATTTTTAAACTATCTTACTGCTTAAAATGTTTTTTGGAGGGCCATGAAGATGATCAGAGGGCTGGAGGACCTCTGCTATGAGGACAGGCTGAGAGACTCGGGGTTGTTCAGCCTGGAGAAGAGAAGGCTCCGGGGAGACCTTAGAGCTCCTTCCAGTATCTAAAGAGGGCCCACAAGAAAGCTGGAGAGGGACTTTGTACAAGGGCATGTAGTGATAGGATGAGGGGTAACGGTTTCAAACTGAAAGAGGAGAGATTTAGATTAGATCTCAGGAAGAAATTCTTTCCTGTGAGGGTGGTGAGATGCTGGAACAGGTTGCCCAGAGAAGCTGTGGATGCTCCGTCTCTGGAGGTGTTCATGGCCAGATTGGATGGGGCTTTGAGCAACATGGTCTAGTGCAAGGTGTCCCTGCCCATGGAAGGGGCTTTGGAACTTGAAGATCTTCCAACCTAAACAATTCTATGATTCCATGATTCTCTAAATATAGTTTTGTGTTAGGGCATGGCTGAAATTAACAACAAAACCTACAAGCACATTTTATGACATCCATGTCCTTTCCATCAGCTTTCCAGCAGTGGGAATCATCCAGTGCTCCAAGGCTTGTTAATATTCAGATATGCATAGCCAAATAATTAATACTGTTCATCATCCTTCTTTGCCAGCCAAGAACAGCATTGTCCAGGGCTTGGAGAATGTGGAAGCCGTGGAAGGAGGGGAAGCCCTGTTTGAATGCTACCTTTCCAAGCCCGAGTGCTACAACTACAACTGGCTGATTGACGATGAGCCTGCCAAAACTACAGAAAACACTGAGATGGTTTACTTTGAGAATGGGCGCCGGCATATTCTGCTGCTGAAGAACCTCACTCCCCAGGACAGCTGCAGGGTGACCTTTATGTGCAGCGATGCAGTGACCTCAGCCTTCCTGACAGTGAAAGGTAACTCAAACACTCATGCACAGGGAGTCTTATATTTTTGGTTGGAAAGCACAAATGAACCAGGAAAATGATGAGTATGAGAGAGGAAAAGTTGTATTTGTTGTTTGCTTCTTACCTAAATCCTCCTCCTGTGTGATAAATGGCAGATGTTTTACAGTTTCTTCTTTTTCCATATGCCATGACACAGATATGAGCAGCATCAGTTGGCAATGAGATAGTAGCGAACGACTGTCTTATAGTTGTCATTATTCTGGAGAGTTGGGTTGTGTTGTGTTTAAAGGTACTTCAGCACTCCAGAGGTGAGAGTTATACCAGTAACAATATTATCTCTGTGTCCTTGTATTTTATGCTATTACTGAGACCCTTGAGGGATCAGAATGCCCTTGAGTACAAGAAGTGCCACTCTCAGTCAAGGCATAGTATCTCCATTGTGGTTTTCTGCTACTTGGGAAAGAAAGACATTGATGGGTTGATTTTTTGCTCCTGAAAGTTTTGGAAAGTTTCAGTCTCCGATGGTTCCTTCTGTTCTGGTGATATACAAAACCTCCCTTTTCATGATCTCCTTGGTCTCCAAGGTCTGACTGTCCAGAGCTTCACAAAAATATTCACAAAATCTTTTGCCTGTCTTTGTTTCTGTAACTGAGGGCTTGATTACATGTTTTTTATCTACAGGATGGCGCCTACAGATCTTGCAGCCTCTCACTGATGTGGAAGTGTCTCCAGGAGAGAAAGCTACGTTTAGCTGCGTTCTAAGTGAAGCTGTGCCAATTAATGAGGTTGCCTGGTACAGTAATGACATAGAGATCCAGTCAGATGAGGACTGGGAGATACAAGCAGATGGAAACAAATACAAACTTATTCTGAAAAAAGCCCAACCGCATCATTCTGGAGAAGTGACCTTTGCTTCCCGGGAAGCAATTGCATCCGCCAAGTTATCTGTGATAGGTAAGTGTCTGTCGTTTTAGCCCAGTGGCACTTGAAATCTCAGACTTTGGTACTGAGCTACAGCACTGACTTTTCTAATCTCTGTACTGATTCTTTTCTCTTTGCCTTGCGTGTCCCAAGCTAGTGTTCTTAGTCTGAGAAGATGCTCTGGGCGACTTGGTTTTTGACGAGAAACTGTTCACCTCATCAGAAGAAAATTGTATCAGGCTGGCTGATACGATGTATCAGGCAATGGTAGAGAAGTTCACCAGCTTTCTTTAGGTGCAGTCTTTTGTAAATTGTAACATAGAGTCTAAGGGAAATCAATTTACTCAGAATTCAGCATCACCCTCTGCAAAAGTGGACATGGGAGGGAGCTGAACTAGAGTGCACATGAAAAGATTATCCAGGGCAGCAGAGAACCCTTTGAAATCTGTTAATCTTCTCAAATGCTGGGCAACCAGTTTTCCAGATTAATGATTTACATATCAAAATCTTCATGTGGGTGACATCGATGAAACACATGCCTTGCACTTCAGAGATACAAGAGTTAATAGCTCTTGGAGTACTTCAAAAGTATACAAGATGATAGTTCCCTAGTTCGGTTCTGGGGCAGGTTCGACCAATGATCCGGCAATGTCCACCCAAGGTCTGCCTCCTTCCCATGGTGGGGTACTTGGGTCACCCAGCAATGGGCATGCCAGCACAACCCCAGTGATGATTATGGGATAGTTATGATGTCTTTCAGCATTACACTGTTCTTGAGATGTTCAAGAGTCACTGATTGACTATCCCTGCTTTAAATGATTATAAGTAGTCTGTCTGTCTAATGACTTCTGAGACTTGACGTATTCCAGTCATTTCCACAAAAAAAAATAATTGGGTGTTGATGGATTTAAAACAGGTTTATCTTATTTTGGGCACCTACATTTTAGGAACTGCAAAATACTATCCTCATTAACTCCTCCTGTTGATGGGTTCTCTGTATGAAATTTGTCTGAAAATAGAGAAAATAACCTTATATGTTATGTAGAAAGGAATGTTTGTGGTGTCCAGAATTACAGAACTGTCTGATTACCCTATTTGCCTCTAATTTGTTGGACTGGTACATCATGGTAGGTCATTTGCTTGGTAAATGCCTTGAACTTGAAGACTAAAAGAATTATTTATTTCTGTCTTCTAAGCTAAAATGTAAATTAGATGAGGAACATTTTATGGTGTACTGAGTATGATCATCAGTAGCCAGTCTGGTAGGACACCAGACCACTCCCATTGTGTGTTTATTTATTTGTTATTGCCTGATGCTGTGACATATATAGCAATTACACAGAAATTGAGTGACTTGCTATTAAATGACTAGAGAGTTACTCTGCAGTCCAACAATAACTTGATTTCCATTAGGACCAGACCTGAAATAAATATGATCAATGCCCAGACATATTTTAATTTTTCAGCTAAGTTCCTTGATAATATGGACGGCAAAGCGTCATCAAAATGAAGATTTATTTTGAGCCAGCTGCAATAAAGCAGCGGGAAAAAATCACAATATGAGACATTAAGTATGTGAGATGACAGTTGGAAAACGAATAACATTAGCAGTGTAGATCAGGGCAGACAAAGGAAAACTCAGTGGTGCACGGCTAGGTCTTATGGCCACAGGCACGTACCCATCAACTTTACAATAAGGCAAATACTGAATCTATTGAGCTTCCTTTTCATTGCTTGTAAAAGGGTCTTGGTTGTTTTAGTATAAAGCGTTATTGCTCATGTTGTACATCATGGGACCTCTGTTGTGCCTTCAGCCCACCCCGATCCACCTGAAGAACCAGAAGTTTTAAGTAAGAACAGCCACTCTGTCACTCTGTCTTGGTACAAGCCGTTGAGCGACGGCGGTTGTGACATCCTAGGCTACAACGTGGAGAGAAAAATCCCAGGTATTGGCTGGCAGTCGTGCAGCAAGGGCATTATTCAAAACACAGAGTTTACAGTGGACGATCTCACCCCAGGTGAACCCTACAGATTCCGCGTCTCGGCTATAAACAAAGTTGGGGCCAGCGAGCCGGTGCACTTCCCTCAGACGGTGAGGCTAGGTGAGAATAGAGAGATGCCCCCACGGAGGACTGCAAGCTGCTGTAGACCTTGTGTTTCGCATGGCGTGCCTGCTTCACCCATTCCAGGCATCTCCTGGAAGACAGTTTTTCAGTGCTTTGCTGCCAACACAATAGAGGAGAAAGAGCTTGGGAAAATTGTTCTGGGCTGCCGTGAACAAAACCTGCTGCGTTGTTAGTTCTCAACACTTATTTTCTCCAAACTGCAACAAACTGTCTTGCAGCCTGCATTGCATCAATGCATTATCTGGTAACCAGGAGTTTCTTTTCTGGTGGAATTAGGATGGAATGAGTCAAAAGGAGCATGTTGGAATGCATTTGGGGTAACTAAGACCCTGGTACCAATGTGGAGGGTGGGCAGTGTTGTCTTCTTCACCCATCTTTCTCTTTTGTTATGTTAGTTGCATATCTTTTTCAATAAACCCCACAAAGAAATGGTGGAGGACACAGTTTCTTTGCTGTCTGTTGGTGAAACTTTGGAAGCTTCAGTGGGATGGAGACCCACTCCCTCAGTCTTTCTCTTCTTGCAACTCTTTCTGTGATAGCTGAATGTCCAACAAATTCCTCCAAGTGACAATAATAACAATTAAAAAAAATCCTCTTTTTGCAACATAACAACTGCCGGTGTGTCAGCTGGGCACCGATAACACTGTGTACGCTGACTTGGTCTACAACAAACCCAAGCTGCTGTAGACCTTGTGTTTGGGACAGTGGTCCCCTCATCCCAGTGAAACGCGCAGAGGGGCAGATCATGATCAGGAGCTGCTGTTTTTGGAAACTCCCCTGTGTGCTTTACATCCCAGTCAACATCTCCACATTGAGTTGAGGTCTCTTTCCAAAGTACAAGAAGACACAGAGATTTTTTTATTTTTAAATTCTTTATGCTTTTTGAGAATTCTTACTCTTCCTAAGCAAATGTAAATATACAAATTTTCTTTTCTTGTTCTTTTTTTACTTTCAAGACTGGGTTGAATGCCCCTTTTAATAATCTCTTCTCTTTTTTTTATTCTTTTTATTGTTCCTTTCTTGTCTCTCTTCAGAACTGGTTCACTTATAAACATTAAAATCTTCAACAATCTGTAGGACTGCTTGAATACTGGTGATGGGTAAATGAAGATCAGCAAATATGCAGGAATGTGAAAATGCAACCACTTTTGCATGTATATATTTAAGTGGAGCTGGTTTAACTGCTGGGAGAGCTTGTGAAGTTATTTTGGTGTTACCTTTGGAAGTGGAAACTTTGGATGCTGCCAGTCATTTGTTTTTTCCTTTGGTTGTCTACAACAGCTAAAGAACCTATGGATGACGGATGGGATGTTTGGGTATTTTCTGGAGTGATCTCAACTGTCTTAAAGCCAAATTATGATATGTTCTTTGTGTTAATTCACCTTTTTTTAATTACAGAGCCTCCAGTTACAGTCACTCAACCTTTGGTGGGAGGATCAGTCTCAGAAGGGGAGGTGGCTCGCTTGGAGTGCAAATTATCAAGTGAAATTAAAGAGAGTGTGACATGGTTCAAAGGAAAAGAACAAATACATGCTGGAGGGAGATATGAGATCCTCTCTGATGGAAAAAAGCAGACACTCATTATTCATGCATTTAAACCTGAAGATCAGGACACATATACCTGCATGGTTTCTCCAGAAGTCAAATCTGTTGCCAGCTTGTGTCTTGAAGGTAAAGAAAGTACGTTCCTGTGATGTTAAATCAGTCCTGTTTATGGACATCCAGGAGCATCTCCACAGCTTGGGCTGGAATTCATTTTCTTTTACAAGCTTGGATAAAAATCCACAAATAATTGTTATCTTCCTGTTCGGTATTGTCCAGTACATTTCCAAATCCCTAACAGCTTTGAACTGCTCAGATAAGATTTTCCCGAGTCAGATATTTAAAGTGTGATATAGTTGTCTTTACGTGGGTTTCTGGTGCCTTTTGAGATACTTTTGGGTATTCTGCTCGGCCTTCAGCTGCCACTTCAGGAAGTGAGGGCTCTTTCATATGTTCTGCTTGGTATCTGCAGCCCCCTGTCCTAGACATCCCAAATGGCTTTGGGTCATAATATTTAGGAGGCTGCCCCTACAGGGGGATTCAGTGGCCGCCACATAGGCATCTAGTGCCATTGAGGCACTTGAGGATATTGCTCCTGGCCTCCAGCTTCTTCTTCAGAGGGACTCTGAGCACTCATAGGTCATGTGTTGTATGTGAGAGTCACGTGTGGATGGCCCAGACAGCCTGGAGCATCTCAAATGGCACTGGGCACTATGTGGAGAAAAAGGGTGAGTCACAACCTTCTGTCTTAGACACATCTTAGCAGGCAGGTGTCTCCATCTGAGGTGGGAGTGTCAGCTCCCATTATAGCCAGCAGAGATCTATTCAAGACAGTGAAGCCCTGTCTAGCTGTAAAATAGGATGAGCCTGAGTAGCTTTCCAGGCTCCACTGACAGTCTTGGCTTGGTATTCACCAACTGCAATATTTTAAAAGGACAGAAAATTATTTCTTGGGTTCAAATGTGTGAGGAATTAAAAAGAAAAAAAAAAAAAAAAGTTGTTTGGACATGTTTTAATCACAGGATAGTTGAGGTTGCAAAGGTCTTCTGAAGATAGTGTAGTCCAGCCCCCTGCTCAAACCAGGGTCACAGAATCACATGGGGTTGGAAGGGACCTCCAGAGATCATCTTATCTAATTCCACCTAGAACAAGTAGTCCAAGACCACATCCAGTCATATTAAATTCACATTTTGTCCTCAATAGAATGCTTAGTTAAATGCCACTGATAGCCCTCTACCTGGTCTTTAGAATAACGTTTCCATGTGCTTTCTCAGAGCTTAGTCACAGACTTGTAAAATCTTATCAGTTTAATTCTCCTCAGTTCCAACAGTGACAATGCTAAAAGAGATCGCCAGAGAAGCACCTCCTGCAAGACCATCAGAAGAGCTGGTGGATGGCCACGTCCAGCCCAGCTTGCCCCCTGAGGCTGCTCAGGAGGGAGACCTTCACCTCCTGTGGGAAGCCCTGGCCAAGAAACGCCGGATGAGCCGGGAGCCCACCTTAGATTCCATCAGCGAGGTACCTGAAGAGGACGAGAAGCTTCAGAAGTTGAGGAGGGAGGAAGCAGAGATGTCTCACTATTACTCAGAGGAGTACTCCACATGTGATGAGCTGGCTAGGACAGGAGAAGCAGATTTCTCTTTCACAAGCTCAGATGATGAGTCTAGAGCTGGGACTCCTTCACTGGTGAACTACCTCAAGAAAGCTGGGAAGACAAGTGTCAGTGTTACTAGCAAGGTTCAGTCCATATCCACAGGCAAGTTATGGAAACAGTGGGAGAAATCCAGTGTGGAGACTGTTGTGTCGGCCTCAGCTGATCAGCCAGCGGAACCAGAAATGCCGGATTTAGATGATCCTTCTATGAACAAGGCCGCCGTGAAGATCCAGGCTGCTTTCAAAGGCTACAAAGTCAGGAAAGAGATCAAGCAACAAGAGTGCCCAGTGTTTACTGAGACCTTCAAAGACTTCTCTGGTGAGCCTGGAAGCACTCTCCATCTTGAATGTGTGGCCCACAGCAAAACTGACATGAAAGTCCGCTGGCTGAAAGACGGGGAAGAGCTTTCAGATGGTCGCTATTATCACATAGACAATTACAGTGATGGAACCTGCTCTTTGATTATCACTGGCCTGGACAGGAAAGATGCTGGTAAATACACCTGTGAGGCATCCAATAAATTTGGCAAGGTTTCACACAGTGCTAAGGTGGTTATTGGCACTCAGGAACCTCAAGTTCTTCGTAAGGAGAAGCAGGTAAAACCAAGCACTGACAGTGAGACAGAGAGCTCATCTGGGAGTGAGCTGGATGATGCTTTCCGAAAAGCAGGAAGGAGACTTCATAGACTCTTCAGGGCCAAGATCTCAACAGAGATATCTGATGTGGAGGAAGAGCTCTTTGTCAGTGCAGATGAAGGGGACATAGAGGTGGTTGACCATCAGACGTATCGTGAGGATGACCAGTACATCTACATCAAGTTTGAAATCTTGTCTGAGGCAAAAACTGCTGCCACTCGATTCAGAGAGATGTTTGGTGCTCTGGGAATTCCTGTGGAGATTGACATTTTGGAACAAGGCCCTAAAAAAATTGAATTGCGTATTGGGAAAGCAACACCACCCACTCATGGGAAGTTTGCACCACCACTAGTGAGACCTCCACCACCTTTGCTGACTTCTGATACAGGTAGGTGAAGCAAACTTGTTTATTCTTTGGAAAAGACAGCTGAAGCAAGTCAAAATGTTATAATTTTAGTCATGAGCAACATCCAAAAAACCTTTTTTTTTTTCATTTGGTGCAGATATTTTCCTGAAAACTTTGCACTTTTTGAAAAACTGATGCATTTTTTAATTCTTTTTCATTTTGAGGGAGAGGAAGGAGGTTAGTGATGAAGGAGGGAGTTGCAAAGTATTGACTTACCTACAAAGCTGCTTTTCACAATGGAAAAGTCCCTTACCACAATAACATGGTCATAAATGCTATGATTATTATGCTTAAATAAATGAAATAGTTTTCAGAACAGTCCTGAAGGAGAACAGATGTATCAACAAGGAGAGGAACAGAGGCAATATATAGTTTGCAGCTGTGGTACTGCAATGCTTACAGTATTAAGGAATATTTTCATAATGCTTGTCAGGGTATTTCTTCTTGACTGTTTTCATAGTCTCCAATTAAAAACAATCTACATAGTCTGGAATTAAAAAACCTAGAAACCAGAATTCTTCAGGCACTGGGCAGCAGTGCTCTTAACACACATCTTTTAACACAACCAGGTTTTTCTTTTCTTCTCTCCTAACTACCCTGACTTTAGCTCCCATGTTCCTGACTGAACTCCAAAACCAAGAGGTACAAGATGGATACCCAGTCAGCTTTGACTGCATCGTCGTTGGCAAACCGCTCCCCACGGTTCGCTGGTTCAAGGATGGGAAAGCTATTGAAGAAAATGATCATTACATGATCAATGAGGACCAGGAAGGGTGCCATCAGCTGATCATCACGGCTGTGGTCCCCACTGACATGGGTGTTTACCGTTGCCTTGCTGAAAACAACATGGGAGTTGCTTCAACCAAGGCAGAGCTTCGAGTTGACTGTAAGTCTCAAAATCACTGTAGAAAAAACCAAGGGAAGGGGTCCTGCTGAGAGGTGGATATTTTTTTTTCCAAGAAAAATCCCATTTATATTAAAAGAAAATGTATGAGTTGCCCATAAAATGTTTCACTTGCAAACCTCTTGGGTTCATTTGGGTTTTGCCAACACCGAGGCAAGGCTCAGAGAAAAGCTTTTTGGGTAAACAGAGGTGTTTTTCGTAATCCAGGGGCCTGTGAGACCCTGCTGCAGTGGCAACATGAAATCGAACTGCCAGTCACTCAAATTAGTAGAGAAACTATATAGTAAGGAAAATAGTTTCAAAGCTCAGAGTATAAAAAACACTTCCTTTTTCCATTTAACAGTGACCAGCACTGACTATGAGACAGCAGCAGATGCAACAGAGACATCCTCTTACTACAGTGCCAAAGAATATATTTCAAGGTAAAATATCGACCTCCAGCTCTTTATAACTTCTGACTTGATAAGATCAATATGTATATTTATATCAAGCCCTTTTTTTTCTATATCTGGCAGGGCCAGTTTAATGTCATAAAGAAACAGCCAGACCAGCTGAGATGCAATAACTGCAACAGCTGGACATTTATCATATGTGAACATGCTCTGGCTGCCTTTAGGGCAGCCTGGATATTTCCTCATGGTATCATTCCAGTATTTTTCATGTTATATAGTGATGAATCAGGGAGAGGAGCAATAGGGTGAGGGCTAATGGTTTTAAACTGAAAGAGGGGAGATTTAGATTAGATCTCAGGAAGAAATTCTTTGCTGTGAGGGTGGTGAGACACCGGAACAGGTTGCCCAGAGAAGCTGTGGCTGCCCCATCCCTGGAGGTGTTCAAGGCCAGGTTGGATGGGGCTTTGAGCAACCTGGTGTGGTGGGAGGTGTCCCTGCCCAGGGCAGGGGCTTTGGAACTCGATGATCTTTAAGGTCCCTTCCAACCTAAAGCACTCTACAATTCTATGATTCAAAAACTGACAGACTAAATTAAACCTAAAATAGGTGATTCCAGTTCCTAACTCTTTTCTGGCTTGCTGACTTTCTTCTTTCTAATTCTAATTGCTGCTTAGCCGAGAACAGGAGGAATCTACCAATGAGGAGGAGCAATTGCCCCAGATCTTCGATGAGCTTCATGATATTCATGTGGCACCTGGAGCATCGCTGGCTAAATTTCACCTGAAGGTGAAAGGTGAGGGGAGTCCACAGCCTGGTCAGTTGTTCCAGGTTGAAATGCTGGACATGGTTTTTCCATATGCTCTTCTGCAGCTGTGACCCCTGTCTCTGCATCTTGCACCACGTTTGCACAAACCAGCCAGAAGAATGCGTATGTGCTAATAAAGAATGACTTTTTGCAGTGATAATCGGGCAGATTAAGTGTCTCATTCTGTGTCAGTGTCTACAGGCATAATTACAGGCATATGCTTCTGAAAACTGAATCCTGTAATTCTCTAAGAACATTAGTTATGGAGGAGCAATAAGGAATAGAAAAAAAGATAGTGAGAGTATCCTTTATTCTCATTAATAAGTTAAAGAGTCTTGCGCTTGCCTTACTTTATAAGGGGGTTGTGATACAACCTGAAAACTGCAAAAACATCCTCCTGATGTTGACTGTCTGTCTGTCTGTTGACTGACTGCAGGGAGAGGTAGGGATTCTTCTGTTTTCTCCAATTGCTGCCTATAAAAATGGTGAGAACTGCTTTGGTTCCAACTTTTCTCTACGTCTGTATTGCAAATCAGACCTAAGTGTTACCTTTCCAACCTGGAAGGCATTTGCAGCCAATACAAAGAGTGCCAGAAACTAAAGAGACAGGACAGAACTTTACCAAATAAATAAAATTTCATGAATTTGTAGCCATTCCTAATAGGGTGAAACCTTGAAACAGCAGCCCTGGGCAGAGCTGAGGATTCCTTGGCTGCTCAGAAGGATCTGCCTGGTTGGAGATGCTCCCGAGTCTATGTTATCAATGAATTATGTTCTCCGTGTCTGTAACTGCTTCTTGCAGGGTACCCACAGCCTCGTCTCTATTGGTTCAAAAACGGACAGCCATTAAAGCCCTCGGACCGTATCCTGAAGACTGATAAACAGGAATTCCACTCGCTGGAAATTCGTGACGTCACTAAGGCAGATGCTGGCCAGTACTCAATATTTGTCATCAACTCTGCTGGTTCTGCATTTTCGTCGGCCAGGCTGGTAGTCAAAGGTAGGTATTGGATTGGTTTTGGCACCTGATTTTTCTCTGTCTAGAGGCTCTTTCTATTTTCTGTATTTATTTTTGTTGAGAAAGCCCACCAAGATAAGTCAAGGGAGGTGAGAAGTCTGTAGATAAAAGATGACGTGCTTTAATCATGGTTTATCTGTCAATTTACTGTGTCCCCTGAAAATGAGATATGTCACAGCTCTAGGGTCTGACTGTTGTCTCATAAATGTACATTTTATTCCTGCCCAACCTCATTAACTTTAATACTTAATTTTATTAAAACTGAGGGTCTCTTATAAATCATACTAACATTTCTGTGTACTATCTCCTGCAAGGAGTAATCCCCTGGAGTAACTTTTTTTTTCCTTTAACTCATGGACAGAAAGTTATTTGTATTTGTCACTTTGTTATTTTTTCTTGTGTTACAGATCCTTATGAGAAAGAAGAGCCATCAGAAGCAGGTGAGAGAAGCCGTAGCAGGTGATAACAGAAACCCGAGGAATTTTTCAGTAAACTGACCCCAAAGATGTCACCGTGTTTCACATGTAATGTCTTTTTCAGATTCCCATGAGCAGCTGATACCGCCAAGGTTCCTGGAAAGATTTACTAACAAAAAGGTGAAAAAAGGTGCCAGCATCACATTATCTGTAAAAGTGGAAGGTAAGAGGATAGATACGCTGCCTTTCTGCATAACACTTGCCTTCCATAACTTCATGGCACATTCTAGACCCTCTCTGACCCATCATTGTAAACTCATTGCCTGTATCTGAGCCCGGGACTCTATTCACAGCTTTGTAAAGAGTTTATGTGTTCTACAGAAAGTATCTTACTCATCTTCACCTCCGTTTTCCTGTATGTAAAAACAGGGATAATAATATTTATTAGTCTTATAAAGATGTGTTGATTAACAGGCTTGGTTTTACAAAAAAGTTTAATGTGCTTATAAGCGTGCTGTAGAAAGGTTTATGTTCCTTTATTTTATATTCCTTTATATTATGCCTGTTATTGTTGGAAAACTACCAGGAAATAGATCAAAATAGCATTTATTGCTATCTTTTGCTAATAGCATGGCTCATATTGTAAGGTAGGAACGCTATTAGGAAAATAGAAGCTCATTGTATTTGTTTTCCGTTAGGACATCCACCACCAACTATTACTTGGATGAAAGAAGTGTCTCGGGAAGACATCCTGTGGATCAAACCAGACACGCCTGGATATAAACTTGCCAGTTCGAATATGCATCACAGTTTAATTCTCTTAGATGTTAAAAAGAAGTACAGCGGAGCTTATACGTGCATCGCTACCAACAAGGCTGGCCAGTCCATCTGCACCGCCAACCTAGAAGTTGCAGACGGTAAATCTTTCTTACAGTACGAACACATTCTCTGTGTTCCCTTTCATACAGTGCCTAAAAGAAAAACAAGTGTGAATGATAAGGAAATTAATCAAATCACAACTGAAAAAAAAAAGATTTTTCCCTAGATTAGCTGTGAATTTGCTTGACTTGCAGATGTTTACATTCTTTACTTCTGTAACGTTTGGATTAACAGAAGCATCTTTTCTGTATAAACAGAAGATAAGTCTAAGAAACAACCAAATTAAGCACAAAGGAAGAAGAGAGGAATGTAAATTAACTAGAAAAAGTCACCATATAAAAAATTCTTTTGAGTGCTTCACTCTGCCATGGTATTTTTTGTGATAGAATTTCCTTAAGGCAGCCAGAGTTATTTGATTCCCCTTTGGCAGAGCTTTCCAGAGCCTCTCCTGGCATAAATCCCTTAGCAGGAGGTGGGACAAGCCAAATACAGCCTGGGAGTAGGGGCAGCATGAGAAGGACTTCATATTTTTGTTATTCTTTCTTGCATCCCTCATTTTTACTATACCAAGAGCTACAGAAACATAGGTTGGGTGTAGAGAAATGGGGCAACCATACATCTGTGTGAACAGGGAAGGAGGTAAACTATTTGCATCATTTGAGTGGGAGTATGTATCCCAGGTCAGATTGAGTATTCCAGTGTTCCCAGTAATCCATGTGTAGAAAATGTGCCTACATTAAATACATAAAAAGACCACTCTCTGCCTTCTGTCCTCTAATGATACACCCTAATCTTGCAGTGAAAGAGGCTGAAGTGCTGACCCAAGAGCGCGTGATGGTGTCAGAAGCCATCATGACCACACTGGGGTAAGTGGTTGGCCACCCGTGCTGAAAGGGAGCAGTGCAAGTACCACCCTACAGAAGTTCCCCTGAGTTGCTTTTAGGAAGTGTCCACTTTAGTGCCTGATATTCACATCTCAGCATTAGAGTTAAAATAGTTGGAGGTTCTAGGATGGAAAGCGCTATGAATATTCTAGTAACAGTGTCAGGCATTTATGCTCGATTATCAGGGAGGACAGGAACAAGGACAAAAAGTAAAATAAAAAATTGCATAGGTCATATAAAATTCTTGCTACTTTTCATTTCCTAAGCAGAATGCCAAAAAAATTCACAGGGTAAAGGTCTGACTGCTACTTGCCAACTTTGAAATGCACTGATTCTTCACAGAAGAAGTAGTAGATGAGAAGGTTCTGCTCACAAACTTCCTGTTTACAAATGCACCTGAAGAATAACCTCCTCAATTTGCCATTTTTGGCTTGTGCCATAGGCAGATACAGTCTGAAAAGTGGTATCCACATGAACACACCTTAGCTTCTAGAATATGTCCAGCCTAAAAGGCTTGACCAGTCTTTTTCTGGAGTATGGAAGTGAAAAAAGCTACAGTGTGAATTCAGCTATTCCACTGCAACCTCTACCAAGGATGTGCTCGGGATCTGTTAGGCATACTCAATCACAGAATCACAGAATGATATGGGGTTGGAAGGGACCTCTGGAGATCATCTAGTCCAACCCCCTTCCAGAGCAGGTCCACCTAGAGCAGGTTGCACAGGAACATGCCCATGCATTATATGGTTTATCACATAGTAAGTGGAGTGAGCTTCCTCCTGCTTCCTATGTGCTAACAGAGAATTAGGGCAGATCAGCTTCTGCAATGAGAATTTATAACCCGCCTCCAAAAAGCACAGGAATAGCAGAGATGTTGACTGCAGGATATGGGTGTTTTGAAAGAGCTGTAGTCTTGGGAAACAACACAAACACTCTTCATCAGATGCAAGCAAATGCTGGTAGTTCTTCATGTCCATGAAGCCGTCTTCACTCAGTCTTGACAGTGTAGTCTCCTGCCCCTTTTCTGCTGGCATTTGGTGCTGGTAAAATCTGTCAATGTGGCAAGGGTCTCTTTAGTCCTCAAAGTCCACTGCAGTACCAGTAGTCAGCTTGATTCTCCAACACATGGGAATCCTGGTGTGGGGGGACTAGGTCTCTTGGCGGGACTGTGGCATCTGCATATTCTGCAGCCCTTGGTTTCCTGATGAAACCACTGGAAATTTTCATAGAATCATAGAATGTTTTGGAGACCTTGAAGATAGTCTCGTTCTAATCCCCATGCCACAGGCAGGGACACCTCCCACTAGACCAGGTTCCTCAAAGCCCCATCCAACCTGGTCATGAACATCTCCAGGGATGGGACATCCACAGCTTCTCCTTGTTATACATTTTATTTTAACATTTAACTCTGCTTTACTTTTTCTTTTTCAGAGCTATGCATCCCTCTGAAACAAGAGAAGGTAAGAGAAGCTATTCTCTCTCTCCTATTCCTGCCCTTCACATCTACACCTGAGATTGTTGATACATTTCATGATTACCACCTACTTTTGTCCCGTTTTCTTGAAAAGGTCCGAAATATTGGAGGACTGATCTCTGTTCAAGGGTGAACTATTTGAATTAAATGTGAGCAAGCATGGTTTTAAAAATAGGGGAAGTGAAGAAAATCAGACCTTCCTTCCACCGAAGCTTTTGTTACTCAAAAAAGATGACTTTGCAATGACATTACCTGCTTAATAAAAAATTCTCTCTTTTCTAGGAGACCTTGAAGCTGGTAGAGAAGGTGTACCCAAAAGCCCTATTTCCTTAGCTGATGTTGGCTCAGAAGAGTTCTTCCAGAAACTCACCTCCCGTATCTCAGAAATGGTATCTGCAAAAATAAGTCAGGGTAAGCAACCTGGCAAATGCAAATTAATCAGTGTAGAAAAATATGTGGTCTTTTTTTTGAGGTATCATCTGGACTTTAAATATCAGTGGGCTTTATGAAGCAGTTTTTGAGGCAATCATGCTACATAAGCATATGATTACTTGAAAATGCTTAGCACTAAGAATTTTTAGTAAGAGTCTATCCCAACTGCTTGTCTGAGTCTACACTTCTGAACTAGAAAAAAAGCTATTGCAGTAAACTGTGATGCCTGGTGTCCATTTTATGTGTACAGTGTTTATTTAAATAAGTAGGAGTAACTGTAAGCTTTAGAGTGGAGGGCAATTGTAAAAATGGAAGTGTATTTTGAACACCATAGATATTTTGAATTCCTCAGATAGTCATCACTCCTGAGTTCAAAAAAAATTCTGTTCTGAAGACTTCCCACATCTTCAAGTTTTAGCTCACAATGGGATTTTAAAATCAACTCAAGGCTGAAAACTGTGTGCACGGCTGTGCAGTAATCCAACAATTTGTTGTATTGAATGAAAAATCTTGTTCTGTGTATCATATACTGATAATCTCGTAGTAAAATTTTATCTTGAAACAAAAATAGAGCCATTACCTCTCCTACAAATATTCTTGCAGTGCAGTAGGCATGCAACCTCATGTATTAAAGTGTCCCAATAATTAATTTAATCCTAAATATCAATAGGAGGTCACACTAAATACAACAAATCCTTTCCCTAGGGAATATTTGTTTTTATGAAATTGAAAATTATTACAGGTACAGTTCATGTTCAGATTGGAGATCTTTATTTCACACTTTTCTGTTGCTCTGCTTTTTAGCTACACTTCGAGTGCCAGGGGCAGAAAGTGATGATGAATCAAAAACTCCCTCTGCATCTCCTCGCCATGGACGATCCAGACCTTCATCCATTGCTCAAGAGTCCTCTTCTGAGTCTGAAGATGGCGATTCTAGAGGAGAGGTAGGATATCTATATGGACAAGTTTGACACAAGGGGAAAACTTTGCATGGAATGACCAGTCCTTTTAGGGATGTGCTTCACTTTAGCAGGTAAATTTAGTAGTTAAATATTGGGTCTGTGATACAGAGCATAGAGTATCAAATTCTGATGCTCCCTGTGTGGTTCTTGAACAAGTTGTTCAAGTCAGCATGGTCAAAACATATCCGTAATTTGGCACCTTTTGCTTTCATGACTGAGCTTAAGAAAGACAGAGTTGGAGAGTTGGATTTTCTGTGGCCTTGGACAGAGTAGGTCAGAAGAATTTTGCTGAGAAGTTCTTCATGAGAAAAATTATAATTTTGTGAAAATTAGAAAATTTTTTGGTGTTCATTTCAAATGCTTCTTGTAAAAAAAAAAACAAACAAACAAACCCAAACAAACAAAAAAACAAAACCGAAAAACACCAATACAAAAATCCCTTAAACCTTTGGAAAAACGTTAACTTATTCTGACACTTTCAGGACCACTGTTTGTTTTGCTTTGGGACAAAAGTCTACTACTTCATGGTGTAAATCCAAAACATCTCATATAGTTTTGAAAATATGGCCTGAGCCTTCTAGGGACGTAATCTTCCACTGGCAAAAAGCAGTGACTCTCTTTACCAGACAAGGGCTGGAGAATAAAACATTAAACACAGATTAGCACTTAGGTCCTGGTGGTATTTTTGTATTCTATTTTCAGAGCACAACTAACTGTCGTTTCATTCCTGCAGATCTTTGATGTCTACATGGTCACAGCTGACTATGTGCCTGCTGCGCCTGACAAGGAGACCATCACATTGAAGGAAGGCCAATATGTGGAAGTCCTTGATTCAGCCCATCCTCTGAAATGGCTGGTCAGGACTAAACCCACCAAATCCAGCCCCTCTCGACAGGGCTGGGTGTCTCCAGCTTATCTGGACAAGAAACTGAAGGTGACTGATCAGGCTGTGGTTTTTTTTTCGTGTAAAATTACTTGCTCCTGATGATATTTAGAGCTGTCCCTTTTGCAAGGAGTGACAGATGAGGAGGTTGTTGAAGGGGTCTGTAACATGGTTGGACTTTTCGTGTTTTGATCAGACAATATTTCTGTAAGCCTGCAGGGGTACCTGGTAGGTTTGAAAGACCTAATCATCCTCCAGAAAAAAAACAACACCTTCACACTGGCTTAGGAATTGTTGAAAGTGACTGTGAACACAGGATATTCTACGGAGTGCATTGAAAAAAGTACTGTTAACTTAAAAGAATAATGTTTCTTTTTTCTTGTATTTTAGTTGTCACCAGAGTGGGGAACAACAGAAGCTCCCGAGTTCCCTGGAGAGTTTGTTTCTGAAGACGAATATAAAAGGAAGCTGAGGTGAGCTCGTGTCATTTGGTATTTGTACCTTTGAGTTTTCCTGCCTTTTGAACTCACATGAATGTTGGCATCTAGGTCCCTCCTGTCAGAGTCACTGTCTTTGTTCTGCTGACTCCTGCCACCTCCCCTTTCCCAGAATCAAGCAAACCCTCGATTTTCTCAGACTTGTGCAATTTGGGATGTTTGATTGGGTTTTGCCATTGATTTTAGCCTAGGAAAATTCCGGGAAAATTTCCATTCCTAGGAAAATCTAAATCATATTGGATGACTTAAAAGGAGAAGTTCACATGATGTAATTCCAGAAGCTCTCTGATTTCACAAAATCCTAAACTACAGGACCTCTGTATTTTGGGGTGTCCTATGTGGTAATGTTTAAAGAGGCCATGAAAGCGCTCAGCCTTGTGTTACTCCTTTGCAGTGCAACATGCTACCGCGTGTGATCTCATGGAGATATTTGCTTTCTTGATTGCTTAAAGTGGAATTGAAGTTGCTGCTGTCAACTTTAAACAGATCCTTTTGTGGCTCATGCTGTCTTTTGACTGCCCCAACAGTAGATGTCTATATGTGTCACTCCATGAGCAGGGTGTCCAGTTCCTCTTATGGCCAGAAGGGATCTAGTCAACACCCTCCAGGGATTCTGTTCCTCTGGTCATATATATCTCTACTTTAGAGCCTAAAAATCTCTCAGCATGTCAAGGATAATTGTAATGATTTTTCTGTGATTTCTTTTTGCTTATTCATCTTCCCTTCAGCATTCTTATCCAAGAACTGTTGATCTCGGAAGAGGATTACATTCAAGACCTACAGTTCCTCCAGACTCATCACCTTAGGTTCACTGAGACCTGTCCCAATGTCCCAGGAGCTGTCGCCAGCCAGAAATCCACCATCTTCAGAAATATTGATGACATTGCTCGCTTCCATTCCAGGTGGGAATTCCCATGTGACTTCATTTGAGACCAAATGGTGGCTTGCATACCTGGTGTCAGAACCACAGTAATTATTGTTACTGTGAAGGACGTGGAACACTGCCAGTGCTGAGGTGCAAGGGAATTGATGGTCCATTTGGAATCATAGATGATGGCATAGCTTGTCAGAGCACAGGGTTGGGATTCCCATCAGACCTTCAAGGTTTCACATGTCCAGCTTATTTCTTACCCTTTTAAGTAAATTTAATTGAGAAACAGTAAATTATTATTATTAAAAGGCAGCACGGTCTTACAGACACTTCAGTGATGTCTTCATAGAGACACACATTCATCTAAAACTGATGCCAGCGTCCATGCTTTTGAAACATGTCCAGCTGTAGCAGGCTGCCCAGGTACAACACCGTAGCACGATTCCTCTGCCTACTCCCAGAAAAATTTTTCAAGGTCTCTGAAGTTCACAGAGTGACTTCCCAAACTCCAGGCTGAAATACTTTTATTTGTGTCCTCAAACCAGGACAATTTGGTAGGGAGAGGAGGTGGTGTACATTGTCTCACGTGCTTTAGGGGCTTCCTTTCATACCTTGATACCCTTGCTCTCAAGGGAAGTGATTGTTCCCATGGGAAGTCCCTGCCAACAGCATGAGGATCATAGAATCATAGAACTGTCCAGGTTAGAAGGGACTTTTCAGATCACTGAGTCCAACCATCAACCTAACACTGACAAACCATCACCAAACCATGTCCCTCAGTACCACATCTGCCTGGCTTTTAAATACCTGACGATTCCACCACTTCCTTGGGCAGCCTGTTCCAATGTTGATAACCCCTTTAGTATAGAATTTTTTCCTAATATCCATCCTAAACCTCCCCTGGTGCAACTTGAGGCCATTTCCTCTTGTCCTATCACCTGTTACTTGGGAGAAGAGACTGATCACCCTTCCTACAACCTCTTTTCAGGTAGTTGTACAGAGCACTAAGGTCTCCCCTCAGCCTCCTTTTCTCCAGGCTGAACAACCCCTGTTACCTCAGAATCGCCCCTTCTTCCCCATTTTCCTGCCCTGTGGTCCTAACTTTGGGTTTACCTTAGGGGGAGGTCAGTAATATCATGTACAAAGCTCAGTCACCAGCGAGAGGGCGGCATCTTCCCCGATCAACGTGTGCTCTGATCAGTGATAGCAGCATCGTAAGCAGGAACAATCAAAAAGGAGTTTGAGCAGGCTGCAATGAAAAGTACATAATTACTCTGGGGAAATCATTAAGAGGGGCACTGCTGCTGCAATGGGGGAGGATTCTTATGTGGGACATCTGGCACTTTTCCTGGCTGGGCCATGAGAATAGATTTCCCTTCTGTTTCTTCCCTCTCCCTCTCTCTTCTCCTTCCCTCTCCTTCTGTTTTTCCCCAAAAGTAACTTTAATAGCGAGCGCTGATGCATGTCATCAGCCACCAACACTGTTAAAAATCTTTGTGCACTTGAACCTGCCTCAACACCCTTTGTGAAAGACAGTTGGAGATGTCTGTCTTCACTCATGGGCATGGACCCTTGATCCTCAAGAAGGAGATAAGAATCTGGGGAGGGTTTGACTTCCCAACTTGAGCTAAGCCCTGGAAAGTTATCCCTACTTTCCTTGCAGGGCATTTCATGCATTCAGGCCAAGAGGGACAGCATCATGCTGGATGAAGAGGCATTGAGAAGTTTAATGCTAATTTTAATGCTAATTTGGCAACATCCCTCATTTCCCCCAGTCATTCCCTTTAACCTGAAATCGCCTGATTTAAAAGTCTGGCTGCTGGGGCTGTGTTCTAACCTCATTCCATCACCTCCTCCTCAGATGTCCTTTTTTCCGTTGTCTCCACAGTGTCTTCCTGCGAGGCTTGCAGCTGTGTGACACTGACGACGACGTGGCCATGTGCTTTATCAAGCATGAAGTGGAGTTTAATAAGTACATCCAGTACCTGGTGGGGAGGGTACAGGCTGAATCGATCGTTGTCAGCAAAGCTGTCCAGGATTTCTACAAGGTAAAACAGCAGCCCAAGTACCCGCTGAACGCGCATCCTAGAACCCACTGCATCAAGAAATACAGTTATTAATCACAAATGTGATCCTGAAAAGGATTATTAAATACTTTTGTGGGTAATCATTACTAAATATAATAATTTTGTATTCACTCTCTAGCTCTTCCTGGTCAGTACAATCAATATGGGAAGGTATTTACATATGCTTATGCATTTATGAATATTATAAAGATTATACAGACAAGAATGTGGCTATGATTATGTCATTGTAATTAAGGGATGTTTTTAGGGCCACCACATTATCAGACCAAGTGAACTCACATAAAATATTAGTATACATAGGGAAATCCTCTTTCTCTTCTCTGTCTGCTCAGGATTGAAGTTCACTCGTGAAAAAAACACACACAACATTCCAGATCCATGAGCAGATCTGTGTTTGTGGATCCCTTGAGCAGCAGCACGGCTCTTCTGTCCATCTGATACCCCTGCCCAGAACCTGAGCACTTGTACCTTCTCCATGAGCCTCCTACTCACCATCTAGTCCAGTCTGATGCTCACTAGAGAAATAATGCTCGGATTCACGCTCACCCCACATTCACAGATCAGTGGAAAGGATAGCCATCCAGCTCAGTGGCTGATATCCTCACAGATGGACTCCTCTTGACAAATTCAACATTTCAGACACCTTCCAGTCTAAAATAATAACTAGCTGGAAAGGATGGGGAGAGTTCTAGACGTCCAATACATGGGATGTAAAGTCTGGTAGAGCTATCCCGTTTTGGCTAAGATAAACCTATGAACGAGCATCATGTAAGCATCCTCCAGGGAGTGATCCTTTTTATTGTTCTTTCTAACAACTCTTTCTCATTCTTCTATGTATTTTTTCAGAGATACACGGATGAAATTTTAGTGAATGAAGATCCTTCACAGCCACTTATCCCACCACTACAGCACTACCTGGAAAAACCCATAAACAGGATCCAGCAGTATCAGACTATAATCAAGGTGAAGCGCTTTTGTTATACACTTATACCTGATAGGTTTATGTTCTGCTTTGTGCAGCCTATGTAGAAAAAGACTTTATTTTTATTTCACATTACTTGGCTTCCTTCTGATGCAACCCAGATTGAAAGCTGCTTGAGCAGATGGTAATCATCACTGGTGATGTTGCTCTCTAAATAGTTCTGTAAATATGTATCCAGGTAGAGAATCACAGTCTCCAACCCCATAAAGTTCAGCAAGCTCTATCTGAGTGATCTTTAAATATATGCATACACATATATAAAAAATGTATGGTTATATACATAGATATATGAATACATATATGTATACATCTACGACAAGTATGAAGTTGCTTCACACTCAGAAACAGGTACGTTACAAAAATAAGCAGTTTCCAATGTGTAAGATATTGACTTACCACTTTAATATGTAAGATATTGACTTACCACTTTCTTTCTTTGTGTTTCATACTGACATGATAGTAAGATGATATTTGCCCCCGTGAAAGCTTGGGGCATCCTGAAATGTTTTGTCTTTCAAGCTCTCATCTGTACTACTATCTCAGACTCTAGCCCAGAGCAAAACCAAACATTTCAAAGCAGCATTTTAAATAGTATTTTTCAATGGGAAATAGCGCTAGGATATCCAGGAAGAAGACAGCTCCAGGAACAGGAGCAAATGTGAGAACAGTATAACTTGTCTTTTTCTATTTTTTTCCAGCTTCTCTTTCTGTTAATCTAATATTGACTCTTAGTTTAACACTGCCACAGGAATTGCTTGCCCCATGGTATCACCAGGGTAAGCACAAAGGAAATGCAATGCATACATTTAGGATTACTTGGGTTTTTTTTCGTTTTCAATCACTGCAACGTATCTGGTACTTGCTTCAACTTTGGCTTTATTTAATATCAGCTGATGTAAGGAAAAGCCAGACTGGCTACTCATTAAACCTGCAGAATAGGTAGGAAGGAAGAGACTTTAGTAGCCAAGTAGCACATGGTGAAAGAACAGGATAAAAGTTGATCAAATGACAGAGCTGGAACAGATATTGGGAAACTCTTTGGCTATCAAGGAAATGTATTATTTATTTAATTTTTTCTGACTGCCCAGTAACATTTGCTTCATTCATCTACAGGAATTAATCCGAAACAAAGCAAGAAATAGCCAGAACTGCACTCTGCTGGAGCAGGCTTATGCCATCGTGTCTGCGCTCACCCGAAGAGCAGAAAACAACCTCCACGTCTCACTCATTGAGAATTATCCGGGGACCTTGGAAAGTCTTGGTGAACCCATCCGACAGGTAACTGGAATTTCTCTGTGTTGTGTTGGACAAACCATTTACTCTGCCTGTTTTTATCCCACGCCTTGTGTGGGAATCATGGTGTAGTGCTGAGTGGAGCTGTAAGGTTAAATTACAGTGATAGTGAGACACTGGTGGGGATTCATCTACCCACATTCAGACATCCAAAAAAGAGTCCAATCACACACCAAGAGTGCTTACTTCTCCCTAATGATGCCAGGGGGAACTCATGTTACCCACTGAGCTGTACACGTCTGAAGGTATGCGAAATGAATGTCCTGCTCCGGTGAAGGAGACCAAGTGAGCATATAAAGTGTCTGCATAACACACAAAATACAATTTTCCATTAGCATTTCCATTTCCAAGGGTGTGCTTACCTGACAAGAGCTCTGTATTTTTCTGGCAGCAAAGAATATCGTTTAAAGGCCAATGTAATGACAATCACTCTGTGCACCGTCAGTCTGATGCATCACCTTTAGCATTAGAAACAATCTGCTGTGCTGTAATAGAACAGAAGACACATGTACTAGTAAAGATTTGTTATCTGTTCACTGAAAAATGATGGTGAGACATCATTAAAGTAATTATTCCACATTTATCACTATGTGCTCTTCCTTCTGTTTCCTATCAGGGCCACTTCATCGTGTGGGAAGGAGCTCCAGGAGCTAGAATGGCATGGAAAGGACACAAAAGACATGTGTTCCTCTTCAAAAATTATATTGTGATCTGCAAACCAAAGCGAGACACAAGAACGGACACCTACAGTTACATCTTCAAGAACATCATGAAGGTCTGATCATTATATCCTCACCAAGAGCATTTTTCTGTCATTGAGAACTTCATGCTTATACCCAGCTTCTGGCCACCTGAATGAGACATTTCACTTATCCATTTGAGCTATTTCTTTGTGTCTGAAAGTTTTTCTAGTAGAATCTAGCATTTGTAGACCTTTGGCAGTCTGTAGTGTTGGTATACTAAATTGGGGGAAATGCCTCCAGGAGAGGTTATGTCCTCTCCTGACACTAATTCTTGTTTAAAAATGAAAAATTCAGAGGATTTGACCAGCTCATCCTCAGACATTCAGGGCTCAGTTTAGAACTGCAAGAAATTGCAGAAAGAGTTTTCCCAAGGCAGTAGATGTTCAATTCCAGTAAAAACCAACCAAACAAAACCAACATAGAGTTCCTGACCAAGCCAAGGCCTTCTGAAAGTCCTAATCTCTCTCCTTTTTATTATTTTATTATCCAAGGAAGAAAAAAGGATGCTCTGTTCAGTGAGCTCCTGCTCTGTAATTTCTTTTCACAGTCTCTAATTGTGCTGTTCCTGGGCTGCACATATGCATTGACTTTCTTGTCCTTCTGTCACGCAGCTGAACAATATAGATGTGAATGACCTTGTGGAAGGGGATGACCGGGCATTTGAGATCTGGCATGAACGAGAAGACTTGGTCCGCAAGTACCTCTTTCAAGCGCGTACAGTGAATATCAAGAACTCCTGGGTGAAGGAGATCTGTGGCATACAGCAGCGGATCAGCGAGCCTGTCTGGAGTGAGTATGGCCCTAGTTAGAATCATAGAATTATGTAGTTTGGAAGGGAACTTTCAGGTCATCAAGTCCAACCATCAACCGAACACTGACAAAGCCACCACTAAACCATGTCCCCCAGCACCATGTCTACCCATCTTTTAAATACCTCCAGGGGTGGTGATTGCACCACTTCTCTGGGTAGCCTGTTCCAATATTTGATAACCCTTATGGTGGAGAAATTTTTCTTATATCCAATCTAAACCTCCCCTGGTGCCCAGATACCCTAAACTTCCTAGTTCAGCAACAAATCCCATTCTTTTTTTTATGGCCCATTTTTATAGCCAACAGCAGACATTTGACAGGCTGGATTTAGTCTCAGAGAAGCAAGGAAAGCATATCACCTGGGGAGTCATTAGCTGCTGAAATTTCCTGTTCTTCTTTCCATTCTGAACCTCACAGATTTGCAAAAATTATACTTATTTTTATCTTACTTTGCAGCAGCCACCCTACACACAGAGCTCCCCTCCTCCAGACTAACATGCTTATTCTGATGTTTCAGTACCTCCAGACTTTGAGGAAGAGCTGGCAGACTGCACAGCTGAGCTGGGAGAGACGGTCAAGCTGGCCTGCAAAGTCACGGGAGCTCCCAAGCCATCTGTCAGCTGGTACAAAGGTACGAGCAGCGAGTCAGGACATGCATCCTGCAAATTTGTTCTCTATCTTCATTACTTTGTGCTAATTAAGGGGTAATCTAAAAGCTGACCACCTAGAGATGCCCAAGTCTAGTCTTACAGATAGTTGCTAAACAACCCAAGTAATGTAGATGTTACTGTGAGCTAATATACCCTGCTTTTTCAGGTTTGCCTATTAGTCCATATGAACCCACATCAGACAACTTTTAGGAAATTAACAACTTGTTTGAAGTAGCTCAGATGTTTCCATGTCATAGCACAGGTCACCATGTGGGCATACTCTTTGCCCCAGCATTATTGTACTGCAGAAGAAACAGCTTTGCTGTAAGTTCACGTCTTGTGAAGATCTGTTCTGCGTGTTTACAGTCACTTCGGAGGGGTTCCTTTGGCTGGAAAATCAGAGCTATAACTGCACAGCACATACTCTGGGAGAATTTAACTTTTAAATGAGGATTGATGATATATGAGGTCCCTCAACAGTGTTTGCCCAGAGTGTGTTTTGTAGACAGCTGGACAAAGATGAAGAGCTTCTTTCTCAACTACCAACACCAGCTGCAAGAAAGCAAATACAACTCTCAATCCTCTCGAAAAGCTGGATGAAATTCCCAAGGAGAAGACATAATTGATACTAGGCTATTTTAAAAAAAAATTTCCCTTTGTTTTTAAGATGGAAAGCCAGTGGAGGTGGATCCTCATCACATCATAATAGAAGACCCCGACGGTTCCTGCACATTGATCTTGGACAACCTAACAGGGTTTGACTCAGGACAGTATATGTGCTTTGCTTCCAGCCCTGCTGGAAATGCCAGTACCTTGGGAAAGATCCTTGTTCAAGGTAAAGTTCTGCACAGATGTGTTGTTTTAAAAGGGTCTGCCATGTAGTACCTTAAACAGGAATATTAAAACATTCCAAAAGTTCTGTATAACACCTACTGGATAATACTTAAAAAAATTATTTGATGTACAGGCATAGTCAATTTTTCTTATGTCAAAAAATTTGATATTTGCTGTCTTGTGTGCAGACATCATGAGAATTATCTGCTCAGAGACACATCCTTTGTATCTGGTCATCTTTCTAGCTACATTTATCCTTGTTTTGCAGTGCCACCACGGTTTGTGAACAAGGTTAGAAATGCTTATTTTGTTGAGGGTGAAGATGCTCAGTTTACGTGTACTATCGAAGGAGCACCTAGGCCTCAAATCAGGTCAGTTCTTCAAGTCACACTGGAACAAATCCTGTTTTTCCATTTTCGCGTGGTCAGAAAGGTCCTCTGCCCTTTCCTTCAAGGTTATGACCCTTCCTTCTCTATGTCTTCCACCTTAAACCCATCTCAGTGCTGGCTCTTCCTGATCCCAACATTCCTGAGATTTTCAGCAGTTTATTCTAGCTGGCATCTGAAAAGAAATACCTGCAGATAATACCTGCTGTAGGACTGTATCAGATCTAATGCCCTGGCAATGTTTTATCATTTCTTTATCCTCCCTGCCTTACACTTGAATTTATTTTATCAGTAACCAGTCTGGGATATGCAGATAAAATGCTCAGAAGCCCTTTTCTCTGCATTGACTGATGAGATTTCTTGAGAAGCATCTGACAAACCTGTGCAGCTCAGTACCCATGTGTGATCTGCCCACCTGTAGACCTATCTTCCAGGATCCAAACTTTTGTGTAATGATTAACTCTTGAGTTGTTTGCCCACTGCTTTGATAGATGGATTGTTGAGCTGGGGATTTCTTGATACTGCATAATTTTTTGTGGATTATACTCAGTGTTTTCCATATGCAGGTGGTACAAAGATGGTGTGATGTTGAAGGACACAAGTAAATATCAGACTTTCACTGAACCACGGAGTGGCATAATAGTCCTGGTGGTCAAGAACCCTTCCAATGAAGATATGGGACACTACGAATGTGAGGTAAGATCAGAGAGATGTAAAGATCTGTTGTCTGATGTGGCATAGATAGAAGAATTCATTTTACTGGGAAAGATCCATTGCATGAGATTAGTGGCCAAGTAATTGCTGCTGCCTGTCATATCAAAAAGTCTATACAAGTCAGATGCTCCTGGATGAGATCTGGATTGTGAGCATCCAAAAGCTTCAGAATATTCTGACCCGAGAGTTTAATTTTGCACATAGTGATGGAGTGAGCTTGTTCTGGAGCTTAGATCCAGACTCTAGAGGGACCTCTTACAAAGTTTAAGACCATTCTGATGTGACTTTTGTTTATGGACTGCCTTTAAATTGGAACAGATTCATGTCACTACAGAGAAACCATCCAAAGCCAAAAGAAAGGAATCGAATATAAATAGAAGTGGAAACCAGTGAAATTCCTGTTTATTTAGCAAGTATGCGTGGAACTCAATGGTCTAAAAGGTCCCTTCCAAGCTAGATGATTCTAAATACATAATAAAGTAAAATGAATGTGCTATAAAATATTTTCTAAAAATTAGTCGTAATCCATGCATTCATTGTAATGAAGCACTAACAAGCTCTGAAGGCTCAGCAATAAAGACATTTGACCTTGATTTAGGAAATGAGCCTGGGGCAAGCTGACCCATGGTAAGCAATGCAGCTCCCAGCAATTTCATGGTTATTCCACAGAAATGTTTAGGGAGTTTGATATGATTTAAAGACTCCTACTAGAATTTTTGCGAAATCACATTGTCTTGCATTTACCGCTACTTAAGATAACAAGTTCCATTATTCTCTTGGCTGAGTAAGACTCAGTGGATTAATGGATGCTAAACAAAATACTGTTTTGGCAGGAATCTGTACCTGTTGGTAGAGACAGAGCTACCCCAGGACCAAGTCACAGGCTGGAGAGCAAATTGCAAATAACTCTGAAGTTAGTTGATGTGCTGTAACTTGTCTGGGGGAGTCATTTACGGTAAAGAATTGTGACGCACTCCCCTGAGCAGCAATGTGTTCGTACAAACTCTAGCTTGGGTTTTGGGTCATATCTTCACCCACTTCTGTTGCCATGTCATTCCAATGAATTTCTAACGTAGTACAGGAAGGTTTTATTACACAAAAATGTCCTGCGTTTCATTCGGTGCTGCATGATTCTCTCTAGCTGGTGAACAGATTAGGGTCTGCAAAAAGTGGAGCAGAACTTTACCATCACAGCGCTGCAGCCCTGACGCAGGAGAGGAGAGGAGACCAAGCCATTACCATAGAAGGTATGACCTTGAGCAGCTCTGTAAGTATGTTAGTTTAATTACTCTGAAACCATCTGACTGAGGTTCGAACATATTTGCCATCTTATCCATGTTGGTTGTTGGTGTACACGTATCCGTATGTCTATCGAGATGTGCATGGGTATACTGCAGCTCAGCTCTATACCCATCACCATCTGTTGATTTCCAAACCTGGCAAATCAACTGCATCATATAATGCTCATGAATGCATTATATGAAACAGGAGGAGCAAATGAAGGGTATGTCACACCACCATTAGTGCAAGAAAAATGCTTTTATTCCTGTTGGAATACTCGAAAACGTGTGTCAGTCTGGCAGATCATGAGTTATGTATTGCTGAAAAAAAACGCCCCAGAAGCCAGTTCATAAAGCTGCAGGCACATTGGGATTCTTGCTGAAATACCACTGAAGACCACCTGGAGTGACTGAGAAAGCAGAACTGACAGCTCTACATCCTGAGCAATATTAGTTCACCCATTTTCTAGGGCTGTTCAGGTATCACACAGTGACAGAGTCTATTCCTTTGGTTTCTGCGTGTTTCGCCCGAATTGGTCGGGTGATATGGACCAAGTCACCTTCTTATTGAAGGGATTTCCACAAGCAGCATGTTAGACAGGCTTGCTGTAGACCCATCCCAACTGAGCATAAATCGGTGACTGCGTCTGCGTAAGGAACATTTCCTGGCATAGGAGACTGGTTCTTTGTACATCTTAGCAGTGTCCTTGGCTGGCTGACCTGGGGCCAGAGCTGCCTTTCTTAAACACCTCCCAGCAGTGATTCAGGAGATAATAGAGCCAAGGGACCATCTATAACAGATAAGAGATGACTTACTCTTCTGGAGGCCAAGAGAGAGAACTAGGACAGGCACAGTCCATTCCATGCCAGTGAAACTCGGTGTCAGAGAGCTATCCCAGGTGTGGTCAGTGGAGACAAGACTAACAAAAACCAGAGGTTTACCAACAGCTGTAGGACTTTCTTTCATCATCTTCAGTGTTTTCTCATTGTCTTGTGATAATACCAGGGGTTCAGCTGGGCTTTTGACAGTTTGTTTTCAACATCCACTGAAAGCCATCAAATACAAAGACATTCTTACTCAAGAAGCTGCTGGGCAGCAAACAACTGGAGTCTGGAAAAAGTATTCAGTGAAAATGGCCCTCCACTCATATTTTTTTAATCATTTTCCATTGGCCTCTGCTGTTGGCCCTTTCTGAGATACGATTCTGGTCTGGATGGAACTTAGGGCCAGCCCTCTGTAGACACTAATTTTATTATTTTATTATTAAGAGGATTCAGACACATCAGGCTGTGGAGATCAGTATCCTGGTCTCTGTACTTGCTTGTCTTGGTGTCATGCTCGCTTTCCTTGTAGTCCTTTCCCAGAGGACCATGAAATCATTCAAAATCATTACAGGGAGAACGGTGTTAGCAGTATAGAAACCTAGAATTGTTTCAGCAGGATAAACCTTGAAGCACTTGAATGCTTTTTCCTTGCTATGTCCTAAAGAGAGAAAAATAAGCTGGATTTAGAGGGACATAAATAAATCACTGTTAGGGTGGCATATCTTGATGAAGTTCCCTTGTACCAAGGAAAAAGATGTTATAAAAAATAACAAGGGCTGTAAAACAGAGGTAGGAGCATTGCTCAGCTCTTGGGGTTGCAAATATACACGTTCAGCCCCAAATTACTCATGTGCTGTTATTCCCAGTCATAAATGAAAAATTTCATGAGCTTGGTTGAAGAAATATAATGGGATTTTGCCCGGAAGCTTCAGAAATGTTATGAAATATTTTTTGATCCGTGACGTGCAATTGCTTGAACTTGGTAATAGGGAAGGAAATAGATCCCTGAGTCATCTCCAGGGAGAATCAGAGGGAGAGCTGCTTCAGGCCAGTGGAGCAAAAAGCAGGCTCATCCATGGAGCAAGAGAATTGTTCTGAGCAGAATCGCATCAGGGATGCATTTGGTAATAATGCACTTGACCGAGGAGGGAATTCATTGCTTTCTTGAGAATCAATAACCAGCCTTGATCTACCTATGGAAAAATCAGGTTCATCTGGCAAGGAACTGGAGGACGGATGGATCTCATGAAGGCTTCCTCTTTCCATCCTCACAATCCTTTATATTTGTGCAAATGGGATGATTTGTAACTTCACCAAGAGGACAACATTTCTGCTGTGTGGTACTATTAAAACAGAAAATAGATGCTGTGTCTGTTTCTCAGCTCACCTGCACGGTGGGTCTAAGTTTTGCCTGATTTATCGTTGATTCTGTGAAATGACTATTGTCAGAGTCTTCTGACGCACCCAAGGGCCTTTAGTTGCAAATATTTTATTTTTTATCCTCCTGCCTTTTTGTACTGTTTATTATACTGAACCAAACTCTACTGTCACAATTTGGGATACCGTTAGTGCAGTGGTTTATGAGCCCTGACCTGCAGTCACTGATGGTCCAACACCATGGGTCTCGAAACCAAACTTCTTGTCATTAGCTTTAAATTCAGACTATGGGGATTTGCTGATCCTTTGGAAGGACCAGATCCCCAAAGGATGGAAACCACTGGACTAAAGGACCCACAGCTTGGGCTGCAAGCCTGAAACGCTGAGTTCCACTTCCAGCTTCACCTGCACTGAAGTCAATGGAGAGTTGCTTTAAAAAATCCTTTTTTCTGTGGCCATTGGAAGAATTTTAGACACTTTAGAAAAAAATTGTAATTGAAAGAAGATCCTTCTCTTTGACTTCAAGTTGACTGTCTGCTTTGCACCCTGCTGCTTAACCTACACATGGCAGATCTGGGCTGATGTGCTCTGCCATCCCTTTTTAATGTCTTACCATTGCAGTCCATTCATCCCAGGCTCACTAACTTGTTCGTTTTTTAAAGAAAAAGCCCAGTGTTTTTCAAAAGTGTTGCCTTCTCACCAGGGCAGACAGGTCCAGGACGTACAATGAGATGGTTGATGGGAGGGGTAGGAGTCAGCTACACAGGTGGAGATAAGCAACGCCATAAAGGAAGATGCTGGGTGCAGCTACAGCCAGGCAAGAGAATAGTCTCACGCAGAGCTTTGGGAAAGTTATTTCATTGCCTTGTTTGGTAATACTCACCTTAGAGGGAAAAGCTAAAAATTGAGGCACTCAGATTAAAGATTGCTTTAAAATGTAGAGGAGCGTTAGATCACTTTGTGCTGCCCTTTTACTGAAGAATTAAAGCACAGGAGTTTGTCCCCTGACCTATTTAAAGTTCCCTGGTTGGGGTGACGTTTAGGATATTTATCTTGTTATTTTTATTCTGTTGTCATCTTCGATTAGTCTCATTTCTCGGTTGGCCACGTGGTTTTCAGTACAAATTCAAGAGATCACAATCTGCCTCCACAACCATCTCAGTCATCGCAGGAGGGGAGAGTTTTTATTTAGAGAGAGTGCAAAACACTTGCATTTCATTCACACAACTTAGGAAACTGCGTTGTGCCCATGAAATGCTCATTTTAAGATTGGCTTCAGCAGTTCATGTCAGATTTGCCTAGCCCCTGTAGCAGGTGAATCTCCCAGGAGTAGCAGCAGAGGGATGAAAGCAGATGAGGGCTCCTGTGCTTTATGCCAGCAGCAGTTACAGTGCAGGAAAAATAGGTTTATGCTTCTGTGAGTGGAGAAATCAGACTTAAAGTTTGTAATAAAGACCATAGACCATAAACCAACCTTCATCCATTCAGAGCAACAAGAATTGACTTATCTTAAGTGTTTCATCAATTGTAAGTCCATGATTTAACGTATTAACCAAAGAGGAGTCTAGTCCTATAGAAGCACTGGCTGATCCTAATGCTTCCAGCTTTTAACCTGCTCATCAGGGGCTCCTGCTTTGCAAAGCTGTGTTCCTAAAACGCTATCAAACAAGTTGAAATGATAAATCCGGTGCTAAAACGGATGCAGAATATTTTCCTCTCGGGGAAAAGAAAAATAAAAAAAAAAAAAAAAGAAAAGAAACCCAAATTCTCTCATCCTACTTTCGTGTGGTTCTATCCTTCATATGGGGTTGCTGAAATCCTCCCTCACACCTTGATAGCACATATAAAATTGATCTGTCCTGCGCCAAACTGCATCATCAGGATCCATTTACTATACGCCATTTACAGCTTTCTCATCCCAGGCCTGCTCAACTTTTGAATACATATAAAAGTATAGGAATATTGCAGTCGATGACATTTGGGAGGAACTGCAAGAGCAGGAATTAATAGAGTAAACATGAAAGAGACTTCCTCTTCCAGACAGGGAGATTTCATGAAATACATATTTAATTATCATCTAAATACAGTTGCGGTTAAAATTATTGCATAAACCACATATGATTAGATGTATAAGCAAATTAATTCCTATTTACATCAGAACTGATACTCTTGCTGCTTATGGATTAATCTCATGATATTATTCCATGAGGTTTTCTAAAAGTTATGTAAAACTTGCACAATATTCATTTAAGGATTTAAAAATTCAGTGAAGATTTCTAAACTGGGTGCAGTAAAGTGTTTAAGCACTCAGTTCACCTTCCATCATTGTATAATTAAAAAAAAAAAGTTTTAAATTATTTAAAAAATATTCACTAAGGATCAGTAAATGGCTGTATTATAATTATGTTCAAGGATAAACATTTTAAAATAATTTGCCCTTTACTTAGCCGGTGTGCTATAATTTCCAAACAGACTTGGTTTAAACTCACCTAATTCTGTAGTAACTCCTTTGACTCTATTGGAAATTATTCCATATTTTTACACGCATAAAAGAGACGAGGCTCTGCAAGGAAAACATAGAGCTCTAGGTCAGATGTTAACATCAACCTTTGCACAAAATTCTTTTTCATTATTGTGGGAATTGTTGTTTTACCCAGCGGCAAAAGAGAGCCCTTGGAAGTCAAGTGGAAGGAAAATTAGGTTAAATTAGCTTAAACTATTCCATCAAATATTGTAAATGTATTTTTAATTTTCAGTCAGTGCAGTTTTGAGACACTATTGAAAACATCAGCACCATTCATAAGTTATTTAACAAATAATACAGGCACTACAAGTTCCCTCGGCAAGAACTGTTTTGTGATTTTATAGATATGTTTTTAAGTTGCAGTTCACTTTCAATCGTACCAACCAAAAATTACCAAAGCTAATTTATTATAGGCTGGCTGGAAGATTGCAAACCAATTGCTGGACAAATTACTTTGAGATTAAATTTAGGGTTTTTTTAGAAACTTTACCAGTTTATTAAATGAAAAGTGGGGCTTGCTGTTGTTTTTTCTAGTTCCCAAGTAGGTTCAGCAGTTCAGAGCATGTTCAAAACAGTCTGGTTCAAACAGTGTCTAAATTTTATTCCAGCAGGTAGGGTGGAAACCTGCCAAAAAATATCTGTTAGCTCTTCAAATGGTAACTTCCTTATTTTTAAGCATGTCAATTTTAAGAAATGTTTGCAAAATCATTAAATAATTTCTTTTTATTTTGATATGCATCAACAGCTTCTAGTTTGTGATGGGACAAGGGCCAGGAAAAATTGCAAATTTTAGCAAAAAAGAGATGGAGTAGACACAGGTGTGTTATAGGGCTCTCCTGGATTTCCTAGGGTTTGGGAGTTTTTTTGATGCTGATTTTCTGTACTGATGATAATGATTTCAGTTTTCATTGTTATCAGCTTGGATTTTGCATCTAGTCCACAATAGCTTGGAAACTGTTCAGTTTTTGGGGAAACTCTTTTTCTAGGAAGTCAAAACACAGTTTAAAGAATTTCAGCTCTCCAGGATTTTTCTGATAAAGGCATTTTCAGGTTTCTCACACCATAAGTACTTTATTATAGGAAAAAAAAGAATTGGAAAAAAAAAATTAAAAAAAAAAAAAAGGACCTTGTTTTCTAGCTTTGACCTGCCAAATAAAAATGTCAGAATCTCATGGTAGAATAAAAAGATTTTGCAGTATTGTTCTCCACAAAATATTTAATTTCAAAGCTAAATCATTCACTGTTCAGAGAGCGCTCTGAGTTCTCATTCTTGGTCAGAAACACTAAAGATGATGCTGGAAATAACCACAGAAAGCATGGATGGGATGGTACAGTTGTTTTTTTCACTCCATTTTATTTTGATTAACTGAGCAAAGTTAATTTAATCATTTCAGCTTTTGCCTTTCTTTAACCCCATGCTGTTCATACTGTTTTCTTTGTAGTCACTGAACAAGAGACTAAAGTGCCCAAGAAAACCATCATCATGTAAGTGCTGATTATTATTTTTTTTTGGTAACATTTGTGTTTTGCCTTGCTGCCTATGCATGATCCAATAACAAGCTTGTGTTTATTGGCCATGCAAGAGTGTTCATTCCCATCCCACCAGATCTCATGGTATTCTGTGCTATGCGAAGTGACCGCCTGAAAAAAAGTCTTACTATCCCTTTTTAAAAACAGCAGCACTGGTCTTAGACACAACCTGGGTCAGTTTTTAATGATATTACATGTGAAAAAATTCTACTGAATACCGCTAAAGTTGCACAAGAGTTCACAAAGGTAGAGTCTGACTCTCAATGTTGAAAAGAAACTGCCTTTGAGAACTGGTTAATTGGAAAAGCATACAAGTTTAACAAGTATCTCATAGTTTACAGTGATTTCTTCTAGCTTTCTACTTAAAATTCTTTAGGAAAGCCTTTTATGATGAAGCAGGGAGATGTGCACTTTTAAACCATTTGTCCCTTTATTTCTAATATGAAATTTTGTTCTGATAATGACTTGGTCTGTTTGGATACTTTGAGCCTGGTTTATATTGGGTGCCTACAACATGTAAAGATTAACTGCAGCAAAAAGCGATACTTTCTCAGTCATAAGTAGACCAGAACATCAGCCATTAAAATCTTAATGTATCTTCTTGGTTTAAGTATCATAAACAAATACACAATAAAATTGTTTCATGTGCTAGAAGGGGGGCATTGTACTTCTGGTAGGCCATCAGAGCACCTCCAAGCTATTCAAGTCATGTCCTAATGGTAGTAGGTGACTCTACAATGGATCTTTTGGGGCAATGCATTCCCTCAAGAGTTTTTCAGTTGCTAAAATCAGTTCTTGACTTGGACATGATACTAAAATTGACTTTTTACTTCTGTTAGATGGTGAGGAGGAAGAGTGAAATGACAATTCAAATGCGGTTAAGAATTGCTTATCTTTTATCTCTTTGATTGTTCTCGATGATGACTATTTCTTATAATCCATGCATTTAGCCCATTTAGAACCAGTGGCTTATAAGAAGACATGTCCCCCCTTCCTAGCAGCTTCCGCCTCAAATAGACAAAGAGCAGATAGGAGAGGCAGGAAGGGGTTCTGCCTTCTCCCCTCTCTCTTGCACATCAGTTCAGTTAACATCTCCAGTCATTAGACTTTTTTCACCCTGCAAAGACCCGAAAATGAAGCTATTTCTGCCTATACCATCTCAAGGACCCGGGTTCAGATACCAGTGGGGTAGCTAAACAGAGACGTATTTTTTTATATCATGTTCAAAAATATCCCAAGGAAGTCCTGATCAGCAAGGAATTGCTCAGAGCCAGACCATGTCTAAAGCTTAGTAAATCCCATCTTTCTGTACCTCTGTGCCTGTAAATCACCCAGAGGGATGCTTTCATTTTACATCTCTCCTTAGTCAGCTAATTGTCCTCCTTAACCCTTTATGATTTCAAATAGCAAGCAGCAGAATTAATATAGGATGATTAAATAGTACTAAACTAATACAGAATACCACCAGTTAAACTTATTTCTAAATTTCTCACATGTAAATTCCATAGACTGTTACTTTGAGCAGCTCAGGAAGTGATTCTTAAATTTAAGGCTGCAGCCCCAAAGGAGGTTTGTACGTTTATGAGTGGCATCTCAGAACAACAGAAATTCCCCTCCTTTTGCTAGTGGATGCAGTCATGAAATTAGAGTGGACCTCAGCTGGAATTGGGTAAAGTTTGGAAACTACCCTTTAAGGGCACATTCCAGCTCACCTTAACGTGTAGCGAGCTGAGGAACAGAAGCAGAAAAAAACTAGAAACTAGTTTCAAAACTAGAAACAGTAGTTTCAAAATTACTAGTAAAAAATAACAGGTTATTTAGTGATGAGATTGAACAATGTTTATATCTGCAAGTCCCAGACCCAAAAGTAAGCATTTTAACCTTGAAATGCAGAGCAAAGTCTAGTGCAAGGACACATGGATTCATTCTCATCTTTATCTAAAAAGATTTAGTTTTGTGTAATTCAGAAGGGCACCAAGGCCATGATTAAGGCTCACATAGATCTTAAAGCTCTATAGTAAAATTGCAGAAAACTTGGGGAAGGAGTAAAGCAGTGGAAACAACCAGTAGAAGAGAGGGTGCTCTAGAAGAGAAGAATGTCACTGCAGCTGATCCAGTCCTGGACTTCCCAGCATCCTCAAAGGGAGAGATTGATGTTAGAAAGAAATCTGATCTCCATGGGAGAAGGCAATGCCAGTCTCCAAATATGAGACCCATAGGTGAGAAAGGCTACGAGATATCTAAGAGGATTAGTCTTCCATGATGATCAGAGAAACTCAACAGGAGAAACAGGAGAAACAGAAACTCAACAGGAGAAACTCTCCTTTCCCAAGGACTCATTCCACCCTTCTCTGTATCTCAGCGCATGAGCTGGAGCAGAGACGGCTGGAGAGCAAAGGTGGTGACTTTCAGCCCTACGTGGCTGTGACCAGAAGAGAGAGAAATGAAAAAGCTTATCTTGATTCATAATAATTTCTCCTCACTTTAGGCCACTGTCTTTACCCTTCAGTTAGTTCTTTTTCATCCAATTGCTTGGAGGCAGGACAGAATCTCAATACAGGCACAAAATCAGCTTTTCCTGTTAGCCCCACCGAACCAGCTACCTCCCTTGTAGGCCATCAGCTTCCTTGTGCTTGCAAAGACAACACTGTCTTTACCTTCAAGTTTCTCCATGTAAAAAAGGCCAGTGAAAAACCTGCAGGAAAAATTCTATGTTAAACATACAAATTTTAAAGCATTGAAGTCTGGATTTAGGTGTTCCTGTCCCCACATATTAAAGCAATTTGATCCAATTTAATCTGTAGCTCATTTAAAGCCAAAGTTTGTCGTGGAATGGGAGCCAAAGACTGTTTAAACTCAAGCTGTGTATCTATACAGGGATGCTGAGAAGTCCCAATTGCTTTGGATACATCAAAAATCTAAAGTAAGGCCAGCAGAAATATACTGAGAAATTATAACTGTGCATCCCAGATTGATACATCTGATACCCCTACATTAATTGGTGGTTGTAGGATCAGGCTGTGTCTGCAATAACGGTGTTATGAAGCGTAAAAATCAGTTCATTTTGGCAGAGAGGACTTCGTCAGCAAGTTCTGACTTTCTTGCTTAGTGCCTTTTTAATGTAACTGTTCTGCACGTGAAAATGCAGATCTTGGGTCTCAAAAGAGACTTTGATCAGCAAAATATAGATAAGACACTTTATTAAAAAACAAGAAACTGCTGACCCTATTGGAATAAAGGGCGTTTTGCCATTGAGTTTGATGAGGCCAGGATTTGAGCCAAAGACACTCAGGAAAAGGTTAAACTCCTTAAGTGTTTAAAATTTTGGGGGTGAAACTGCTACATGGGTCCAAAGTAGCATAGTAGGCAGTCAGAACAAGGACATGGAATATAGGAGGATCCAGAAGAACATTTCCCAGCTGGACATACTTGTTGTGTTCATGCACTCAAGGAGGTTAACGGAGTAGATCTCCTGGGGGCATGCTCCTAAGATCCTCCTGTGGGGTTGCTCCTAGGATCCACCTTGGGGAAAGGGCGTTGAGGTTTTCCCTGGGTCAGAAAGTAAGTGGAGATGGGCATGTGGGGTGTGTGCGTTGCGTGTGTACCCCTTCCGAAATGACACGCTTCACCAAAAGCTGGAGTGCTCACAAAACTAACCCCACTGTAGCGCCTTGACAGTCAATGGCATGTGCTGATGGAGTGTGGCTCCCCGAAAAGTCTCGTCTTCCTGCCAACTCCGTGTCAACCCTTTCTGTCATCAGAGAGGAAACGATAACCACTGTGGTGAAGAGCCCGAGGCAAAGGGGAAGGGTTTCTCCTGCACGCTCTTCTTCAGGTCATTCACCTTCCCGCTCCCCAAGAGCGGAGCCAACTCCAGAGCCGGTTTATGTCTCAAAGATCAGGCAGCCCGTCCACAGGTATGAGCAGGAGGCAGCATCAAAGTCGGCTGTTCCCATGCTTTTTGTCACAGAAGCAGAGGACAGGCAAGGAGCAGCAGCGCGAGACGTCGTCATAGAGACCAAGGTGGAAGAGAAAAAGCCCAAATGGGTTGAAGTGGAAGAAATAATTGAATTCAAGGTGAAAAAATCACCAAAACCTACAAGGAAAAGAGGATCTTCCCCAGCAAAACAAGAAAAAGACGACTCAGGGGTGTTAACATTCACTTTTCCCAGCTCAAGGCCTAGGCGTTCCCCAGAAGATGATCCGAACACAAACAACTCTAACAATAAATTGGTGGAACAGTCAAAATCTATGCCTAATGACAGTCTCTCTGAGGCTGATATCCAGCCCTTGGTCTATGCAACTGAACAGGAAGGACCTCAAGTCAGCAACGAAGACAGAAGCTCCCCGTGTGGGTCCGAACAACTAGGAAATAATTCATTTATGGTTTATGGAACCGAAGGAAAGAGCTTCCCACAGGAAATGAGTGCTCACTACGGATCAGATGTTGCTTCCCCGCTGCTTGCCTGTGGGGGCGAGCCTTTGATCTTCAGTTTTGAGACAGCTGCTGCAGACCAGCAGGAGCTTCTGTTCTCACCAGCGAGTCCAGAGGTTACAGAGGACGCAGGTGACTTAGACCTGTCTTGGCCTGTTGAGGAGGGGGTACCTAAAGTAATACCTGAAGTCCTTCCAGAAGAGGATAATGTCATTATAGTTGATGAACCAGAGGAACTACAGGCAGATGATGACCTTAGCACCCGGGACCGCAAAATCTTAACCCACAATGGCAAAGTATTAACTTTGGAGGATCTTGAAGATTATGTTCCTGAAGAAGGTGAGACCTACGGGTGTGATGATCAGAACCATACGACAGATAAACCCTGTGAGATCTCCGTGCTCCAGACAGAGATCAACGAGCCAATGATTGGGAAGCCGGTGCTGCTGAACCTGGGGAGACCTGTGGTTTCTGAGCCCAGGCAAAGGTTTTTCAGCCAGTTTGAGGAGCACGTTCCTGGGAGTGTGTTCATGTCAGCATCTAGAGTAACCGGTGTGCAGTCTTTAGGTCCCTCAAACATCTCCTTCCATGTGAGTGACACCTGTATGAGCATGACACCTGGAGTGCATGCAGCAGCAGCAGCAGCTTCTCCTGCTCCCTCCTTCACAGTGAAACCATCTTTCTGCACCGAAGTCCAGCTCTCAGCAGATAATGGACAGTCAAGCTTTAAAACTGAAGTTTCTACGAGAACCCTCAGCTATGGGACTGTTGGCGAGCCTGTTACCTTGCACATCAGCACAGAAGACCTCTCCCAAAGCTGAGCAGATGCAAGCATAATTTTCAACACAAAATAAAGCAGCGTTTTGGAAAAAAAAAACCTAATCAAAATTGTTGTAGGTGAGGGGAATTGGTGGTAAAGATGACAAGGTAACATGTATGAGGGAATATCTTTGAGGAAAATATATTTAAATGTATTTAAATATGATATGTTGAGCTTTTCCAGTCTTAAAGGGAACATGTCTGTCAGAACAGTTTGTAATTTAAAAAGCTTTGATTGAGGTGAACATATATCATTCCATAGGGGAGCGGTGATGGTAGGTTTAGGTAAAGCCTGATTCTCCTGCCTATGACAGAAATATAAATGAATAACTGCATTTTCGTCCATGAACTTAAAAATTACTTCAGGTGCCAATTTGTAAATTATGGTGTGGCAAGAAGGTGAAAGTGCCTAAGCTTTTCAGCATCCTTCGGCAGCCCAGGGTAGGAGGACTGTTTCCAGCTAAAGCAGTCTCCTGTCCCTGTGTGCGCCCGAAGGTCATGAAGCTTCACACTGCTCTGGCTCTGCCGTATGCTTCTGACACCAATTAGCTCCATCAAAATTTCTTCATAAACCTTTCAACATGTGCAGTCTGGTTAAATTATTTTAAACTTCTGCCACAGAATGAAACGCATAGAAAATATTGCATTTACTAGGGCTGTTCAGACCCTTTGGTTGAAATCCTGATTTGACTAAAGTCAATGGTGAAAGACCCACTGACTTGAGGAAGCAAGGATTTCGTTGTTCTCTTCTGCTTTAAGTAGAAAAAGAGCATCCTTTTTAAATTACTGCTATTTTCAAGTCCACTTCCTAGATGTCTAAAGATGTAGGTTTCATTATTCTGCATTCTAGTGCAGTGGATCTATAAACCATGTATTTTAAAATATAGATTTACCTAATGTGCAGCAAAAGATTAACGTGCTGCACAAAATGACTTCTGTATCTATAATAAAATGCTAATACTTATAAAGAACCACAAATGTGGTCTTTGTTGATAAATATTGCTGGAAGAATTTTTGTTCTCCTGTACATGCCAGTGGTGAAACGATACTTTTAACAGATTGATGGATAATATTTCCTATATGTAGTAAGAGGAATTCACCACTGAGCTATTGTGAAGTAGCAGGAGCACAAAGACAGCTTTAAAAAATAAAAAAGAAAGGAAAGAGATACTTACCATAAATACATTGGGCTGCTTGGAAATACTGCCAGTTGCAATTGCATCGTATTACTGTAACCATGTTCATGGAGCTGTCTTGTAGAGGTATCGCCTTTTGTTGAGTTGCTCTGGAGCTTTGCAGCTCAGAGGGAGTGCTGATTGCCCGAGGAAGGCTAAGAGGCCGTGAGCATGACCCATTCCCATTGCACAGACCTTCCTCAAGTTGCTCAACCCTGGCAAGGAATGAGCTCACAGGCCCAAAAATATTGGTCCCAGTTGAAGTCGGCTGGAGTTTGTCATTGATCTCGGTAGGACCAACACTGGCCCTCTCTATCGTAGACAGAGATGTGGGGTGAAAAGTCCCAACACCTTGTCCCAGCTGAGTGGTGTAGCACTGTCGCTGCAAAAAATGTTTTCATTTAGATGGTACAGGGAAACCAGAAATGCTGAATTTCTAACTAGCATGAAGAGAGAGGATTGAGTGAGCTTTTGCCTTGGAAATGTTGACGTGTGATGTTGCCTCAGCGTTTTCCAGCTAGGTAAAATTGTGAAGCTTTTTCTGGAGTTCTCCGGGCAATATTCCCACTAAGCGGGAGTGAGTTCACAAAAGGTGCTCGTAGAAAAGAATACTTTATTTTCTTTTCCTTCTGTGGCTGCACCTTGACCGTGTACTGACTAAAATGAACGTAGTGATTTCACAGCCTTCTACTTTCAATATCCAAACAGGGCGTTATGTGTAATATCCTGTGCACTACCCTCATGGTATAGGATGCTTTTCCAGTGATTACATGTGGTGAAAGAAATCAAGCCTCTTTTATGTTACTCTCCCATTTTTTATAACATCTCCTTGGTTTTTACTGTTTGTTTTATAATTGAGCAATACAATGGATATATATTAGTGCTTTTTTCATATATTGCACTCTACATTGGAAAGTAACAAACACACAACAGAGAAATACTTTCAAACCTGAAAATATTTCTTTTTTATTGGGCCTGATTCTGATCCCAGTTATTCCAGTATCAATCTAGAATAATTCCACAGAAGGAGGTGGATTTGATTCGGATTTACAAAGATACTGAGATGCTGAGAAAAGAATTGGCCCTATGGTAGTCTTCAAAAATATAATATCAAAAAATAATAAAGATGTGTAAAGGATCATGGAGGTCTCCTCCTGTTGTGGATGATGCTCAGGTTGGAGCTGCAGGATGCAGCTGAGAGGTTGCAGTTCAGATGGTCATAGAAGAAACACCTATAACTCGATTCATTAGCCCAAAGCAATTGACATCTGTTTACATTTTCGTTTGAAATTTAAGCGAAAGAGAATAAACTGAAAGGAATTTTTAAAATTCTATGCAGGACTCTGTTCAAAAAGTGAAAGGTTTATGAAAAGTTCATTACATATACTTTCAAAATGTTTTCCTAGAGGTTAAAAATTATGCTTGTAAGTGATTAAAGTATGTAGATAACTAATGAGATGTGTGGGAGTTTATTTCCTGTAGATGAAATCATACAGCTGTATTAAAAATTTTAATACAAGGAATGTTTTACTAAAATTCCTGCAGGTGAATGGGTATTAATAAAGTGGAAACTTCAGTTTGCTTGAGATACAAAAAGAAAAAAAAAAAAGTCACCAAAAAAAAACCAAATAAAAAAAAATCAAATGCAAGATACGCTGTTAGATGCTGAGTTTATATCAATAAATGTCTTGCATCTGCTGTCACTGAACTCACTGGCTTCTTGTGTTCTTCTCTGTTCACGGCACTCGATAGTCCATCAGCTCAGCCACTTTCCCCATCGACTTCAGCAGGAGCTGGGTTCCAACCCAGGAACCCAGCTCCAGCTCAGCTTCTTCTGGCCACCTTCAGAAGTGTTGCAGTGAAAGAACCTGTATTTAGGAAAACTTCTAACCCAGATCTAGGAGTCAATAATTTTGAACAATGCTCGTTTTCTTGGTCATTCTCTCAGGCTGAATTGAAACCTCAAAATGCACATCAGTCTGGAGTTCCTTGTCATTGGGTGAAGGACGTGTGGGGCGGAAATGTTTATGGTTAAGATTTTAGAACTGGGAAATGGGCTGTTCATCAGGGTTGTGTCCTCACTGAGGTGTTAGTTTGAGGTACCTCAGCTAATAGTGAAGTTTCTCATAGTGTGTAACATCCCTAAACAGGATGGAAACAGGGAGGAAAGTGGTGGTATTAGCAGTAAGGTGGAGAACTGTGGTTATGTATGAACTGTGTGTATATATATATGTGTGTGTGTGTGTATATATATATATATAAAACCTGTGAATATATTTTCTCATTGACAGATACTAAGTGTGTTTCATGCCTTTCTAAGCAGTGTGGTTGTTGGCAGCTGCCCAGCTCATAGGACAGCTACCAGTTGGTGGTAATCACAACACCAACACCAGGGAAACAAAATATTTATCTAAAGAGTTATTTAAACGTCTTCCACCCAGCCCAGTGCTGATGAAAGCTGATGGGAAGTCTGGGACATCCCGTGAGCAGGACTTGCTTTTTCCATCAACAAACCCAGAACTGAAATATTTCATAACCGCTATGCTCATGGGGAGGACACTGAGATCAAAAAACAAGTTGAGACATCTTCAAAGGGGGCTGACCCAGTTGTAGTCTTCAACTTTACCTGCTAAGGCCTATCATGGGAATTTACTTCCTTAAGGCCAGGAAAGGAGTAAAATCAAAACAGCGACAGGCCGTGCTCCTGTGTCAATGACATTAAGCCAGTCAGAGGTGTTTGTGTGCAAATGCTCTTATTTTTTCTTGAACCACATGATGGTTCAAGTTTGCACTCTTGTTGGCAAGTCATCACATCATGGGCGTGATGAATTGTATTAATCTGGCATGCATTTTGTCTGCCTTTATGGTTACTGGAGGGTTTCCATAGATAACGTCTGTCCTTTTGTTGTGCCTCTTCAAGATTTGTGGAAGGTGTATCGGGCCGGAGATTGGATGAGACGAGCTCCTGAGGTCCTACAATCCCATCCTAGCCTAGCTTCTTTTACCTGTGCTGACCGGGGATGAGGTTATTTATGGTTATTTGGTTATTTATCTCTTGGGTGGCTGCTCTGCAAAAACGTACACTTGAAAATCCATTTTTATGTCTGGAAAGCTTTTGTCTTCTCTCTGCCTTCAAGACAGTGAGTTTCTTGAGGCAGGAGTTATATCTTCCTCTGTATAATGCTTCCCTACACAAAACTGCTGTGCATTACTGTACGGACCAAGTGACCTTGCTTCCAGAGTATCTTGCAAAGGTGTAGTCCAGTATGAATTTAAAAGTTTCAAGTACATTCCAGTGCAAAGCCCAGCAAAAACATTTAAATATTGCCCAGTTGGACAAATTAATTATTCTGCAAGGAGTCACACTTCTGCCACCCTCTCAGACTCGCAGCCTCATAAAGCAGTGCAGCCTTCCCTTCTTTCCCCTGCCCTTCTTCAGAGCCGCCAGCGAGGCTGGTACCTCCTCACTCCTCCTCCTTCCCTGTGAGAATAACGTCTTTGCACGTAGGGTCTGTATCAGTGCAATGGGTCACCACTGGGTTCATTTCATTGATCTTGATAAAGGTATTTCTGGCAGACCAGCCAAGGTAGGGTTGAGTTGGGAAATGGATCCTTCATTCTGCTGCCTGGGGAGAGGTTGGGTGTGTGCACAGTGTCCTCAACCTGGTGAGATATGTCTTTCTGAAGCATGTTGTGACATCCTTCTTATTTTTTGTCTTAGCTACGTTCCCTCTTGCTGGAATAAGCATTTTTGCATCAGCTTTCTCCTCTAGGAGGGGAAAACGATATGATTGCAATTATTTCCATGGGATGGATGATGCTGCTATTTTCTTTTTATCCTGAAGAGAGAAAAGCTGTTCTTCTTGTCTGTAGGAATGACTTCCTCGCACTCAGAGATGGAGAATTCTGTCCAGGCCTCGCTACAGCGTGCTGATAAGGAGATCAAGACAGCTCTAAAGAAACTCGTGGACTCAGCATCACTGCTGGTGACTCTTCCCCCAGGCATGCGAGGAGGAGCTGGTGGCCTTGGCGGTCCTGGGTCTGTTCCTTCAGACCACTCAGAAATGGCAGCCAGGCCCTCTGTGCTAGTTCATGAAGCCAGTACCCAAACCCAGGCTGCTGCAGGTCATGGTAGGTTTGGCATGAGTATGTAAAATGTCCCATGGGAGTCAAGAGAGACAACAATATCAAACACACCATTTATGATGTTTTTTCCCTTGTTTTTCTGTTTCTTTATGAGCTGTTGCAGATTAAGAGAGGACATTCAGACCCAAAGGAATGTGCAACTGTGGGTTGGGGTTAGGTCAGACACAAGTTTGGGGCAGATCTTTCTGGAAACAGGTGGTGTTTGAAAACTGTGTCTGAAATAGAGTTCGGTTCATCACCTGCCCAAAATGGAGGGATTAGGGATTTTTCCACCTTCAGTCTTTTCACCCTGGACTTACTTCAAGTTTTTCTAGGGAGAAGGTGGGATGGAATCCACCCTTTACATTTATAGAAGTAATTTGGGTTTTGATTTGGTTGGGTGGGGAGGTTGCTTTCCTTTTATTTTTTGCCATAAGCAAACTGGAAATCTGTTTAACACCCCTGTATCAACTGCCAGAGTCTTTCTAGGATGTTGGGCACATCAGGTTCACCTTCATTTCACTGGCCATGGAGCCTTGATAGACTTCTTAACAGTTTCTGTGTGATTAAATCCTACAATGTGTGTGGCTGTGTCTTGACAGAAGAACAAGTCTTTTGTCTTTGTGTTGTTTGTTTTTTTTTTAAAAAAAAAAAACACAACACTAATAGCTGGCAACCCTTCCTGTCTTCCTTCTGCTTCTGCCATAACAACTTGTCTAAGCTGTCTCTGTGTCAGGTCAAAGTAACCATCCTCCATCAGTGCCAGCTTAAAAATATAATGCCAAGTAGCCTTCAGCCCTTGAACTCCAGATGCTGTTTAAAAAAGAAGATATTCTTGCCTAAAACATAATGAGGATAGAAGTATTTCATGGAATCAGACCCAAAATAACTGCATTAAAAAATGACAGGGCTTTAAAACCTTTTTTTCCTTTCTAGTAGGAAATCATCTATGAAAATAATCCTCTGGTGAAGAAGGATGACTCAAATATCATAAGTAAAATGTCAACTAGCAGATTATTTTCTTAGTTGCAACTACAGAAATGATGGAATAGTGAATGAGATGGTTTTCAGTCCTTTCATCTGAGAAAACTAAACATGTCATTAATAAGGGGAATTATTTCAGTAAGATGGGACTTGACAACTGTCCCTATCATCACATGCTTTGAATAAGGCGGCAAATATTTCGATAGTGCTGCCAATAGGAAAGCACAATCCCACCAACCTGGGATCTCTGATCCCACCAGTAATGTCTTGAATAACCATGTTTTCCATCCCAATAGAGCTGTTTCATATGATTTCTAGAAACTCTTGCTTTTTTTCCAAAACCAGCCAGCACCAAACATCCCTAGAGAGCTCTCCAAAAAGGCCCTTCCTGCTGGGGAGAAGACTCCACTTGATTTAATCTTTTCTCCTCAGGTGAAAAAGGAGATGATGCACTTTATCCTATAGGGTAACTCCAATGGTCAATATCAAAAGACTTTCTGGTACTTTTGTAATGGGAAACGAAACCAGGTTTTGAAGATATATCTGGTAAAATAATTAATAATAAAAGAAGGACAATACCTGAACTGCCATTAAGCTATACCATCTTTTAATTTCCTTGTTCCTATAAGCCTGAGATGTCAAACCTTCCTCTGGTGTAACTTAGAGTTGTATGAGGAGATTTTCAAAGAGCCCAGGGAAGGTGTACCAATGCTGACGTTATAAATCACTAGGTCCTCCATATGAGCATGCCTCCATATTAGTTTTATCCCTACTCAGGGCCTGCCTTGCTCACTAGTTTTACAGTGATGTCAGCTTATTTATTTCACTGATGCTGCCTGTGATTGCATCAGGGAGTCAAGAGCTATTCTCATAATTAAAGTTTAATTGAAACATTTCTATGTATGAAGCTAACACTGGGCATCCCTGGAGGTATTTAAAAGAGGTGTTGACATGGTGCTGAGGGACATGGTTTAGTGGTGGACTTGGCAGCGTTAGGTTAACAGTTGGACTCAAGGGTCTTTTCCAACCTAAATGATTCTATGATTTCATCATAGCCATGAGCTGGAACTCAAACACAATTAAAGTATCTTAAAGGTCCCTTCCAACCTAGTCAACTTTATGATTCTATAAAGAATGAATTGAACTAACGCTATCCTTCCAGTCATCCTATTTCTTCTTGTCCTTACTGGCTCTCTTTCTTATTTGTGTCTCTGTGTGTTTCCTTACAGAAAAATTAGTTTTGCCCAGTCAGCAATGTGCCACCATTCAGTCTCTGATGTTATTCAAGCCTTTTGCTTCATGTTCTCTTCTCAAAAGGGCCAAATTGTCCTGTTAGCTTCAGTGATTTCACCCAGCTGAGGTGAAAAGGACTCAGTTCTGACACAAAGCAGACTAGAGATGGCTCCAAAAGTTTGCTCTGGGTTTCACGTGTGCTGTAAGAGGGGACATGTCTAACTTGCCCTATTTCTTCTGCCAGGCAAAGCACAAAGACAGGTTCCAGCTGAAGAACCAAGTGTGCCAAAGCTCAGGCCTGGTCCTCCCCATGATGATTCGGCTGCTGGAGATGAAAGCACTCAGGAACGCACCGTTCCTATTACCAGGTAAATAAATACCTACCCCAAAACACAGACTTCTGAATACAGCAAACTTTGTTGCAAGAAAAGCAAGTCCTCTGTGGTGGAGGAAGCAGGTGGTGACTTGTGGCAACTGATTCTTGTAGGTTTCTTATTACTTTTAGAACCCTGTTCACGCATGCATTGTACAAGAAAGATAGAAAAGGTTGGAGAGAAATTAATTCCTCCAAAACAAAATCCTTCTTGTATTAATTTTAAGTAAATAATGATTTGTCTCATGGTTAAATACACAGATCGATGGCAGGGTGTAATCCTGCATCTCTGTAGTTGTATGTGACTATGTAATGATCTTTTCTCTTGGGCTTCATGAAAGAACATCACCGGCTGCGGGGGCAGGCGACTGGTACAGAAGAGAAGGAGACATGGTCTGGGACGTACACAGTGAAGTTTATATTGAGACCACAGAAAGAACTTGTGTGTATAAGACTGAGCAGAAGACCCCAACAAGTAAGGAAGAGTCTTGTTTCCCTCCCCTACATCCCATGATTGTCATTGTCTTTTTCTTGGTAATAGCTCTTGACTGTTCTTTTAAATACCTCTATTTCTTGAGTAGTAACTTTTTATTAAGCAAAAAGTAACAGGTAAACATGAGGATATGAAGCATAAAAGCAACGTCAGTATAAAGAAACACAAATATATTGCTGTGAAATCTTTTGATTTGACACTAAGCTCATGCCATGTTCTCAATTCCTGTTAATCCCATTTGAGTAACTCAACCGCCATCACCACAAACGAAGCTGTGGTGTTGTGCATGTGGCCAACCCTTGTGTCTCACCAGGTCCTCCCTACATGCAAGTGACAATAGAGGATGTGCAGGTGAACTCTGGGGAGCGTGCCAAGTTTCAGGCAGTCATTGAAGGAACCCCTCAGCCTACCGTTTTGTGGTTTAAGGTAAGTGCAGGCATCTCCCTGGCTGAGAAAGGACTGGAGAGAAGTTTTTCCATGCGGAATTTATTTTACCCCATACATCTTACATTGATTCTGTATCATATCTATGGACTTTGATGAAAGAGCTGCCATTCTTACTGGAACCACCAACCATGCATCTCACCCTGCATTGTCTCCAGTGCCCAGAGAGGGCAACCAAGATGTTTTTGTGAACCAAGATGGGCAGGAAGGGAGATTGGTGTCTCTCCGAGAGCCACCAAGATGCGTGCTGTAGTTTTGGGGTCAAGGATGGGATTAAGAGTGGATTATTCCAATTGTCAACGTGACTTCCAGGCTCTGTATCTTTTCCATAGCTAATTGCTAAAATGGGTGTGACAAAAGACAATTAATATCCCACAGAAAGGAAGGAGAAATCATCTGTTATTCCTCAGAATATTGTCATGCCCCTGAAATAAGCTGTTGTTGTTCTATGATTGTCTGTAACTCTCTGTCCAACTAACTGTTTTGTACTCAAAAGTTTTTATTCTTTTTTTTTTATACCTTCTGTGTGGCAAGTGCAAGGATGAGCTACTCAGACAAATAAAATAACCTTAAAAAGTGACCAAAAATGCAAAGAACCCCCTCCCATGCACACACACAGAGGCACATGCCCGAACACATAGAAAAGAATAAGATCAAGACAAGAATATACGATATACCCTGTGTATCGTGTTCCCCCAATCCCTGACATTTTCAGCTCAGAGTTACCCCAAGCTACCTGAACTTTTATCTATTTATTAACCCACAGTAAAGCTCTCCATATTCTTATCAAGTCTCCTCTTGCACCCCTGCAAATGTCTTGCATATACAATGTCCTTTGCCAAGGAGTTCAACTCAATGACAGAGTGCTGCCTCCGGTGCCACCTCTTTTTGGCTGTTCACTCTGAATTTGTAACAAGCTTCACGTGTTGGGTCTCACATCTTGTACCAGGAAAATTTAATCCCTTCCCACTCACGCAGCTATTCAGAATTCTGTACAACTCTATCATGTCACGTCAAGCCTCCCTTGAGGCTGAAGAGCCCCAACTTGCTCTGTCAATCCTCATCTGGAAGCTTTTATGGAAAGAACATTGCTGCAAGAGTACCACACACTAGGCAAGCCAAGGATTAATAAGATGACGCTTTGTGTCTTGTTCTTCATTTCTTCCCTAATAATTTCTAACATCTGGTACTTTAAACTGCCACCAAGAACTGAGCTGGTGCTGCCATGGAGTGATCTGCTGTAACTCAAATTTTGCTCCAGTGGAATAAGGAACAGCCCAGAGCCTTACATTTCATGTGGGGGCACAGAGTTGCATCACTTTCCATTTATCTTTATTATATTTATTTGGTGTTTTACTGTCCTGTCAGGTGGTCTTAAAATGTCCTCTTGCAAATCTTCATAGTCTGCTCTCTGTGTCACACATGCTCCCTCCTGTACCCTTCTTTTCGATAGCATTTATCAATATATTAAGCAGCAAAAGGGCCAGCACAAGCTGGAGACTGAGCAGAAGCAAAGTAGCTGATCCTCCTGCTCCCTGGGCTGGCTGCCCAGGCGTGGTGCACTGGGAGAGCTGAAGAATAAACCACATAACCCTGGTAACCCCTCCCGAGTCTGTATTCCTACAAATGGGTTATGAAACAAAGTGTTATTGGGTAACATGGAAGCGGATAAAATTATCCATGGAGCGCTTCTTTAGCCAGAATTTTGTTACTGAGATTTGCTTGCCTAAAAGGTCTGTGTTGTAGCTCTGTTCCTGTATCTCATTTCTAGAAGAGAAGAAACATCTGTTTCCAACTTGTTTTTCCCAGTGCCAAAATGTCGTTTCATTCTTCCAGGGCACGACATTGCTGTCAGACAGCAACAGGCTCCGCCAAGGGAATGAAGGAACCACATATTTCTTAGTTGTGGACAATGCTGTCTCAGAAGATGGTGGTGTTTATACCTGTGTTGCCAAAAATGCAGGAGGGGAGGTGTTGTGCAAAGCAGAGCTTATTGTACGTGAAGGTAAGGTCATTCTTTCAGCTGCAAGAGTTGCTTCCATGACCATTGCAATGTGTACTCAGCTGCAGTCATCTCCTGGTACCCATATGCTCTATATTCCTACATAGCATTTCTATATTAACAGTGTGGCAGGATCCAGTAGAAGGGCAAATGGTCTAGTGACCTACATATATATATATATATAAATGAGATATTTTTTTCCTTTGCTTCAGATTACAGGATGAACTGATACAATGGGCCACAGAAATAAGTGGGGCCGTGTCTCTGATGGCGTTCTGCTCTTTAATCTGGCTCTTCTGATTTATCTCAGATGAAGATGCAGCCCCAAAGTTCATGTTTGATGACAAAACCTGCCAACGGCTCCACTAAATTTTGTGCAGAAGTTTAGAGGACACCTGCAATTTTTTCCTGCCTTAAATTGTCCTGCAATAACTTTTCACGCTATTAGCAAGGCATTGTTGTCTGAGTATTAACACTGACATTTTCCTTCATTTCCAAAGCTAAGAAAGAGCAAGCAGAAAAGAAAGTGGCCACCAGGAGAAAGCTCCATTCTCTTTATGAGGTTAAGCAGGAGATTGGAAGGTAAGTGAATTTTCCAAGATTTATATTATCCCTGAGAATACCTAATTGCCCATCTGAGCTGCTCAGTACGTGGAGCCAGAGGCAGAGGTGGACCCAGCTGTGGGAAAGTCTGAAAAGCTGAAAGTACTGGCAGAGGTGGGAGGTCACCCCATTGCAGGGGCGCTGGAAACACTTCCCTGAGGATTCTGATAGAAGATGGGAAAGTTCAGGCAGCCTATAGGTCCAGGTAGCTCCAAGCAGAAGAAATACCAGCTACCAGCCATAGATGGAAATTTTAGCATCACAAGTCCAGAGCAACATACGTACAAGCCCCGTGCCCATCCAAGGGATCCAAGAGCATCAACCTTTGTCAGCAGAAGGCTGTATCACCTGAAACAGCTTTTCCCTTGATGTGAACTCGTTGCTTAGTTTCAGAAACAACCAGGAGAGGGCAATAGCACCTCGCATACCGGAAAAACAGCTTTTTCTGTTGGAGAGTGTAAGCCCTGAGCAGTAGGGAGCTGTCAAAGGCTGGGATGTGGAAAGGTCCATGCCTGCTGTGCAGAGGGCTTTGAACCAAGTCCTGAGCATGGCTTGTCCTTTGATTTGACACAGGGGCTGCTTCAGTTTTGTGAAACGAGTTGTACACAAAGGGAACAGAGTGTCTTGCGCTGCCAAATTCATACCTCTACGAAGCAAAACGAAGGCTCGAGCGCACCAAGAGAGGGATATTCTTGCCTCTCTGTCCCACGACAGAATTACCAGGCTCCTGGATCAGTTTGAAACGCGGAAAACACTGATTTTGATTCTGGAGTTGTATCCTTTTCTGTGCTGCTTCTCTGAGAAGGTTGGGAAGTACTGGGCAGAGCTCCTTTAATAAATAACTAAGCCATTAAACATTTTTAATTTTTGCCTGAGATAAGAGGACACACATAATCATTCTCTGCACCACAGGATAGGATGCTCTGTGAAATCCTCACTGAAATACTATGTTTCTGGCAGTTTGGGGAAAAATCATACTTGTATATACAAGTAAAAATGAGTTGTTAAGCTCCAAAATCTCTTTTCTGAAACATTTGGAGGTGAAGGACTCTGGTTCTATGAGATCCAGCGCAGAGCAGAAAAGCCCATAACCAACAGGCAGATTTTAGCATGAGCAATACCCTGCTCCTGTGTGTAGGGAGCACAGATTTAGAAAAACCCAATCCTATTACACTTCCACGACAGAGATTTTAATGAACTACATGGTCATCACGTTTCCGGATATCACCTTGTGCATTCTGCTCCGTTAGCTGGATAGAGGTGGTTACAAAGAAAAAATAAGCATTTAACTGTAGTTCTGTGTTGCCTTAACACCGTTGGCAGATGCTCCAGCGAAGAGCTCCTCGACCGTTTATTCAAGAAGGGTGTCGTCACTGAAGCCGAGGTAATTTTTCCTTCTCATTTCAAAGTCCAGAGTTGGTGGGTACCACCAGAGTACCTCCCAGCTGCATTTTCCTTTTCGAATATGAGGAATGTCTTTAAGGCAGTGACCATCTGCCAAAACAGAATCAGCCTTTAAAATGTGTTCCCACCAGCTTTCATTACTAAGTTGAGTTTCTTCAGGGAATTAACTAGAAACAACCAGTGGTTTTGACCACCAGCATTGCATTCAGCCTACTACAGATGATATTTGCTATTATCATTTTTTCTTTGTTATCTGTCACCTGGAGCTCCTGTATCTTCACTTGCTTAATAACACTTTCTCCCCTCACAACTGTACTTCTATCCACTCCCTTTTAGTCTCCAAACCAAGGGCTGAAATTACAGTTTCTAAGGGTTTTTTTGAGATCCTTGGTGCTCAAAGTTCAAATCTCCCATCTAGTAGCCAGGTGTCCCATATTTATTGCTAAAATTGATTTTTCTTTTATATACTCAGAGGGGAATATCATAGAATCACAGGATGGTTTGGGTTGGAAGGGACCTTTAAAGATCAGATGTCAGCTAACTCTACAAAATGTCAAAGGTTGAGAACTTCCAAAGCTGAAGCCAGCTGTAAATCTTTGCTCCTTGTTCAGTAATGGTCAAAAAAACAGGTTTACAACACAGTTTTAAAATGTATTTTAAATATGTTTGCCTGATTTACACGAAGCCAGAGCTGAGTCTGAATTAGATAAATGAGACAGTGAATAAGCTTCATAAGACCTGGGGATTTCTATGTCTCTTTTTTGCATGTTTGTAGGGTTGGGTTGTTTTAAGTAAGGGCTTTTTCATAGATAGAGGCTCCAGCAGGGCACGCACAAGGCACAGCTTCATTCCACAGGGTAATGTTTGGTTCACAGGTTCTTTCAACTGCAAGACAAATATGAGAAGTTCATTCTAGTTTTAAAAATATTTCTATTTCAATCTCTTCCTCTCTCGTATATTAAATGCTACCGGAATCAGGGACTCTCTTCTTTACTATTATATCTTTAGTAATTGCTTAATGATTGATTTAATTTTTAGGTCAAATTGTATATCAAGCAAATTTTGGAAGGAATCAAGTATCTTCATGACAACAACGTCCTTCATTTAGACATTAAGGTAACGTGCAATGGCAGGGCCAGCTTATCACAGCTTCTTGTGGGCCAGGGAATGGGCATTCTCTGTTTGACTTATCCTTACTTACAACTGAAAATATTGCCTACTTTCAAGAAAAGTTTCTCCTTTTTATTTTGTTTACTAGCCGCTGAATATCCTCATGGTTTATCCCGAAAGGGAAGACCTTAAGCTCTGCGACTTTGGATTTGCCCAGAAGATCACGCCCTTTGAGCCTCAGTTCAGCAAATACGGGTCTCCAGAGTTCGTTGCCCCAGAAATTGTTTCTCAGTCACCGGTGTCAAAAGCAACTGATATCTGGTAACCTGTCATCGTTCTAAAAAGCTTTTGCCCTAGCTGGCCTGAATTTCCAGTTATTGTTAATAAGTAAAGGGAGAGGCGATAATAATACAGGAAATTGAACACTGAGAATCCAAAACCCATCAGGGCTCTTAAAAGCTCCTTCTGTCTGTTTTGTTCAACCATAATTGAACTCTGACAGCTAATTAATGCAAAGGGGCATCTTAGCAAAGATGATCTTTCTTAGAGGCAGGAACTAGGGAGGGATGATCCTAAGTGGCTTTCTGGAAAAGGCAAACAAGCTCCAAAAAGAGTATTTTGAGTATTCTCTTCTATCTATGCTTTAAAAATGGAGGATTACTTGAGAACATTTTTTTAAAAACGCTGAAGGGGAAAAAGCTGAAGAGTGAAAGCAATAGCTTTTGGGATATATTTTCCTCAGAAAAGCAGGCAGAAGAAGGTGATCTTACTGTGCCGGGGTGTCCAGGGGAAGGAAGAGGGGTTGTGTGCTTGAGAAAGAAGGAGAAATAATAACAAACAGCTGACATTTGTGTTCTCTCTCTCTTCAGGGCTGTTGGAGTCATCACATATTTAAGGTAAATAAATCTTAGCAAGACTCATTCAATATTGCTTTGTCAGTCAGAGTCTTCCAGTACCTTCAAGTGAGGGATTTTAATGAAACATCAAGTCGTTCTGTAACGAGGGCAATTTCTTTTGTGATTTTCTCCTTGACTCGCTCTTTCCCGGTTGCCCAGGGCTTTTTGGTCATTGTCTCTTCTTGAAGATGCTGCTCTCCTTGCCATTAGCAATGAGAGCAGTGGATGAGGTTCAGTCTTCTCCTTGCCCATTTCAGCCAACAGCCCACTGCAGCTGAGCAAAATCAAACCCTTAATTCCTTATCTGTGAAATGGGGACAAATAATTCAGTTAAGTGCCGTGTAACGCTGGGGTGAAAGATGCTCTGTTGGTGGATGCACTGCTCACAAGCACTGTGAGTCCCATCCATAGAGTCCCTCCAGCGTTTTAAAGCCCCATGTAAGCATTTGTGCTTCTGTCGTTTGAAGAGCAAATAAAAGTTCTAAAGTCTGTCTCCTTTTATTTTATGGTGTTCGATAAACAAGCCTAACGTGCAAGTCTCCATTTGCTGGGGAGAACGACAGAGGAACCCTGCTAAATATCCAGAATGGGGAAATTTCCTGGACCGTTCCTGATTTTGTTCACTTGAGTGAAGACGCAAAGGACTTTGTAAAAGGGATCCTACAGCAGAACCCCAAGTGAGTGCACTTTAGCCTTTCCTACAGCCAGTGTGCAAAGATGTGGGTGTCTCAGCAGGCAGACCTCAGCTCATCGGAGCTGCAGTTCTTTTGAGCAGTAGAAAGCTGAGTGAGATGCGTTGCGTTATGCCCCGATTCTTCTTTGTTATTCCCCATTACCCCAAAAAAACAACTTGGTGATTTGCCAAATTGGCCTGTTTCTGGTATGGTGAGGTCCTGACTCCCTGACCCCTCCAGGCAGATGAGTTTCTGAGATGACATAGAGAAGTAGGAAAAGGGAGGGCTGGTATAGAGGGAGTTATGTGAGAATTAAGTAATAGTAACCAGATTCATTAAGCAATTTCAAGTACAAAAGGTGGCTTGAAGGCATGTTCGCAGGCACTTGCTTTTTAATTTAATTTCTATTCTTTCTGCCTGCTGTCGAAGCTATTTTTCCTCTGGCCACCTAAAGAGTGAAAGTCACGCTTAAGGCTGCTCTCAACACTCTTGAATAGGCTCCATGTGGAGAGCCAGGGGGTCTTCAAGAGGATCTGCAGGGAGGCTTAGACTCAAAAAGGAGAATCGTGTCATCTCAAGGGAAGGAAACTTTGGGTTGAAAGCCTCTGTCTCTCTGTTTGGCTTCTCTAAATCAGAGCAGCCTAAGGACATGCACAAAAGCGTATGTGCGTGTCCATGTGAAGCAGGGACCTTCAGGGAGCTCTTGTGGTTGTTGTTGGAAGTGACACGCTACTAAAAAGGTGATTTTTTTTTTTTTCTTTTATCAGAGCCAGGCCTAGCGCTTTGGACTGTCTTTCCCACAAGTGGTTCATGGTAAGTTTGTCCTGGTTCTTTATTAGAGTCATTAAAAATGTTGAGGTTTGAAGAGACTTTTGGAGGAGCAACTGCTTGATATTATTTGCTGGTTTATTTTTTCTCTTGGTCTCTTGCTTTCTGTCCTACAGCGAAGCTCAGGAATGGCTCTCCACAAAGAGGAGACACATCGTGGTTTACATGCCAAGATAGCTTTCTGTTCAAAAGATAAAGATTACTACTGACATGAGCAGATAGAATGTGTCTGTATAGAAAGGAAACGGTGGCTTTGCAGAGCAAAGTTATGGTTTATATTCCAATGCCTTAAATTGCTAAGGAGAAGAGATAAAAGACTAACAACAGAAAAAATGAAAAAAAGAAGAAAAAAAAAAGGAATTTAATGACATGCATTCAACAGGGCTTGCTTTTATCATTGAAAAGCTGAGATTGTCTACAATTTAGCCATGAGTGGATTATCACATTTGGTCTATTGTAACTTTCCTAAATTAAGCAATTCTGGAAGGAGGGAACCCTAAGAAAAAACAACTTTTCAGGAAATGAAGTCAGGATTTTTTAACCAATTGTTTTCCTCTCATTCCACCGGGCAGCATAATCTCCCCCTCGAAGCAGCTCATTTCATTAATACCAAGCAGCTCAAATTCATTGTGGCTCGGAGCAAGTGGCAGGTGAGTTGGCTTTAATCAATGATGGTTCTTTTCAGTTATATATATTTTTAATTACATTTGCATCTTTTAAAGTCTGTCAGACTAGGACAGCAGGCACAGCAGAGCTCTCAGCTTGGCTGAATGGGGAATAAGCCCAGGAGAGAGTGGTTGATGGATGTGGCAGAAATAAATTATTTAGGCTTTTACTGCCTGGAAATCACCTTGTCTAATGCAGGTGCCTGTAAGACACATGGTTGTGTCTAAGTCAGGTACCCTCAGCTGCCCTTGTGATTGCAACTCAATTATAGACAGATACCAAGAAAATTCCTCTTTTCCTGAATTTCTCTGAAATAATCAGACTGATTGCCTTCCGAAGATGCCTGTTTTTCTCTGTTGGCTCTAAGAAAAGGCCAGCAGCTCAACTTCAACTGAGATGTCTCACAGGGCAGAAGTTAGAGCAGATGAGTCCTACCTCCTACAGTATGCTAGGTCTTCTGTTGGCCTAAGTCACTGCAGGTTGTATTGCAGCCAATGGATTTAAGGCCATTAACTCCAGCTAGGCTCTCATCTGATGTGTTCTATTAAAAACTCCTTTTCCATCTGTTTTGAGTGGCCAGATTATCTTTGAAAATCTCAGACAGGGTCTTGCATCCACATTCGCAACAGCAATTATGTCCCCTGAAGTCAATATACTTTCACCTCTGTGAATGAGAGAAGAGAAAGACCTGGAGACTAGATAAGACCTAGATTTGACGATATCTACAAGAGGGTGAAAATGTGTTATTAAACTCGTATGTGTGCTATTTAAGAGTGCAGAAGTTCATTTTGCTATGCTTGCTTTACCGTACTGCCACTATGTTTCCATCTCATTGTGCTGGATTTTGTTTTGCTTTTCAGCGGTCTCTGATGTGCTATAAATCCATACTGGTAATGCGGTCTATCCCAGAAATCCTAGAAAGGACTCATGACAACACCTCCCTGGCCATCTCCCGACATCTTATTGAAGAAAGCACTTCGTCCAGCACCAGCGGCTCCTCTTCAGACAATGAGAACTCGCATTTCCCCAAGAAGAGGCACTTTGGCTCCACACCTGAACTGCACTTGTCCATGTTTGATGCACCAAGCCATCAGGAGCCTCCAAAACATGCAAGTGAAGAGAAGCACTCCAAAGTCTCAGTCCCTCCGGTAAAACCCATGAGGAGGAAGTATGCTTCGACGAAAGCTGAGGTGGGGGATAAATCACCTACAGAGAGCAAGGAGCTCATGGCAAGTATCTTGAAGGAGAAAGAGGAGGGGCTCCATCCCAGATTTCGAGATGAAAGAGCAGAGCAGTCCCAAAGAAGTGGTGCTGCTGAGCCTTCATCAGCAAGGACTTCCACAGAAAGCACATCGCATCCAAGTCAGAAAGAAAAAACAGCCATATTTTTATCTGATAAAGACAGAATTGAAAAGGCTGGGGATGGGACAGAAAAGGCATCTGTCTGTGTTCCTAGACAGAGTGTCATTAAAAGCACTTTCTACAGCCAAGCAACTGAACTACCTGCAAGGGGGCCTTCTTCACCAGGCAGGGAGTTCAGAAGGCACCTGGACAGAGCCAGAAGGACTTTCCGGAAAGCTGGGTATTCAAAGGTACCACTCAGTGGTCTCCGTGAACCCCTTCTAGAGCAGTTTGAACTGGAAGAAGAAGGAAAGTCCGACGATGATCATAGGGAAAGCCTGCTTGGTTCCTTGACCAAATCAGCTTCATTTGACACTGCAAGGAAACCACCACATCCTGCCATCGGTGCTAGCCGAAGCCGTTCCCTGGATGACTACAGGCTGAGAGCCTCAAGATCAGTGAGGGAACAAGATATTTTGGAAGAAGACTGTGACATAACGTCACAGGAAAGTTGTCCTGAAGGCAGTGACCACTGCGACATTTCTGCGGGACCTGGCAAGGGATGTTCTGTAGACACTTCAAAGCAAGAGGACTTCAGGAGAGCCAGCAAGGATTGTTCAGAAGAGCAGCCCTCTCCTTCCACACAATGTGAGGGTAACGGGTGCCCGTCTGTTTCTGTGCAACAGTTAGAGAGACTTCCAGTGTCACCTCACAGGAGCGAGAACAGGAAACATTTACTGAAGAAGTCAAAAGCAACTTACGTTGAGGAGGAAGCTGAAGGTTTGGAAGGCAAAAGCCCCACTCTAACTGCCCAGTGCTCAGACGTAACTGCCCCATCAGCTCAAAAACGTGAGAGCATGGAGGCTAAATCTTCCCCTGGACATGTCTCTGACACTGCTTCTCAGGAGGGCAAACAGTCCACTTCACCTCTCACACAACTGGAGGCCACCTCCAAGTCTGCCCCTACAAGTACGGGAGGGGTGTATCTGCCCCAGGACTCTGCTCACAGAACCGACATCCAGCAGGATCTAAAAGGTGGAAGCTTGCTTGTCAAAAGGACAGCCCCAGTTCTACCTTGGAAAGACAAAAGGCCGAAACAGTCACATGAGAAGACTTCTTCTCATAGTGTTGTCAAATCTGACCTCGTGGAGCATGAGAGCTCTGCTGTTTTAACAGGCCCACAAACAGAAACGCATTCACTTCCAGTAGGTAAAGGCAAAAGTCAGGAAATTCCTGGTAAAAAAGTTCCAGCAACTACAGTGTTGGTGGGCAAACGGCCAGGTACCCTGAGTGCTCTGCACACAGCTGATGAAGGTGATCATCAGGAGCTGAAGACCTATAAAAAGGTGAGATCTGCTGTCCTGGAAGATGAAGGACCAGATATTACAGGAATCACTCCACCTTCAGCCCATGATGGTGAAAGCCAAGTGCACAAGAGGGCTCCTGCTCATATAGACACAGCATCAGCTGCCCTGAAGGGAGAGCATCTCGTTGTTCCAAAAATCCCACCACCAAAATCAGTGCCAACTTCAGTCTCTGATGGAGCACAGCAGGCTGGAAGGAAACGTCCAGATCATAGCAAGGAGAAGTCTTCTGCTCTGAGGGGTGAAAGCTCAGCTGTCGCGGAGGGTGTTCCCAGTTTGTCCCATGAGGCTGAAACGGAGGGAGCTGAACCCCAAGAGGTTTCTGAAGGCAGTGTCATGGTGCCTGCTGTTCTGGAGAGCAGACACCCAGCTAGAAGTGTGTCCTCCCAAGATACTGGCCTTCCTTCAATCCGTGAAAGGCAAGAACATCCAAAAGCATCACTTCGCAGTGAGGTGAGACCTGTTGTGACAGCAAGTGGAAGCCGAGCAGTTGGACAGACTATGCCTGCTCCTTTCCCCAAGGCTGGACATCAGGCTTTTGAGCAACACAGGGCTGCCTACCCCAGTGGTAGAGTTTCTGCTGCTCTGGAGGGTGGACCTCCAGGTGACTTAACTGCTTCACAACCAGAAGTTGCTCCAGCTTCAGTCTATGAGCTAGAATATGAGGAACATCCAAAGGTTTACGATGAAGGTAGAGGTGTTGCCTTAGAAAGTAGAAGCTGTGATGCTGGAAAAACTATCCCACCATCGCTTCGCAGGGGTCAAAGTCGGGAGCTCTCACATCACAGATCTTCTTTTTACAGTGATGAGGAGTCTGCTGTGCTGGAGGGCTTAGTGGATGAGATGGTTTCCCTCTCTGAAGAGATGAATGTTTGGGCAGAGTCAGTTTCTGGTGAGGGGGAAGGCAGAAAACACATCTCTCCTCCCACAGAGATGTTCTACAAAGGTCCTGGTAGCCAAGAACCCATGGACACTTCCTTCCCTTCTGTACAGGGGGGTATAAGAGAAGTCTCTGACCTGAAAAACCTTGCAGAATCCCACCTTTCCATGAGTGAGGAGTCAGTAGTAGCACTGGAAGGACAGAGAGCACAGACGATTCCTCATGAATGTGAGCATCTAGAGGACTTAGCGTTTGAGACCGCCACTTCTAGCCCAGTGAGCGCTTCCTCAACAGAGAGCCTGGACACTGGGAAAAGACCCAGCCAAGTGTCAGTGAGCAAGGACACTGGTAAACACCCAGAAGTTTCTTTAGTGAAAATCAAAGACCTGTCAGATGAAACACCCAGCCTTGGTAGTGGTCCTCCAAAATTTGACATATCAGAGGTAGAGCCTGCCTATTTGAATTTCTCTGACTTGTACGACATTGTCTATTTTCCATTTGAATTTCTGAACTATAAGAAGCCTTCACCCAAACCAACTGGTAGAAGGTTTATACCTTTTAGTGAAAGGGCAAGGTCACCTCCTGCAGGACATTTGCATAAGGATAAAAGACTGTGCATCAGGGAAGAGGCAGAGAACAAGAACAGGAAGAACCATTTGGAAATATCTGAGGATACAAAGGCCATGGGGAAAGGGTCAGAGAGTCATAAGGAAATGTATGGCCCCCAAAAGGACTCAAGTGGCAAGCAGAAAAGCTCCTACAACAAGCCAGGACTCTTCAAGCCGTATGCACGGTCTCATTCAGTGGAGCAGTCAGTGGAGCAGAGTCTGAAGAAGAAAGTAAAAGCTTCTGTTGCCCATATCTCAAGAATCCTGAAAGGAAAGACATCTCCTGAGCCAGAGGCAGAGGAAGGTAAGTATTTTATTCTGTTCCTTCAGAGACTTGCTGCTATAACTGAGCTCTGCTACATCTGCCTTTTTGTTTTCCCCCAGTGTATCTGAGACTGTGGTTGGAGGGTCATTGCAAAACTTGGAGTGACAGGTTATGAAATGAGCTGTCTTCACAACTAGCTCTCTGTTCCTGGCTCCCTTCATTGCAGAGTCAGCTGGCTTAATCTGCTGATGGAGGTGGTTTAAATTCCCCTGTCTGGGTTTGCATAAAAGCAAATCAGGGCTGGATGATGCTTTCTTTGCTGCAGTTTCTTCTGCAGTTATCATCTGACCATGGCAAACCTTTAAAGCTAAAGTGACTGGGAGATATTGGTGAAGTCAACCTAAGTTGGTGACCCTGGAAAATGGGATCTTTTCTTCTCTGCCATCCCGAGATATGCCCTGTTCTTCCAGGACATCATTTTGGTTTTAATAGCTGTCACAGCCATGCTGTTGCCTGAAGGCTTGTTAATAAGGAAACCTGTGATTGCTGAGCTATTTATCAGCGAATGGCAGAACTGTCTGCTGTAAATGGATGCCACAGGGAGAAGGATGGCCTTGAATGATTTCTCATCCTGTCTCCAAAACAGAGTTTAGCGAGCTGGGAAGTGAGGCAGTAGAAAAAGAGCTGTTAATGGGGGCTGAAGGATCTCTGAAGAGGAAATCCGGACTCTCTTCATTCAAGTTACCAAGCCTCATGCCAAAGGAGAAAGGTATTGCTATTGCTGAAGTCAGCAGTTAGTTTTATCATGAAGTATTACTACTGAATATGGCAGTGCTGACTGAGGGTGGTTTCTAAGGATGGATCTGCAATGATTGTCTTGAGATGACCTGGACCAACTCATGCAACATGAACCAGCCACCTCTGTTTATTTCATAACTACTGGCCTTGCTAAAACTGTCTTGTCTTGCCATTGAATGGCAAATTGGAGTCAATCTAGGAAGCCACAGCAGAGGAATGACATCTATTTGTATACTAGAAAGAGAAGAAATGGAGTATCCGAGGGTGGGGTGACAGAAGCAGGGAACTGTGAATTCCTATGCTCCAGTCCTGTGCATTAGTGGTTGAGGCACCGTCCCCGGAGGTGTTCAAAAGATGGGTTGACATGGTCCTCAAGAATATAGTTTAGTGATTTTTTTTATTGCTTGTTTCTTATTTATTTTTTGTCAGAGTTAGGTTGATGGTTGGCCTAGATGATCTTTAAGGTCCCTTCCAACCTAGACGATTCTATGATTCTATGTGTAAGATTTAAGGAACACCAGAGCATGAACCAGAAATGCTCTTGAACCAATTAGAACTGCTTTCTGATGTCCTCCGTGCACTTATTTCCCACATAGCCCTCCTGGCCACTCTGAATCGCTGTTTTTCCTCCTCTTTGCAGCCCCTTCGTTCGTTGAGGAGCTCATCGACCAGGCTGCTGCCGTTGGACAGTGCGTGACGCTGTCGTGCCGGACGGCGCCTCACTCCTCCCTACACATCAACTGGTTCAGAGGTGACGTTGGCATCCTTCTAGGGAGTCCCCAGCCTCTGGGACAGGGTTGCAGGGAGGGTTTTGGACACTTTAGTATATATTTGCAGGGTACTTATCTCTCTTATCTTCTGCTTTTCAGATGGGATACCTGTCCACAGCAGCAGCCGGATCCTCATCTCAGCCACACTCAAAAACTTCCAGCTGTTAACCATTCTCTCCGTTAGTGCTGATGATTTTGGTATTTACACCTGTGTGGCCACAAACTCCTTGGGCTCAGCATCCACCTCCTGCATCATAAGAAAAGCAGGTAAGAGAAGAAGTAGCTACAGAAGTAGACGTTACAAGTACTTCTGCTCCAAAATATGACCTGTAAATAATAGCTGTGAGATGAGATTTCTGCAGATGGGTTCAGAGGACTATCTCTCCCTTGCCTGCTCCAGTCCTCAGCCACAGCCCTTGCTCTCTGGAACCGTGGCACGTTTTGTAGGGTTCATTCCCTCCTCTTCACCCTTTAGTCTCTCTCCTGGATTTGGAGCCACTCCAGTAACCATGTGGTTCTAGAACCAGACTTCAAAATCTTAATACTGAGTTTAAATTAGGCACGGTTAAATTGCTTTTCCACTAGGTGTGTGTGCATATATATAAAACCAAAAACATACATTTTTTTATATATATGTATAAAAATAATACATGTAACTGAGAAATGCTGGGTGTAGAGGTATGTATCCTAGCAGCGCTACTGCCAACAGTCACTGGTTTTTGTGCCTCCTCTCGGCAGAAGTTCCTCCCAGCCCTCCACCCCCTGACATCGTGGAGGTCTATGAGGATGGAGTGCAGGTGGTCTGGAAACCGGTGGAAACCAACATCCCCATCCGTTACACTCTCCAGTGCAAGAGCGAAGGTAAAGCGGAGCGCTGCCCACACGCCTTGCAGGGAACGTCTTGGTTTGTGTGATTCCTTCACCAGCTGGATATTTTATGTTTATTCAGAAGCAGCCTCATTTTAGCTCTCTCGTTTAAAGTTAGGAAGGAAATTCATACTGCCATCATCTAACCATCTAAAAGTTAGATGTTGTGCCAGCTAAATCGGCCCGGAATATACGAGCTCATACAAAGGCTTTGTTGGAGTGTGAATCAAAATATGTTGCATGGAATCTGTGAATAAAAAAGTGAACAACTACAGAATACACACGGCTGGTGCCAGATTCACAGTCCTGAGTAATCCTCTCAAAATACGGTTCCGACAACATTAGTCACTAATAGCGCCCCGGATCAACGATCAGCAGACAATATCATCCTCCTCCCAGACTTTCTCTATGGTCTGTGGAGAAAGATGGTCTATCGAAAAGGCATCTATCGAAAGGTCTATCGAAAATTTATCCTCTGCCAAACAGCCATGCTTTGTTTTTCCATCATCTGTGCAGGAAGCTTAGGGCAAACAGCTAAGGACAAGATGATAAAAGTTTGGCAAAACCGCATCATCCCTTTGATATTCTCTTCCAAGGCTTGGTCCAGAGCCTGATGAAGTCAAGGGATGTTTTCTCGTTTAATTCCACGAACTTTGAATCAAATCCCCAAGCCTGCTCTGTGTCTCCTGGGACTGCTGTTGCTGTTACTGTTATGAATGCTATGCCTGATAGTAGTTTCTGCTGCAGTCACACATACGCAGCCCTTCGGATTCAACTGCTCCGTATTCCTTCTTTTAATTCTCCAAACATACATGCACATCTTTGTGGATTAGCACGAGCATGGACGCTTTTCCTCCGACACAGCTTTCTTTTTTGTTACTCCTTTTGACACAACTGTAGGCGAGACTTTGGGGAGGATACAAACATGAGTTATTTCAACTTAGGAAGAAAAAAAGGAAACAGCATCTACTGTCTTCCACGGCATTCCGTGTGTTTGGCAGGAACATGCAAAGTCCTGCTTTCCTGAAAACAAGAGGATTAAGATATGCAGAAAAAAAGGTCCTTGTTTTATCCATTAGACAGTAGGCTTTTGCACGCAGCTTCTGCAGACACTTCTCTGAGCTGCATCTGCTTTTTCTTACACCCCCCCTAATTCAACCAGTAGCCTGCAAAGTCATTGATGCCTTTGTTTTGGCCGGCAAATTACTGCTTGTCCTATGGTTTGAGGCTCTCTACAGGCGTCTATTTGAATGAAAGGATTGGTTTAATCTCAGGCAGTCTCAATTTGAGTTCAGCCTTGAGCACAGCAGCAATGGCAAAGTTTGGGGCACAACCTCACATGAAATGAACGATCCTGAAATGTTTGCTGGTGATTTTCTATTTCCCACCTTAGTCCCGTGAATAACGAGTTCAGAACAAACCCACAATTTCAGTTCCATGAGAAATCACTCAAGTTTCATAAAAGCTGAGCGAACCCGGCCCCAGTTCACTGGATTTACTAGGAGGGTGTTAGTGGATAGTTCTGCTCTGAAATCCTGCACCTCATGGTTTCAACTGGATTCAAGATAGGGCCAAAAGGGGAAAAAAATGGTGATTTTTCTAGGCTTTTGTTTGGAATTCTCGATGTATACTTGCTTTAGAGCTTGGTGGTATGAATTAGATAAGTAGAAATTGTACAAGAAAGTTTCACCTTGAAAGTTTCACTCTGAAACAACATTGCCACACCTTGGACTGATTAGATGGAAACCAGCTGAATTCAGAAGAGAGGAGTTCGGCACATGCACAGAAGTTGGCCATGGCAAGGCAGTTTTTCCTTCACTGTAAGAGATTCCGCTGTTTTTCCATATTCCCAACATGTGAGCAAAGCTGATGGGGGAGGGGGGAAAAGAACCACCACAAAAACTCAAATCCCCCCCAAAACCAGAAAAAAAAAAGAAAAAATCCCAAACCCTGGTGTGACTGTCTTAAATGAGTCCTAATCTCTTTTTCTCTGTTTTCTGTGCCAAGATGGGGAGTGGACAACTGTTGCTGCTGACATTGCCGACTGCTGCTACTACGCCAAAAATCTCTCCAGGGGCTTTATCTACTGCTTCAGGATAGCCTGCTCCAGTAAAGCAGGAATGGGCCCGTACAGTGACCCGTCTGCCAAAGTGAAGATCACTGGAAAGGATCAAATGGGTAAAAGATCAAATGCCAAGAAAGAATGGTGTTTTTCCCACATCCAAACAATTGCACCCTTTTGGATGTGGGTCCGGAAGGCAAGACAAAGGGTATCAAGACCAATTCCACTTTTGATGGAATTTAGGGCTTCCTCTTCTTTGGCTTTCTTACTAAAAGTAAATTATTTTCTAATTCTGGACACAGGGGAATATGTGTAAATATATAACAAATAAATATTGAAATAATAACAATATGTAAATATAAACAATATGTAAATATATACAAAAATAGAATAATAAAATAAAAATCTGGGAACTGTATATTACCCACCGAAGGTGTTCTCAGTTTTTGATGGGAGATCATGAGGAAACAGGTCTGGGACAATAAATATGTTACTGGAGACACTGATCCATTGGTATAGATCTGCCACCGGTGAAAGCCCTGCGCCTGCTCCTTCGTAGGGAGCCAGTCCCAAGTTCAGTAGTTAATTGTTGTTTTCTGGTGTTTGCTACTGGGAATTATTGCCCTGTTGTGGTGAATTTTTCAGCCGTATTTTGTCTCTGAAGCAGAGAAAGCTCAATTTACTATTTTTTTCACCTGTTTGAATACTTTGTTCTCTTCAGATGTTTTTAAAATTAAGAAATCCATAACCCCGCAGCAAATATAGCCTTGTTGCAAAGGAAGTGTCCTTTCTGTCAAGAAGTGGAAGAATGGTCTAGGTGGAATTTCCTCCCAGTGGAAAAGATTATTCTGTAAAAATCAGTTCACAAGAGATATTTTTAACTCACCCTAAATCCTCTGTTTTCCCTCAACCCCGCATGCGTTAACACATCTCAACATACCCAGCGTTTCCAAGCAGAAGCTTTAATGTGTCAAACTTTAATACTTCAGGGAGCACTTGAGCACAACCACATGCCAGAACCAGAGCAACAAGTTTCAGCTGCTGCCCTGAAATATCCAACTAAAAGAAGTTTCTAATTCTTTGTCAGTGTCTTACTGTGTCCTGATGACTTGTTACGTGAGAGGATGAGAAGCAGTAGCTAAGATGTTTGATATCATACAACATACAATCTATCTCCTATAGTCTGGAGTGGTCACACCAGGGAATTACAGGGTGGAAAGCCCAAAATCTGTTGCATTAAAATAAAATTGAGTGCCACAGCTGGGAGACAACCTGTACTTTTGTCTGGAGAAAGCTCTGCTGTCACCTTTGTCGTTGTTCATGGATAGCAGAGGGTGGCTCAGAGAGGCTCCAGTTTCCAGAAAGAGGTTTTCCCAGGTAATCCCTGTCACTTTTTCTCTGCAGAGCTTCATGCTGCAACGCAGCACTTCCCAGCAGCTGCTACTGAAGAAGACAGCGAAATAATCACACCATCCGAGCCTTTCCCAACCTACCAGACCTACGCCTTCCAAACAGAGATCAAAAGGTAAGGAACTGAACTGAACCCTCAACCAGCCGGAGGGAAATGCCACATGTGGCTGGAGTTTAGAAAAGTCACTTTTAAAGTCACTTTTAAAGTGTTATAAACACACTGCTCAGCGGGCGTCATGGTGTTTTGTTGAAAATACCTCCACAGTAACACCTCTAAACCTGAGGTCGTTGGCTGAGTGATCTTCATCTTGGTTTGGTGGGATTCAGGTGTGGATTTTCCGGGAGAGCAAAAGGGTCTGCGCTGAGCACCAGGACAGCCCCTTAATACATCACGAAGTGAGCCCAGGGCTAAGGGAGGCTCCTCTCCTTGCTGCAGCTCCCGGTTTCAGATGTGGCGTTGGGATTCAACTTTGCCTGCTTAGAAGACAGGCACCAACTCCTGTGCCCAACAGAAGGAGGCGGGTGCCTGCAGGGGGTAGTTCTGCAAGAGACACAATGAGCCACCTTCTCTCTCTCCGCAGGAGTTAAGCTCTCACTCCTGCAATGTAAAGTGACTGTACAATTTAGAGACACGGGAGGATGTGCAAGCTGTGACAATAGATGCAGTAACTCCACATCGGGGATGGATGAAAAACACAGCATGGGACCCTGGTGGTTTTAAAGAACAGAAGCTCCTGGCTCTTCCAGGAGTAGCAGAGAAGCTTAACTTGCCTTTGTGTTCCTTTGTACCAGGGGGCGTTTCAGCATCGTCCGACAGTGCAGGGAAAAAGTAAGCGGCAAGACTTTAGCTGCTAAAATCATCCCTTACTGGCAAGAGGACAAGCAGAGCGTGCTCCTCGAGTACCAAGTCCTGAGGAAGCTTCATCACACAAACATAGCTCAGCTGAAGGGAGCCTACGTCAGCCCACGGCACTTGGTGTTGATCCAGGAGATGTGCGTGGGACCGGAGCTACTCCACTCTTTGGCATCACGGTAATAACGAGGGGAGGGAAGGGTTTCCCAGTCAGGGCTGGTGTAGGGAGCAAAACCCCTGGTGCTTTCCCCTAACGAACTGGATCATCTCTCTCCCTCTGTGCCAGTGTGCTCTCATTGCACACGGGATTTGTGATGCACTCCTTCTGCAGCTTCTTGTGACGTGAAAAAATTACTGAAGCTCCCTACAAGGTTGGGGTAGGGGACAATTAAGGGTCACCCAGTTGAGATATTGAAAGCAGTTTACAGTAATCAATATGAAACCCCCTCTCCCATAACAAGGAGATTATCGTGGCTCAGGAAGCCTCATTTCTTCTCCACGTTGTTTCTGACAATGGCAGAAATTGGATCTGCTGAAATCCACTGATTAAAGGAGAGGGAATGGTGCGCATCAAGACAGCATTTTGATTTTTGCACAACCACTGCTTTCTCTGACATGCAGCTCTACAACCTCCTGAATCTCTTGCAGCTGTAGATGTGACTCACAGTCTGACCATCCTCTCAGTATACAATAGATTTGCTAAATGAGTCAAGTTGTTTCTTCTCGACTCTCAAGGCCCTCACAGGATTAGACATCCAGGGGAGGATGACAGTAGTGGGTGCAGAAGGGTGCCCTTGGGCATGGAGAGAGAACCCTCCTTGTTTTATTCCCTTTCTTCTACTAGGACATCATACTCAGAAGTGGAGGTCCGAGATTACCTGTGGCAGATCCTTAGTGCCGTTGAGTATCTCCACGCACACAGCATCCTGCACCTGGATCTCAGATCTGAAAACATGATCATCACCGAGCCCAACCTGCTGAAACTCCTGGATTTTGGCAACGCACAGTTCTACACGCAAGACAAAGTTATTACCATGGACAAGTGCATGGACTATGTTGAAACCATGGGTAAGTAGAGTTCAGTCACCGCAACGTTGGCCTTGCACGCAATCTGTGACAAACACAAAGACAGAGCCGTTGCACAAGGCAGCAGTTGGCCACCGCAAGCAAAGTCTCCCAGGCACTGCCCTCCAGTAAGAGTGGGAGTTTCCAGGAACAGCTAGTAGTGACAGCCCACCCCACTTGCAGACCACAGAGGACAAAGCCAGAGGTCACAGCCAACATCTCTCTGGCTGGCATCCACGTGTCCAGAGCTCAGGGATATAGTGTTACTGCCATTTGGACTGAAGCTTTTTCTTCTTCACTCTTAGCAAAGCATAAAAGTACCTACTGTTTTTGTTGCTGGTCTCTGCGCTGGAGTGGAGCTCGGCTCACACCGGTTTGCTTTTCTAGCTCCAGAACTGCTGACAGAGCAAGGAGCCCTCCCGCAGACTGACATCTGGTCCATCGGAATCACAGCCTTCATCATGTAAGTCAGTCTGTCTTTCCCCACCCTACGAGCAGCTTTAAAAGTGTAATTTCATAGTCATCAACCAGGGGAGGTGCGTTGACTCAGAGGGTTAACTTCAGCTGTGACCCTCTCGTGGTTTGACCCCAGTTGGCAACTAGGACCACGCAGTCACTCGCTCACTTCTTCCCCCCACTTCAGTTGGATGAGGAGAAGAATCAGAAAAATAAGAAAAACTCATGTGTTGAGATAAAGACACTTTAATAAGTAAACCAAAAGCCGCACACACAAGCAAAGCAAAACAAGGAATTCATTCCCTGCTTCCCATGGGCAAGCGGGTGTTCAGCCATCTCCAGGAATGCAGGGCTCCATCACACATAATCATTACTTGGGTAGACAAAAGCCATCACTCTGAATGTCCACCTCTTCCTTCTTCTTCCCCCCGCTTTATATACTGAGCATGATGTCCCATGGCATGGAATACCCCCTTGGTCACTTGGGGTCAGCTCTCCTGCCTGTGTCCCCTCCCAACTTTCTGTGTCCCTCAGCCCACTCACTGGTGGGGCAGCGTGAGGAGCAGAAAAAGCCTTGAGAGCTTAGAAACAACCAAAGACATGAGCGTGTTATCATCTCATCCTAAATCCAAAACACAGCACTACACCAGCTGCTAGTAAGAAAGTTAACTCTGTCCCAGCTGAAATCAGGACAGCCCCCTCTACTTGGCAATGCCACAGAAGCCTGTGTGATGGAGAGTATGGAGCTGGATCCACCATGCAAGGATGCCCAGTCCCACCAATGTCTCCGAGTAAGGCTGTTTTAACCACAGCAGCTGCTGGTGTTTCTCAGTCAGCCTCATCCGAAAAGCCCCAAATGTAACAAGAAAATTCAAATTACGACAGGTAGAAAAGCAGCCAAAGTCATGAAACCCACAGAAGAACCAAGGCCTCTGGGATTTTGTTTTCCCATATGATGTTTGTGTGCGCCGTCACGACCCTCCACTCTCTGCTGGGTGGGAATTCTTAGGAGAAGCAGCATCTTGAGCAGTGCCTTTCATGCTGATCAATTCTCTTTTTTGGGGGGCAGGCTGAGTGCCAACTACCCCGTCAGCTCCGACGTAGCCTGCGAGTTTCTGCGAACGGCCAGGAAGGGGAAAGTGAAGCTCACGAGGTGCTACGCGGGTCTCTCCGGGGGAGCAGTGTCCTTTCTCCAGAGCACGTTGTGCGCAAACCCCTGGTAAGATGGTGCCTGCTCTCCAAACAGCACAGTTGGTGGAGATCCCAGCTATTGTCCTTTCTTTCTTTCTTTCCGTTTGCAAGGAGCCTCCTCACCCATCATGGATCCCCCAACTGATCTTCTCACTTTTCTCTGTCCTAGGGGAAGGCCTTCAGCCTCTGAGTGCCTTCAGAGCCCATGGCTCCAGGAGACAGGTTTGGACAACAGGCACCAAGCACTGGTCACCTTCCCAACCACCAAACTGAGGAACTTCCTCACCGAACGGGAAAAGAAAAGGGGCCTCCTGTGCTCCAAGTACGGCCTCATGATTGCGCAGTGACGCAGATGTGACAGCAGATGCAACTTGTCTCCCTTTCCCCTTCTGAACTTAGTGTTTGGTACCACCGAGTCCTGCCAAGTTGCTGTGCATCAGCTGAGCTGGGGTAACTGCTCTCCACGCGCGCGATTTAGCATAACTGAGCAAATTAATCCACGTTTTGTGCACTGCCACAAGGTGAGAAAAGAAATGCAGAGCTAACGTGGCTCAGCTGACTAACGGTAACTTGACAAGTACGTGTGTCACTTGGCTGCACGCTTCCTGGAATAACCGGGAGAGAACTGTGGAGCTATTTCTGGGATGATGGGAAAATAAGAGTGAAGCACTTTTGTTGGGCTGACTTGAGACAAGAATATATCTTCAGGCTTTGGATGTAGAAATCCAACCAGATAAAGCCCCGAGCAACCTGGTCTGAGCCGATAGCTGACCCTGCTTTGAGCAGAAGGTTGGTCTAGAGACCTCCTGAGGTGCCTCCCAACCTGACTTATCCTGTGATCCCATGTCCTTGCCAAGTGCCAGACACAAGGCTGGAGTGGTGGGACCCCGTGAGCATCCATCAGCAACCAGGCTCAGCATGTCGCTTACCTGGCCAAGTTCTCCACCACTTCCATGGGGCTGGAGGAGAGTTCTTCTAGCTGTGGAGCAACAAGAGGCTGCAAAGGGAGGAGGTATGTGGTACCTGTGTGACAGTGGTACCACAAAGAAGATCTAAGTCAAGGCTTTTGATACTCTGTAAGGAAACTCTTTCCTGCCTGAGTCACAAGGAACAAGAGGAGCCAGTCTCCATCAAAGCAGCCTTGTAGCTCAACCCTGTGGCACAAGGTGTGTACAGGGAGGGCAGCAGCGATGGAGCTTTCCAGTAACCGATTAATTGCACATCTTCCTCATCCTACTCCTGCAAGAGACCATAGCTTGCTTGGCTTTGAGAAGAGTTAATGTTCTCCCTGGGGCCCAAGCGGACCCTCTGAATGCCACTCCACTTAGGCAGCCTGTCTCCTGCTCACTTAGGGTCCAGCTTGCTGCTCAGTGAGCTGTGTGGCTCCATGAAGGGTCACCAGCTCTCCCTGGACACCTGCACTGTCACGTCTGCGGAGCCAACTGAGCTCCTCAAAGGTTTCAAGGTTTGAAAACACCATAAAACTTATTTTAGGGGGCATGTATTTGAAGCCTCCCATTACACCTTGATGACAAAGTTACCCATCACATAGGATCTTCCAATAACCCTTCAACTGTCTGACTGTATCTGCATCAATCATATTAAAAACGTGTCAAATAAGAAACATTTTCTTGAAGAAACCAAGCTGTGACTTGGTGTCTGGGCATCTCTGGGAAAAGATGTTCCCTATGGCCGGGATGCTGGCACATGGAGCATTTAGGTGAACAACTTTCCTTGCCAGTTGGACTAAAATGGGCTTGTGCAGAAAGCCTTTTCTGAGCCCATCCAAGACTGTCGGGCGGTGGTGTGAGGGGCTCGTTGCAGCCTTGCTTTGCTCCCCATTAAAATCTCTCCCCTCCTGCCTGGCTTCGCTGCCTTTGGATCGGTGCATCCTGCCTGCTGCAAGGTATTTTGGCATATGCCATGACTTTCTGGGAATAATTTGGCAGTAAAGGCAGCAAAACGCAACAGTGACCATGACCCCGTTACCTGCAGATGTTGTACCACTAAGAGACGTTGCCAGTTTGAAGCCGGGCTGCTCTTCTCCGGCCAGTGCAGGAGACGTGGCAGCAGTGCCACTGCCAAATCTTGCCTGTTTTAATTCTTCAGAAAAATCCTCAACTTTCATGGTTCCCCCTTCTCCTTCAAAATCTGCTTTCTCTTGCAATGGATGGTGTTAGCTGCATCGTTGCTTTTTACTTATAACCTCAGTGTTCCTTTGAGTTTCTCTGGAGTGAATGGTGTATCTGTTGGTGCCGTTGAGTTTCTTCAATTTGCCTCACAAGCAGCAGTAAGTGGAGGCTTTCTCCGAGCCGTATCTTGCTGTGTTTAGAAGAACAAGGATGGGAAATCAGTTTCTAACGCATCACCGTTTAATACCAGAGGTGATGCTGTCGAACCGGGGGGTGGTCTTTCCCAACACGTTTAACCCATATTGTTCCGAACCTGAAGCGTGCAGCATCGTGACTCCTTGCACGATGTGCAGAGCAGGGATTGGAACCGAGAGCAGAGAATCTTTCGCTGGACACCGACTCAAGAGACTGAAAAGCTTTGAGTGTCCAAGTAAGATTGTCTTCATGCAAAACCAAGGCGTTAGGGCCAGACTCCATGCTCTGTTCTCTTGGGGGACAAAGGATTTAAACAAGACAGACACTGCTATGAGGTTTTCTCCCCCCCCCTGGAATTTTTCAAGACCCTGGATTCCTTCCAATTTAACTCCTTCTACAAATCCAATAAGGTTTCTGTTGGCACAGGTTAGTTCTTCACTCTTGCTGGTACACTTTGGGATGGAAAGCTCAGTGCCAAGGGACAACCCAACTAAGCATCAAACTGAATTGCAGATTAACTCATTTGGAGCTTTCACTCTTCCATATATGACTCAAATGAAGTGATTTTTATTTTATTTTATTTTTGCTTCTCAGAACTGCATGCATTTGAGCATGTCTGAAGTCTTTTATAGACTCAATACTGTTTGGTTAAATAAACCACTCTGTCAAGGAAGTAAATCAGATTTTTCTGCTGATTCATTGTAATTGTCATTCTTTTCATATATGTTTTTTTTCCCCAAGCCCAGTCCATGTTTGTGCGGCACCTGTCCCTTACCCCTCAACTCTGGCCTGGTGCCCCTATAAGCGATAATCACAAATAAACCCTGTCCATGAGCACTGAACGACCTTCAGGCAAACCACCCCCACAAAAATTTCTCTGGCCCTGAAGCAAGGACATCACTTGGCCAGGATGTCACTATGGCTTTGACCTGCCCAAGGCATGGTTTGGAGCTTGCAAAGATCAACCCATTGGCCAGAACACGGGAAAAGCTCCAGCTTCATTCTCAGTAGCAGAGCAAACAAAGAACCTACGGCTGACAAAAAAAATAAAAAGGTGAGCGCTATAGAGGGAATGTGGAACTTGTAAGAAGGTGCTGGATTTATTAATGGGAATATTAACTGACACAGCTAAGCCTTGTGCAGTTACAGGTAGGTTTTGTTTTCCTTGGCTCTTCTACAGCTGCTTGATGTCTCCTTGAATTTCCACCACTGCAAGGTCTGGGCTAATGCCCAGTCCTGGCAATATGGGACAGCTTACCCTTGAACATGCAGTTACAACATAACCCTGTGCTTTGCAGAAGAAAGAAGAATCTGGCTTTGATGCCTGGACACACATGAAAGTGTTTTGAGTTTCATTCCTCGGTCACGCATCATGTCCAAAGTCCAAGGTTAGTGTCAGCATTAAAATCAATCCACTGTCCTCTGCACAGGTAAGGCTGCGATGTGACTTCTGCAAAGACTGATGTTGTCACAGCCCAATAATTATTAATAGTAATAATTATTATTGAAGTGGGGGGGGGGGGGCAGGGAGGGAGAGAGAAACCAGAGTAGAGCTTGTAGAGCAAAGTTTTATCCTGCTTTGGAGCCAGTGGATAAAACAGAGATGTTTAGGGGCTCATAAAATCACAGTGGCTGTAGCCCAAGAGGGATTGAGGTTGTTTCCTCATGTCCTACTTGGGTTTTCTAGCCCCTTCCCATCACCCATCCCATTCCTTACAACTTTCTTGGGCCTTCACAGAAGATGGGGGCTAAACCTGGAGGGGTGGGTGGTGTGGTGTGGCACTTTCCAATGAGCATCTTCTGGACACCATCAGCCCGTGGGACTCGAGGATAGTGTGGAGGACCATCGAGATCTCAATCAGGTTCAAGCAGGAGCTGGGTGCTGGGAGCTCTCCCCTCACCATGGCTCAGGCACCGGCACCCCAATCAGCCATCCCCTCGAAGGAGGAAAGACTCATCATGGAGAGTAGTTTCTAGGCTCGTGCAATGTTTTGGGTTGAAACGGGGAGCTGTGGGGTATCCTGACTCAGCTGGATGTACCCACGCTCCAGCTGTGTTATAGTTGGTGGGGTGAATCCAGACACACACAGGGAGCAGCTTTTTTCATCCCCAGAAACTCTATACAAGACACAGAGGGCTTAAACGCACAACCTCCTGCAGCCCTGGAAAGGTTTTAATAGATACAGGAAAATGATACCGTAGATTATTACGGATGTTTGCACCTCCCTTCTCCTCCCACTGATGTGGTCAATGAGATTGGCAAGATTTCTCCTTTTCTTAAACGTGAACGGGTAATGAGCTGTCGGTGTGTCCTTAACACAATACATCCCACCCTGGCTCCCTTTGGGGACCTCACTGGGGTACGTTTTAGTCAGACACAAAAAGGGGACTATGGGCAAGACAATTGGAAAACCTCAAGGAAATCTTTATGTCTGTGGAGAGGGTATTTGTTGTTGTCTGATCTTTCAGGGCTTTACTGCAAGCTGGTGCCGTCCTGCCAACGATACTTCATGCTAAATGAAGAAAATAAATGTGTCATTAAGGCACTGGGTGTGCAGATGAGCTTTTATCCCGTAACTCAACACCACAATGACCAGAGAGACACAGCACTGATACGCGTGAGGGAGTAAAGAGAAAAACCACGGTAACGGTTAAGCAAACGAGATCATACCAGTGTCGGTGCCACGCGGACCTGACAATTCATCACATGGGATCGCACAATTTATGTCACAGAACCGGAACAAACAATGTCACAAACAATGTTCCCAAATTAAAAGCGCAGCCGGTATCTGAACCGAACGTCACGGACAGGCTGCATGGTCCCGAATCCCCAGCGGCTGATGTCTATCGCTGGGATCTCCTCTTCTCTGCTGACCAGCTCCAGGTCGTAGTGACTTAGCATCAAGAACACAAACAGTTTAATTTCAGTGGTAGCGAAGAACCGCCCGGGACAGATGGATACTCCTGCCCCCCAAGGCATGTTGAAGTATTTCAGCTTTTTCCCATTTTTGTAGAAATCTTTCTTGGTGCCGTCTGGGTTGACGAAGCGGTCGTACCTAAATTTGTGAGGCTCAGGGTGGATTTCTGGGTTCATCTGCACGGAGAGGTGTGGGAACAGAGCCAACCTGTCTCCTTTGCGCAGGGTGTACTCTCTCCCGCTGCTCGTCTTCAGGCTGGTGTCCTGGAGGACAGCTCTGACCAGTATTGGGGCTGCAACCAGCCTCAGGGTCTCCTCTACAGCACTGTCCAGAATAGGAGTCTGGTTTAACATCTCCCTGGTGATGTTAATTGGTGGGCTCCCCGGCTTCACTTCCTGGCCATTCTCCCTTGAGACTTTATCCACCTCTTCCCTCACAGCCTTCATTGCTTCTGGATGTTTCATTAGGTAAAAGAGGAGCCAGAAGGCAGTTGGGCCCGTGTTGCCTTGGGATGCCCAGAGGAGCATAAACATGAAACGATCCCGCATGTACTCGGGGACACCGTTTTCTGCCAGAAGCTGGTTTTGATCACTTATCCACCCACTAATATTGTCCTTCTGCCAGCTCTTCTTCACAGACAGGATGCTCCAGAAGAGCCTCTTAAGACGTTCAGCTTCCATTTTGTCCTTGGGGGGCAAGACAGCATAGGCCAGGCGAGGGAAGAGACGGTCATACTTCCGAAACTCATGGTACACCTGGTTGGAGTGGATGCGATCTTGCTCGTTAGCTTTCTCATTGTTATCTGCCCCTTGGTGTGGCTCCGTGCCATAGAGAGCCAGGTACCCAGCTCTGAAGACGATGTTGTAGCAGTAATGGAAGAGACTATCCTCTTGCCACACTCGCTTCTCCTCTCCTGAGCTCAGATCGAAAAGCATCAGCTTCTGAAAGTTCTCCATGGTGGCCTGTGTCATGACAGTGAGTCCGTCTCCCATCAGATGCTTCGTGCTCGATGCATGAATTATGCTATAGTTGGCTTCGATGGGCTTGTAGCCAAAAACCTGCAGGACCAGTTTAGATGCAAAAGTCCTAAAGTCCAGTTTAGACCGTGATTCCTTCACGATGGCTCCAAAGCAGAAGGGGTCCATCACGAAGGTGAAGTAATGGCCTCCGATCAGCACCGTGAAAATATCCCCGTGTTTTCTCTGCATCTTTTTTAGAAAGGCTGAACTGTCCTTTCTGAAATCCAGCAGGTAACCCAGCCAGGGAATGGTACCTTTGTCCAGAGGGGGCTCATCGGGTCTCCGTCTCCGAAACACACCCAGGAGGTAGAGCCCACCCAGCAGCGACGCTACCAAGGTACAGAGGAGAGTCACCCAGAGCGCCATGAGAGCTCTGCACCCGTCCGGGAGCTTGGACTAGAGACAGGTTGGGCAGGAGGGTGCTTTTTATGCCCATCCAACAGCTGACATGCAGATGTGTGGCTGACAGCCTCTGTCCCCATTGGCAGCAAGTGTTTGCCTTTCCCCCACAGGGCGCTCCTGTGTGGACTTCTCCCTGGATGAACCGACAGAAATTTTTAAGGTGGAAGGTACGTTCCAGTCAAGTTGGGGTTACTGGGCTGCTGTGTGAGGTGGATGCAGCTTAAGCAAATTCCCTTTTCCAGGCTGCACGGGGGGGTCACGTTTTTGAAAAAAGAGGGTTGAGAGCATTTCACTCAGTGATTTCTGCCTTTAAGACCAGGTTATAGACGCGTGCTGCAGGCTGAGAAAAAAAAGAGAGAGGAAGAGCAGATGTGTGAAATGCTACTGGAAATGAGCTCAGAACCGAGGGAAAGGGGGTTACAGCTGAGTTAATTTGGTCTCAAAAGCCAGGAGAAGGAAAGAACATCAAAACATTTTGATGTTCTCCAATTCCCAATGCCTCGTAAGTGCATTGCCGACGAAGAGTGCAAGCCCTGCTAACCCATACGAGGACAAAGCAAAGCAGTTCTGCTTTTCTCACGGGTGATGAGGGCTTGAATCAGGTCCATTTGCTTTGCATTAGATGAGTTCAACATCTGCATGCAGCCAAGTCCACCTCCTGGAAAGCAGCAGCACCCAGGAGGACAACAGCACTTTCTTCTGTGCGCAGGCGGTTGAAAATCAGTCGTGTCCCCTCCAGCCAGTGGAGAACCCTCAGCCCTCTTGCTCCCACCCCTGGAGCTGGCATTTTTCCCCATTTTCCCCTTCTGCTTCTTGATCTCCCCTGCTCCCCACTCTCTGCATGGGGTTTGGGGATGCTGCCAGGGACCCCGTGCCCCATCTGGCACTGTGACCCTGGGTGATGTCACCCTGATCTATGCACCCAGTGACCGCAGTCCCTGCCCCCAGTGCTTGGACCTCCCAACACCCTCACGTAGGATAGAGAGTGACATATGGAAAGAGAGTTAAGGAAAAGGTTTTAATAAGGAGACAGGACAGACTGCCGCGACCAGGCACAGGGCACTCTGTTTACACACAAACAGCCCCTTTTATACACACACCCCCCCCCAAGCTATTTTCCCACCCTTCCTCTTCCCCAATCCACCCTGAATCTCCCTCCGCTATTTCCTCCACCTTTGCCCTTCCCCTGAGCATCCCATCATGAGTTTTGCACAGTCCCACGAGCCCTCCTCTGTATGGGATCACAATCTTCATCTTAGGTTTCTTGCTTCCCAGCTGCTCTCTCCTTCTACGTTCCCTCCCAGTGACCTGACCCACAGAGCGAAGGCCACATCGTAGCATCAGCTAAATATTTATTTTGGCTTTTTGTTTTATTAAGGAAAGGTCCCAGCCATACCACTTTGGAAACCCGTTGTAGCAACGTTGGCAAGACAAATAATAGCAGTGAAAACAAACCACCTTTCTAACTCAACGCCATTCTTGGTCCAGTGACCTTGTCTCAAAATAAAATTAAGATGATGGGCATTTTCATTTGAATTATTAATTTCATTCGTACAGTTCTAGGCAACTCCCACGCTTAGTAGGTTTCCAGGCTGGAAAGGGTTCATTAGAGGTTCCAGAGTATTTGAGATGAATACTATCTTTGAATGAAGGTCAGCAAACTAGTAACCTTGAACTGTAAACCTACACTGGGTAAAAGGATTGGCTAACAGCTACCCGTGCCCTTCTGTTCAGGGCCGTGCTCTCCCTGTAGTGTTGCAAAGCCAGTATCTATATTAGACGGTATCCATGGATCTTTTTTATCTTGTCAAAACAGATCTTTGGGAAGGCAAATACCTCCATCGCCATTCTGCTGCGCCCATTTTTCTCTCTTTCTCACTGATTCCAACTTGTTTGAACTTTGCTGCTGATTGAACTGATCTCAAATTGGTTGATGATTGAACTGATCCTCTTAACCAAAGATCTGTCCCTTGGAAAGACAGAGTTTCCTGCTCAGCAGACCTGAGTGCAGCACAACTCATTGTAAAGGAGAAATCCATCATTGGTCTGAAAACCCAGTTTAAAGGTGCCAAATGTTGTCTCTCCTGGTAAAGAAAGGGATGAGCCTGGTTGAACACATCCACCCGGCAGACGGTGAAAGCCAGGAGAAGCAAAGCCACCCCCACAGGCTGGGCTTCTGGGCACCTGTGTCTAGCCTGATGGATGAGCACAGCAAATTCACCCCCCAGCCCACACCACGAGCTGGAGGGATAATGGGATCGCTCTCCTCCATCAGACCCTTTGGGATCTACTGGGGAGAAGTTCTGCCCAAGTTTCAGTTTGCGTTTTTAAGGGCACAACATCTAGATAAGCTGCTCCTTCATCCACTAATGCCTCACATAGTCCAGACAGGAGCTGGGCTTCTTCCACGAGCACAAACCCAGGGCAATCCTTTTATAATAATTCTAGTTATAAGAGAAACAAATCCCATGAATAATTTTCCAATCCCAACATGGAAAATCCTATTGGTGCTGGTGTTAGAATGACACATCTGGTTATGCAGTGCTTTGGGCTCACACCGACTCCATTGCGTGGCCAGGATCAGCGTAGAGAGCATACACGTAATGTAAATAACGTAAATATTTATCATGCTTTTGTGATACTCAACATTTCTATCTCAGCTGCGTATCTGCTGCAAGACTGGCTTGTCTCCGAGGGCTGGACGTCAAAGAAAGCTCTTCTTCTGAAAATGGCCTGGGGGAGCTTCCGTAAATATAACCTGAATCGTTTTTTTACAAAAGCATAGAGCAAAGGGTTGAGACAGCAGTGGACAAAGGACAAACTCTCTGTGATGTGCATGGCATAGTCCAATCGCCTACTGCTTTCGCAGCTCCTGATCACACCGACATCTTGCAGGGAGTGAAGGATGAGGACAATGTTGTAAGGGGACCACAGGACAAAGAAGACACCCACCAGAGTAAAGACTAAGAAGAGTGCTCTCCTTGAGCCAGGCATCCGAGATGTGGTGAGGACACACGCTATGCGGGAATAGCAGAACACCATGAAGAGGAAGGGAAAAAGGAAACCCAGGATGTTTTGAACGACTCGAAAGACAATTTTCCAAAATAGGTGTTTCTGGCCGTAATCATGGGTGCACATGATGGTTTCGTTGTGCATTTGCCTTGTGCTGGTGAAGAGGCCATCAGGAATGGAGAGAAGTATGGAAAGGACCCATAACACCAACAAGACAAGGATGGACTTCTTCCGTGTCATGGAGCTGCGAGGAGAGCAAGCGTGAACTATCTGCAGATACATGTCCAGACTCATGCAGCTCACAAAAAAGACACCACTGTAGAAATTCACAATGTATGTGGCATTTAAGACTGGGCACAACATGCCCCAGGTCACTCCCTGAGAAATGTACAGAGCCCAAAAAGGAAGGGTTAATAGCAAGAAGAAGTCTGAAACCACCAGGTTCAGCAGATACACCTCCGTCATCTTCTTTTTCTTCCTGATGTACATAATGAGGACGATAAACAGGAGGACATTCCCGGCCAAGCCCACCAGGAAGACCATGGTGTAAAAAGATGGCAAGAATACTCTGCTAAAGGAGAGTACCTCTTCTTTTGTGCAGAGGCCGTACTGCATGTAATCCTCCTCGTCCAAATACTCATACGGGTCATCGCTGGAATTGGCAGCATCCAGCAAGGTGGCCGCGGTTGTTGTTGCCACCTTTGAAGTTGCGTTTGACAAGTGGCTGCCTGGGAACAAAAGACAAGTGAAGGGGATCAAAACGTTGCTCCACTCAAGAAAGACAAACATCACATTACGGAGGGTTTTCCGCTCGTTCATAGGTTTACATTTCTGCCACCTTCTGGTAAGTATTTTGTGTCCTGCCCTCCTTGGCCTTTGCCTGCGCCATGGGGACAGCTGTCCCCACACACACAGAAAAAAAAGTAGTTCTGGTTTCTTTATTGCGACACGTTAAAACTTGAAGGTAAAGGAACATGGTCTCCTCTGACACGACTTGTCACTTCCTCCTGATACCACTGCAAGTTTTTGAGGCAGTTTCTGCCCTAAATTATGTGAGATCCACCACAACACCTCACTGTCAGCTGCTTTACATTCTCCTGGGTCACTACTGAGAAAGTGGCAGCTCAGTTCTAAGTGAAGTAGAACCTGCCACCAACACCTTTACGTTGGTGGGGCTGCTCCCAAAAGTGAAATGCTGAACATCTCACTGCTCCTGGTAGGATACTGATTCCTCTCTGTGCCAACTCTAGGACACCAAGACATGGATTCTTGAAAAGTGTATTAATACAAGTGGAAAATAAAGAGTCATAGAATGGTTTGGGTTGGAAGGGATGTTAAAGATCACCCAGTTCCAATCCCCCCTGCCGTGGGCAGGGATCCATTCCACTAGACCAGGTTGCTCAAAGCCTTATCCAAGGTAAGGACATGTAGGCACCCAAATCAACTCCCAAATCAGGGTTAGAGGTAGAGATTTAGCTGGAAGGATATTGCTAGAGTTGATCCTGCATGAGCTCAAGTGTGTGTTGAAACCCTGCTGACCGAGGAGGGCAAGGGTGATGCGGTTGTCTCTCACCATGACTGGAAGCTGGCGTCAGTGTTTAGACAACTGCAGCCCAGATTTCAGGAAACTGAGAGCTTTCTATTTTTGGAGGCTGGTTTTCAGAAAAAAATCCACACATGCGAGCACTACAAGGGTTTCATTTTCCAAAAGCTATCCAAGCTGGACAACAACTGTCTCTGTCTCCCAGCGGATCTGCCTGAGCCACCTCCCACCTGTACCATGAACGTTAATGTGAGTTTTAAAAATCAAGACTAATCTCCAGGCTCTGACAACAAACCAGGAACACCCCGGGACAGGGGAGCCCCTCCACCCCCAGCAGGTTAAGCAAAGCACCCCAGGCTTGGAGGGGGGTGCTGAGGATGCCTGTGGGTGGGCAGCCATAAGGAGTGAAGCTGTGGACGTACCTGTTGTGGTCCCATGTCCAAAATTGCTAAAATACCCATTCCAGGCAATTCTAGGCAGCTGAAAAGAAAACAAAATTTGGGTTGGACTGGATTGAAATGTTTTCTTGCTGTCTCACAGTTCTTTCCTCAGTGCTGTAGGGCACTTCAGACAGAACAGCCGTGGAGAGCAGACATCTGCCAGCGGAGAGTGCCAGAAAAAGCCTTTTCTAGGAATAAGTTTGGGTTGTGTTTTTTTTCCCGTTTTATATTTTGAAGGAAATTTATCCTCAGCCATATACAATTCTAACTGTATGCCTTCGAGAGGAAATGGAAGCTGCCCACACTTCTGATAGCAGCAACACCCAGCCAGACCCCTAAACACCTCCCCCCCACACACACACACACACTCTCTGCACTCACATCAGGACAAGCCATCCTCAAAATTTCCATTTCTTCCAGCCCACTGAGATGCCTTTCCTCCCTCTGCCGAGCCTTCCCCCCCTCTCTATCACACTGGCACTGACATTCTTATCCCCATCCCGTAGCTTATAGTGCAGAACTGATGAATGCAACGTGGGCTGAGCTCAAAAATTAATCCCAAACCCACCGGAGCACCGGTGCTTATAAACTGGCTGACTTTCAAGAAGAAAAGAGATCTTCTCCAGGTTTCTCATACAGCTTTGTCTACATGCAAGAAGCAGAAAAACGCACTTACAGAAGCTTCTTTCCCCCCGCGGGCAGCTCCCATCCTGCCAGAGGTTTGAATCAGGCTTTTGGAAACCTCTTTCACTTGTGTAAGAGGATGGACAGGAAATGTGAGCTCAGAGTGACCTCCCTGCTTTTGTTTTGTCTTTCCTCACGTTGATCAGCGGGTGATAGCACTGGAGGAATCATCTCAGTGCTATGTCCACGCATGTGTCCCTCTACAACGTCTACAACTGGTGCCTGCACCCAGAGCTGAGCTCTGCCACTTGAGATGCCCATCAGGACTGCAGTGCCTTCTGCCACGGGTGCCACAGGGACCCAGCAGCCCTCCTTCAGAAATACAGCCTGCTCTTGTGTAGCTCAAGTCAGCCACCACGCTAGATATGGACAGAGCCACTGGGACCAAGGACCCAGGTCAGCACAAGATGACGACCACTGGTGGATCCCACAAAACAGTCTGAAGGAGGATTTTCCTGGGATGTGCCAGATCAGGGTCGCCCAGACAAGGACACAGACCAGGCATTTGCTTAAACTTAACGGGTTCCTTTTGGCCCTTCTTCTCTCCATTTTTCCACGCATACTTTTCCTCCCTCCATCTTCCCTTTTCTCCACCCCATCTCCTCCCAAAAAAGTCCCTAATTTCTTTTTCCCTGTTGATTCTTGGTTTGCTGCATCCTAACCCCAGATCCGGCAACAAGTTCCCTCCTGACATTCTGCTTTTTAACAATTAGTGGAAACATCTGCCATTGCCTGACAGATGGGTATTAAGATGATGTCTACCCTGCCCACTCCCGGCTCCCCCTGGCAGGATTGGACCTGCTTGGTCTCTGCGCTGAGAGGCTCCCGAGGTTGAGACACGGACGTAGAAATTTGCATCTTTTCCAGGAAACCTGAATAAGCCACGTGCTACTTGGATGCTGCAGGAACCTCACCCCTTGCAAGAGCAGAAATGGGGCACGGCTGGGGCCAGCAGGCACTGGCAGCTCCACGGGGACAATCACACGCCTTTGCAGGCAGCAGTGAAGCCTTGCAAGTGGTACCAGAATAAGGAGTTTATTGCCGTGGTTGAACGTGCAAACAGAGATCAACCACAGCAGAGGTGGTAGGCTCCTGGCACTGACACAGGGACGTTTTGGGGACAGCTTCATGGCACAGCCCTTCACTCACCTGGCAAAGGTGTCTCTGAGAAAGTGGTTTATTGGAGAAGTTTTAGATCACCGCCGTGTATGAGTGGCCACCTTCGGGCTCGTTTTCCTCGCCTCTCCACTAAATGGGGCCACGGGAAACACCCTGACTGTGCCAAGACCATCCCCTGTACTACGTGGCATGCTTTATGAGCTCCAAAACGCCCTGGCGAAAATGAGAGAACAGAGCAGCAGCGATGGTCACAGCTCCGCAACCAACCTGCCCCGTGGCAGGTGGATCCACAAAGAGAAATATATTATTTTCACCCATTTCCAGGTTCACTACCATCAGCTGGTGTACACATGCACCTGCATTTAAAAGATATCCTATAATAAATATATGTGGGCGACATACACATTAGGAGAGAGCAAGAAGCAGCTCACAAAGCCGACACCAGACACAAACACACAGAGACGCTACAGGTGACAGCAATTTCATTAGCCCAGCAATTAAAACGAAGTAAGTTTTTTGTTTTTAATTGAGTTTCTCCCCTGAAGCACATATCGCGCGGGAGCTGCAGGGACTTAAATGCGCCTCTGAGAGTCACTGGAGAAAGTAGCTTTCATTGTAATTTATTACAAGATTTTAACTCAATTCGGGAGCTGGTAATTGCATAGATTCTTTTTTCTTTCAGACCGTGCAGAGCCTTAATGGCTTTGGCAATTAAAGTAACCAGATTCCCATTAACAGGAAGCACATTTAGGGAGAGACACAACGGTACTAACAGACAGTTATCTAAGCTACTTTCTTTTATGCTGCCAAAAATGCCACATCTCAGCTGCAGAGCGGCCCTGCAGGAGCAGCAGCTGCTTCCCCTCACGCTCGGAGACGGGGAGTCACAAACCCCACGCTGGAGCACTGCAAAACTGGGCAGGGTTTTTGAGGAAAAGGACTTTTTTTTTTTTTTTTTTTTGCTGTTTTGCACCGCCCCCGGGTTTAGGGGAAGGTTTTAGGGATCTTCAAGGCTCTAGAGGCTTTTCCTCCTGCTTAAGTCTAGTTCACTTAGTCAGGAGCAATTTCCAGGTTGTCTTGGGGCTTCAAAATCCACTACTTCGCATACAAGCTCTGCTTGAAAGCTGAGATTCAGGGAAAAATAGCCAACGGAACAACTAAGCAGCGGGAAAAAGAAAATCAGAGCAAGGGAAAGCCAGGCTCTGACTTCGCCCCCTGCAAAAGAGCGTCCACCTGATGGCAAAGCGTGGATTTACACCCACATGAGGTGATTTTGAAGCGAAACGCCACCAACTTGGGGGTGAAATAAGGCTTCGGTCAGGGCCTTATCCAGCACCCCCCCCACCCCCCCCCGCTTCCGGGTTCCGTCCCCGCCCCACAGCGCCCCCTGGCGGCGGGGCGGACCGCGCCTGCCCCCGTGACTCTCCCCCGCCGCAATGCAGGGAGCTCCCCCCCCCGGCTCTACCACGAGGTGACGTCACGCCCTGTCCCGCCTCCCCGACCATATAAGGAAGCGGCGTCAGCGTGCGAGCTCTAGGATTGGCTGAGGCTTGCCGCGCGGCGGGCTGGGAGCTGTGGTTCCCGGGCGCCCGGGGCGGAGGGGGCGGAGCGAAACCGGCCAATAAGAGGCGGGGGGCGGGGCCAGGCGCGGCAGACGCCGGCCGGTATCGGGATCGGTGAGGGACGGCGGCGGCAGCGGCGCGGTGGGGGCCGGGGGGAACCGGGATCGGGGAACCGGGATCCGGGAGAGGAGAAGGAGGATGAGGATGAGGCGGCCGGGGCAGACCGAGGGACAGAGGCCCAGCGCGGGTCGGAAGCGGCCGGGGCAGACGGAGGGGTGGAGGCCCAGCGTGGGTCTGAGGCGCCGGGGCCTGGCGTAGGGCAGAAGGCCGGTGTGGGGGTGCAGGGCCCCGGTGTGGGTGGAGGGGGGAAGGCGGGATGTGAAGCCCCGCGGCCGCCCCCTCGCCCGGAGGTGGGTCACTTCCCCACCTGTGTCAGAGCTGAAGGTCGGTGGAGAAGCGGGTTCTCTCCTCGGTGGCTTTTTCCCCTGCAGGGCTCCCCGCGGGCCGTCTCCCCCTCTCCCGAGTGACGCTCTCGCCTTTCCTTCTCCCGCTGTCAGGCGAAAATATATTTAGCAAATAAGGGTAACGGTAGAAGGCGCAGAGGGATGAAATCCTCCGTCCCGCAGAAGAAACGGTTGGCGTGTTGAGTTTTAAGAAACAAAAAAGCAAGTCAGGCAGCTGAAAGGGATGTGTGTAACCAGGGAACTCGGCCGCCTGTGAAGATGCGTCCTTTTGGATGTGTGTGCTGCCCCCCCCCCGCTTAAATTAAATTCTTCTTGCCGTATTTCAAGAGCTTGGAGTGCTTCTCTGTGAGGCTGATTGCCTCGATGGCAAATCTGGAACAAAACCAGTCGAGGTGTCTTTTTTTTTCTAGCCGAGACCTTTGTGGTGTTGCCGAGGTAGTTGTGCTGGTAGAAGGAGGCACTGACTGAAGGATGACGCCGGAGAAGGCCACCAGAGAAGGAGCAGGTCTCGGTGTCACCTGTGCCGGGGGGACAGCAGGATAAGCGGGCAGGTTTTGGGGGTTGGGTGGGTGATGCTGAGGGCAGAACCCTTCTCGCTGCTGCTTTTTAAGAACTTGGAGGCAGGTGAGAAATCACCTGTGCTGCCACGGGGAGCTCTGCTCCTCCCATCGCATCCCCCAGCACGAGTCTGTGCCTCTCCAGGGCTTCCAGGCTCACCCCAGCTCCTCGGAAGCTGAGGTTTTACTCTCCAGGGGGAGTTTGGAGCTCTGCTGAGGTGGTGATCGAGGTGGGATCAGCCCGAGGAGGTGCCGGGCCGGGCTGACCTTCCGCAGCTGCTCCCGCTTTCCACCCGGCGTGCTCCGGGTGCCGCTGCTGGCAGGGAGCGAAAGGGGGAAGAATGAAGTTCTCCGAGGTCAGCGCAGCTGTTAAGGAATAGCCGGTGAAAGCGGAGGAAGGTGGAAGGCAGAAAAAGCCGGGCGGGCAGCGAGCAGAGCCGTAACGGTGGGAAAACACTGGCAGGGATTTGTTGCTTTGCTGTTTTTGTGGGTTTTTTTCCCCACTCTCTCCTGTCCTTGCGCGTTCTAGTCCACAACGATCTTGCTTTCCAAGACTTCCTAAACATGAGGAGGAATTTCTTTCCTGTGAGGGTGGCAGAGCCCTGGAAGAGGCTGCCCAGGGAGGTGGTGGAGTCTCTGTCTCTGGAGATACTCAAAGCCCACCTGGACACGTTCCTGTGCAACCTGCTCGGGTGGACCTGCTCTGGCAGGGGCTTGGAGGAGATGATCTCCAGAGGTCCCTTCCCTTCCAGTGGTCCCCCATATCATTCTGAGATTCTGTGACTTCACTTGAATTAAATCATCCGTAGGTCGCCCATCAGCTCGAGTCTAGCTCTCGGCCTTGTACCTCACTACAGGGACACTCACGACTGGTGGAATTTGCAGGGATTTTCTTCTTCTAAAATTTTTTTCTAAAAATTCTCTTAACTTGGTGTCTCTAAAACCTGAAGAGAGACTCTTTGTCTTCGCAGCCACCATGTCGTCCGGTCAGGAATCCGTTTTCTCCGAATACGAGAGCGACACCAGCCAGACATCGAAGCTGTTGAGAAAATTTAAAGAGACGCCTTTTGTACCCATCGGTAAGTTTAAAGATAAAGAAATGTGGTTCCGTAGTTTGGTCTCTTCCCGGGCAATCAACACGGTCAGCGCCATCACAGCTCACCGTTGTCCTGTGAACAGGACACTATTTTGAAATGACTTCCTCGAGTAGGTTTTCTGAGCGGTGACAGGGGTATTCCTGCCTGGGATCAAGCAGCAAGGCCTGTTATCTTAAATAGAATACTCAGAACCTACAATTACAAGAAAAAAAAAAAAGACACAAAAAACCCTGAAAGAGCTTAAAAACCGTGTTCAGGCGACCCCATTAGGTGGTAAGGAGCGTTTTTTGCAGCCATTCTGGAGTTACTGGAAATATGGGATCACTGCGAAGTGACTTTAAAGCGAACAAAATACAAACCACAAGTCTCTAAAAAGAACGCAAGTGCTAGACATTTTACCCTTCTCTGCTGCCATCCCTTTGGTTAAAATAGATATTTTTTTTAGTAGGTTTTGTGGTACCCCGGCTTGAGGAGGTTGATAAAGCTCTCAGCCTCTCTGCCAAGACCTGAAAAAACCTCTTGAGGGGAGAGAGGATCAGTCCTGGTTGTCCTGAGAACTTTCCTCCGATCGGGAAGCGTCTCTGAGGCCAGACACGTTTTGATTTCCAGCCGCCTTAAATGGAGAGCGGTCGGGTCACCTGGGGTGAACTGTCCCCAGCCTTTGCCAACAGAAATCTGTCACTGCTTTCCCTGGTCACAGGACTTTGCTCTCCAGCTCGCGAGAGCGTACTACGAACTCCACGAGCTGGGGTTCTCCCAGGCAGGTTGGCAGAACTTACCTCCAACCTGCGTCGGAGCTGGTTTGAAGGCTCTAAACCTCTTAATTGGTATTGAATGAAGCTGCCACGTGGATCGCACGCCAGTGAAGTGAGGTTTTTACAGCTCCACAAGTGGAACTGGTGATACCCCTGTGCAGGGAGATGAGCCATCTGGGCTCTCGGCAGTAAAATATACACACCACTTAAAACTTGGCAGCCTCTTTTGAATTATTGTAAATAATCATCCTAAGTGTGGAATGCAGCGGATGGAATTGGGGAATTTTGTGCATGGCTGCTCTGTATTCGCTGAAAGCATCAGCGTGGTCTCTTGAAGGACTAAAAGTGAACTCCAGCCCTGCAAGAGAGACCTCGCTGAACCCCTCTCCTCACAGCACGGGATGAGGAACGTATGACTTGTCCTGTCCCGGTGAAAGCCGTCCAAACGGGACAGTACCCAAAATAGCAACCGGTGCGTACGTCAGGGTGTATTCACACGCTGAGTGTCCCAGCTGCAGCCACGCGGCGTTCCGGGGTGCGAGCTTCCTTCCAGGAAAGAGGGTGCAAGCAGAACTTGCGCTTTCTGAAAAATATCCAAGAAACTCCTGATGCCTGGAGCAGCTGCTGTGGCGTTTTAACACCAGTGGAAATCTCTTGCTCTTCTCAGCGCTGAGTTGGGTGTTAAATGAGGTGGCACTCGAATGAAAGCCACAGGCAGGCCAGGACTTGCCATCTACACAAAACCAGAGGGATTGGATCAAAACATGATTATTCCCAGGATATCTTGTTTCGAGGAGGGGGGGGGAGGGTCACTTCACATCCACAGCTGGATGACTGGGATCTGGACTCATGAGGACGCTTTCCTTGCCTTGTAGGGATGGCTGGCTTCGCCGTGGTGGTTGGCTACGGGCTGTACAGGCTGAAGCACAGGGGCGACATGAAAATGTCACTTCACCTGATTCACATGCGCGTGGCAGCCCAGGGCTTCGTCGTGGGAGCCATAACGTGCGGTACGTACTGAACAGGAGAGGCTGTCCTCAGCACCGGCAAACCCCGGAGAACCTCTCGCATAACTCTTCTCCTAGTGGGTAATACAGCGTGCACACAATATCCTCGGGGTGGAAGTGTCCAGGCCATTATATTTCAGGATGTTTAAGCTCGTTACTGGTGTTAGCTCAGCCTTTCTAGAGTAATGTTTAAGTACATATATTCAATATCAAACTCCACTACCTTTAAGAGTAGAAGTTTTGACTACTTTTAGATGTGGGAAGTATGTGGGGTCCTGCAGGTCTTTAAATTAGAGGCAAACAACATTGGAAAAAAAAGACAACTTATCTGATGTTATTGCTGTTTCTGAATTCAATACATTGGAAAAACAGCTTGCATAGCCTACGGTATTATTTTTCAGGCCTGGAATATTCCATGAAACACTGTCTTGTCTGTACTGTATTCCCAGAAGGTACAACAGAAAAACTTGACCTTGGCTGCAAAGTAAACTAGAATTGGCTGGGGATCTGCATTTTCCTATCCAGTGTGTTTTCTGTCTATTTTCTCTGCATATGAAGAATTTTGTAGTGTTCATCACCATTACTAAAAAAAATACAGAGAGCAGAAGAGGAAGGAAAACATTATTGCTGAGGATTATTGCTGATAATATCTCTTACTGTTCAGATTTTGAAAACCATTATTCCCCGTTTAATGCGGTTTTCTAACTGTGTTTATATTTGTCTTTAGGTGTGCTGTATTCAATGTTTCGGGAGTATGTGGTGAAGCCCAAGGAGTAATGGAAAGATGACTGAAATCTCGCTCCTGCTGGTAGCCTCTGTACTGCAGCTACAAACCTCATATCGAGGGGTTCTTGAGGAAAAAAAAATAATAATACATGGTATTAGAGAATTGCCCTATATCGAATTTGTGTAAGGTACACTGTGTTGAAGCTGGCAGCCTAAATGATTGCGCACTGGGGAGCGCGGGTACCAGGGTTTGGTTCTTTCTGATTGACACTACCATATCCCAGTTTTTAGGGGATATAGTAGTGTACAATCCCTTCACGTTCCCCTCAGCTGTCAGCTCCGTCCTGAAATTGGTGACTCCTTTTTGCTGCCGTTGCCCAAAACCACAAAGTCTGAACTAGCTTCTGTTAGGCCTCGGGCAGAACCTGGAGGCCGGGTCTGTAAGATAGTGTCGTGAATGCTTTGCTGCCATTTTCTATCCTGTATATTTGTCAGCCTCCAGCTTTGTAATTTAGAAGCTTCCAGTAGCACTAAATGACTTCTAAAATATTGAGAGAGATATAAACATCTATTTTTTTTTATTTAAGGCGTAAGTATTTGGTATGTTGCAAGCTATTTAAAAGTTATATTTATTCATTGTTAATGAAGACACGGGCTCCCTATTTTTACTATACATTTTCAGACTCTTGGATTACTATATTTTGTAACTTTATTTAGTGTTCTTCTTAATAACATTTAAATGTAACATTTAAATGCATATTGTGAAAATTAAACCTTGGTGTTCTAATGCTTTTAGTTAAAGTCTATGATCTAGCTCTGATTCCTCCAGTATCATTCCCTACAGAAATTTAAAAACATTTAAATCTGGAAAGCCCCTGTCATCCTCGATGAGGTGTCAAAACCCTTCTGTGTAAATTGTCACTGTTATATTACACTCGAACCCCTTGTATCTCCAACAGCAGTCACAAAAATAAATCTGTTGATAAAGCCAATTTGTAAGAAAACTCCTTTTCTCCTATTAGCTTACATTCCGTGGTGACAGTATGATGTCTCTTTGTAATAAATACCGCAGGGTACATACTGCACCTCTGTCTGTGACGTTGTACGGAGCAGTGGGAGATAAAATACGAATAAATGTGTGAGCGCTGGAGATAACAAGTGTTTTGGCGATGGATTTGTTGGGAGGGGGGGAGAGGGGAAAGCAGCCTCCTGCGCAAGGATGGGGTGAAGTTATATACCTCAATAAAAATCACCTGAGTGAGTGCGATGCTACTTGCAAAGAACACTCCCAGCTGGTACAATCCTGCTGCCCCTGACTGCTTCCCCTCGCAGCCGGGGTGGAGCTGGGGAGGGCCTGAGGAGACGCCCCGCCATCGCGCAGAGCTCTTTCCCTGTAGCTGCCCTTCTCCTTCCCCAGCCAGGAGCGGGATGAGGAGTCGCTCCGTTCCCACAACCCCGAGGGGGGACGGGCTTTCTGCCGGGGAAAGGGGAGCCTCCCGCCGCCGGGAGACGCTGCCGGGGCGGGAGCTGCTGCGGGGAACCATCATGGCGGCGGGCGCTGAGGGGAAGGGCGCGAGCTCCGCTCCGCCCCGCCGCCGCGCGGCGCACGCGCGGCCCTGCCCTTCCCCTGCCCTTGGCTCCGTTGCTATGGGAACGGCGTGGCGTTGCGGCCTGGTCGGCAACGGGACCCGGAGCCGGAGCGACCAGGCCCGGCCCGGCCCTACCCTGCCTAAGCGGGCAGCCGGCGAGAAAGACTGGCCGGGGGAAACCCTCCCGCCGCCCTCGGGGCTGGGGAAGCCGGTTTCGGTAGGCAGAAGGGTGAGGGAGGCGAGGGCCGGCAGCCCCGGGGTGGGGGAAGCAGCGTGGCCTTGTTGGGGCCTATGAGGCCTCAGGGCAAGGTGAGGTTGGGAGGGGAAGAGAGGGAACCCCCTCTCCCCACACAGCAGCTGCGTAGCAGATGTCTCAGCACCAGGTTTGAGGTCCATATTCAGGTAGGCTAGAGGACTAAAGATTGCCCTCAGGGCCTCGTGGGTATTGTGGTGGCCTGGGGGCTGACCGAACTCTGCTCTTTGCCCTTCTCAGCTCTTCATGCACTTTGTCCACACCCGCGGTGACATGGGGCAGGTGAGGGAGTAAAGCTGCTTGCAGTGCGTCTCTGCCCATGTAGTACATACAGGGACATAGCACGTATTTTGGCACTTTATCAGGATGATTGCTGCCTTAGTGTGAGAAAGGGCCTGCGTTAATTACTCAGTGGAGGGCGTGCCTTTGGAACTTTTTACTGATTGTTTTTCCTAGACCAAAGGTGCACTGGATTTTTTGCTGACAGCAAATGTCAAACAGAAGGAGAGGGGGCTGGAATATATCAGAAAACTGCTGGTCTTTAGTCACACTAAGTAAAGCTTGAGACATTTAAATGGGTAACAGTATTATCACTTTAGTGTTATCACTTCATGGTTAGAAATTTGGGGAAAAGATGTAAGCCTCGCTCTTGGTGTCTAGTGCCCAAAGAGAGCACGAGGATAAACAGAGATCTTTCTTCCTTTGTCAGTCCCATGTTAACCCAAAAATGGGGGATCTGCACCTTTCTTTGAAACATGGGAAGGAAGACAGGATGGACCTGGGTCGCAAACAGCCTGTGTTCCTTTTAGTCAGTATAATGTGGTTACCACACTCGCTTGGATTTGACCCCAACTTGCCCTTCTGTAAAAATGTTTATTTAAACAGATATGTTTAAAAATATTTTAAAACGTTGCTTTTTGAATGCTAGAGTGAAAAACACCCGGAAAGTTTTTTGAAGACTGTTTGAAAACCATTTATGGCAAAAGGCACTTGAAGCAAGGCAGTGGGGGCTGAGGAGCGCAGTGGTCGAGAGGAGGAGGTGGCAGGAAGACCGTGCAGAGGTCAGTGATGAAAAACTGCAAAGCAGCTGCTAGAAGAGGATGTTTTTTCAAAGCAACGTTGATCTCTGCTCTCTGTCACTTTTTATTTTCCTCTTGTTATATTTTTAGTAAACAATGGAGTCAGACATAAAAGTGAGTGAAGATTTTAAGAGCCAGTTTAAGGCTTATCAAGAGCAACAGCAAAGGCGGCTGCGAAGTTTAATGGAGCGGAAGAAGGAAAAGCAGAACAATCAGAAGGGTGATAACAGCAACGCAAAGGAGACTTTCAGAATCCCGAATGATCTAAACCTGTTTGAAAGAGAACAACCTGTAAATGAAGATGACAGCAAAAGGTAAAGGTGCAGCAGTACCATTTCTTCAGGAAGTCACAGAAGTGCATTTTGCATATGATCTTATGAAACTCGAAGTTGACAGAGCACTTTTCTGTCTTCGCATATTGGATTTTCATAATCCTGAGAAGACTCTCACTGTCCCTAACATGCTTATGCTCAGGGCATTGTGCTGGGGTCTTTATTTTCAGTATTTCACAAATGAAGAGCAGAAGGGTGGGGTCTTAGAATTGCTTCCTGGTTAAGATAATTGACAGGGTTATTCAAGGTAGGGTTTAAAATCTTACTGGGGATGGGGATTTGGGTCTTACCTCACCCTTTGGGGTAGTATCTGGATTACCAGGACATTGGATATTCTGGTGTGGCTCTCCCTCAATCTTGTTTTTGGAGCTGAGTGCATTACTCAATTTACTGGAGCAGAGATTTGAAACCCCAGCTCAGATCATTCATTTTCCTCCTAGGATATAGTCAGTCTTTCCTTCTGACCCAATTAATTTATTTTATTTTATTTTTTTTTTTACAAACTAGAACAGGTCTGAAGTTGGACACATCCCAAAGATGTCTGCAGTTACTACAGTGTTGGCTATTTGGGGATTTGCTCTGTGTTAGTGGTGAAGCCAGCTGAAGATAATTTCTGCTTCCCACTTGCAGCTGTGCTGATACAGCTGCTTGCTGGAAATTTGATTCACTTTCTGGGGCAAGGGTACTTTTATCGCAAGTCATTTCAGTGATCCAGTTTAAAGCTTGAGCCCCATAGACTGTTTTATTGGCACCAAGATGGGGTGATGTACTGTGATACAGAAGCAGGAAGGAGGAGGAGGTAGCTCTGCCAAAACCAGCAAATCACAGGTGGAAAACTACAGTTAGGCATATACCTTTGAGACAGTTTCCCCTCCCAGAATCTGGAGTGGAAAAGGGCACCTCTACCAAAGTTTATCAAGCCACTAACCGAGGTTTATTAGGCCCTAAATGCCCTAAATGTGCAACTCCCTGCTCAGCTTGTTGCTGAAGATTGCTTCCTTAAACACCCAAGTGCATAAGCTGCTGCAGAGCTTCTGTGTAGCTGCAAGGAACCCAGAAGTGAACCACGGAAACTATCAGGTGCTTCTGGGAATATGGCATTCATCCCACAAGGGAGTTCTGTGTGGAAACAGAGAGCTGACCTTCTAGAAACTGATGCTCTCACTGTTGCAACATACAATTGTCTTCTTCAGACATAGGTCCCTCACCACAGCTGTTTGATTTGCCAGTGTATTTTTCTGATCTGACTTCTACCAGCTGGCCTCTTCCCTTCAACATTTAGTTCTGATAGTATAGAGAAGATTACTATAGAGATCTGATTATTTTTAAATTATTTTTATTATTTTTTCATATTTTTTTTTTTAATGGAGAGGGAGACTGATTCCCACAGTTCAGATGCGGATTTGTCTTTGGAGGAGAGGAGCTTCGGTGCTCCCATCGCTCATCCTGGTGCAGCATGCATGCTCTGAGGTGCACAGGAGAGTCCCAGCAGTTCTCTGCCATTTAAGAATCAGTTAATTTAGGTGTGAGTAATTCAAGAGCTATTAGTTACCTCCGTTTTCACTGGCACTGGCTGTTAGAAGTCCCCGTTTGACATGGCAGGTGTAGCAGATTTATCTGGACCGTCCTTTGCTTATGTACGTCTGCGTTCAGCATAAGAGTGGTTATGAGTGTATCAAATCTGGGCAGGATCTGCTGCTGGAAGGGATTCACCAGGATGTACTTTGCAGTATTCCCATGACAACACGTTGGAAACTTGTTCCAGAATAACAGGACTCCATATGGTCTGCAGCGGCAGTGATTTCAGCACGTCAGCGTTGTTTATAGCAGCGCCTGGAAAACATTCTCCTCTCAGAAGTCTCCCTTCCTCTGAGCCTTGGGAGTTTGCTTTTCCTTCCTCCCATCCTACTCCCAAATTTTGCTTAGGCCAGTGTTTAGCTGACATTTCTGGTTTGGTTTGGTTTTTTTTTTCTGTAATTTTTTCCTCGCTGCTCTGTTTGGTGAATTTAAGATTAAGCAATTCTCCCCATCGCGTGGAGAATCTGTAACAGCGTTAGGAAAGGCACTTACCTGAATTTCAGTCGTAGGCCTTGCTCACAAGCTTCCCCTGGCTCTGCTTCCTTGAACTAGGGTGAAAAGGTTGCCTTTCTGCGGCTTGTTTCTTTTGGCTGACTTTCTGTAGCTGAGCCGCTTGGGTGGAACATGCTACCTCCTTGGTAACATGCAGAGTCACGATGGGATAGGATGAGGTGGGATGGGGAAGTTTCTTGGGTGACTCCAGCTCACAGCGTTTCTCTCTGTCCCACTGTAAATGCTTTTTGTCAAAATTTGGAAGCCAGCTCTGAGGAAGAAATCACTGATCAGGTGTGTTAGGAGCCTAGAACCATTTTTTCATGTTAATTCCCTAACTGTTAAAAATCTTTTTGTCCATGTGTCTCTAATTAAATCTGCACAGTTTTATTGTTCGCTTCCATGAGTGGTACCTGTGGGAATAACTTAGTTTTGCCTTTTCTCTACTCAGATTGCTGGCTTCTTTCTTCTCCTTTGTAAACAGCTGCCTTTGATCTCCCTTTGATTTGCAGCTTTGAAGCAGAAGTGCATTGCTTAATTATGGATTTTGAGTCATGTGATAAATTCACTGTGTTGTTTATGGCAGTGCTCTAAGGGGTCATTTATTCTGACACGCACATATGGAGCATGTATTTAAAAGCTCCAAAGTCCAGTTGGAGCAAAAAGCTTGCTAAAACTTTTGGACAGAAAGGATTTAGGTGACTATTGAGGTCGCTGGCTTGTCTGGCTGTGGGTATCTCTATAGCCACAGGTATATACTGTAACAGCTGGGCGTTACCCAAATCTCTGTGATCATCCAAACTACCTACTTCTGTTGTAATCTGGAGCAATCAGTCTATAGGCCAAAGGGGTGGGATGCTATTCCAGATTAAAGTTACCAAAAATGTAAACATTCAGGGTCATGCTGTAGATAATGAGTAAAGTTAGTAATTCTCGGGGTTGGTTCATGTATCCATGCATGGGTGGCAAGTGCTTTCTGAGATGTTCTGGATTCTCTGCCTGGGCCCCAGAATTCTCCCAGGAACTCTGTGTCGTGGCTTCTGGCCTCACGTAGAGGGCTCAGATAACCCTGGGGCATCTCAAATAGGTGCCTGAGTGGCCACAATTGAATTGAGCCCCAAAGGCCTTAGCTTCTAGATTTTACACTCAGAGGAACCATCATGTAAGGACAGCAAAGAGATTAAAGTTATTAATTCTTTGGATGTCTTAGAGAGATGAAACCCATAAATGTTACTAAATGTACTGAAGAATAGGAGAAGCAAGGCTACTTCCTCCCATTCAGAAGGCTTTTTGATATGCTTTGTTTCTAAATGAATTCCAAAAAGCAACATTAACAATACAAACTGATGCCAGTCCGTCCTGGTGGGGTTCCAAGAAAATCAGATGAGGACACAGGAAATTGGTCTTTTGTGAATTGCTAGGAAGCAGTCAATTTTAAAGAAAGAACCTCAATAGCAGCTTTTGTCGTTGATGCTCTGTTGGCTTCGGTCAGTATAGAAAATAAAGCCTGAATGTCACGGGTGCTGAATGGTGAGCTTGCCTGGTTTCCTCTGAGGAACCGGATAAGTAGGGCTGAGTGAGATGAGACTATTCAGTAACCTCAAGAGCACGGAAAAGATAGCTGTTCTGTAATGGTTTGCCCCAGACAACACAGGGAAGTGCAGAATTTTTGAAGAAGAAATAAGTTAACTGAATTGATCAGATCATCAGCTTGTGTTCTGATCTGAGATTTAGGATATTCTACTTAATTCAGTAAACTCACTCCTGCTCAGCTCAGCTCATCTAGCATACGGTCGTTTCATTTTTTTATTTCCGAAAGCATCTATTTGAAGCACATTAGAGTGACATTTGCCGCATGCTACAGTGACATTTGCCATTATGGCTTATTTTTTCCACAGATTGCTTGAGATTGAGAACGAGCAGCTCCAGGACCAGCTTCGAGAGGTCCGAGATGAGAACTGCAGACTATACAAACTGGTGACGGAGAAAGACTTTGAAATAAAGCAACTCCAGAAAAAAATACAGGAAGACAGATTGGCTTTATCAGGTAAATACAGTAACTTTGTGTTCTCACGATGTTAATTCCAGTGTTTGCTTGATGCTGATGAAAATAGAGGTAGCATAACAGATTCATCATCAGCTCCTGGCAGTGAAATAAATATTCATGTGACATCTCTTTACTTGCTTTATGCTAAAAGGGAGTGTTTTGCTCGTATTGTTGTTGCCTCCATTTCCACTCCTGTAATAAGCTTCTGCTGGGAAGAATCAAAATTCAGCTCTCAACTGAGAGACTTGTTCTCTGTTGAACTTGCAGTAATTTGCAATAGCACTGGAACCACTTGGCTCTGAACTTTGAAAATACTTATACACCTGGGCATAGATTTAGTCAACACCTGGAGTTGTTTCCTAAACTTGCAAGGGCCTAAGCTGACACTGTTTTGCATTTGCAGAGTTTTCTAAACATCGATGTCTCTCCTGTGTAAGGAGTCTCATTGCTTTATTTGCAGAGGGAAGTTCCTTGCAGTGGTTTGAAATGACAGCACTTACACGTGGAATGACATGTGTGCTAAAAGATGTGCCTTACCCTCTCCTTCAGGCTCCTGAGCTGCAAAATACGAATAGCACTACTCCCTGTTTTAGAGAGCTATCTCAAGGACCAAATGACTTCTTGTAGTCAGACGGGTCAGACCTAAGGTGCAAAATATTGTTATTGATAATTATATGTCCCTTAATGTAAGTATAGTGCTCTTTGGGGGTACGCAGTGATCTCTATTTTCTCACAGATCTTCTGCAAACTTGCTATTGTTGGCACAAAAAATGATGACTCATTGGGATCATATTTTATAAAACTTTCTGTTAGTTTCAAAGAGCAGTGCTGCAGCTTTCTGTGTTAAATTCCTTATTTAGGCTCCTTTTGTTTGAATGCCTGAATAAAGTACACGCAGGGTGCTGACTGAATGCTAAGTCCACTCCTGGAGTGGCTTGGGTGTTACTTAGAAAATTGAAAATTCTGCAGGTTGCACCTTCTCCACTGGGTGCCACTGTTGTTCAGGACAGCTGTGGCGACCAGCCGAGTAGAGAAGAGGGGAAAACAGCGATAAGCAGAACTAAGTAACACTTAAATTACACCTTCAGTCTTAAAAACTATCTGTAGCTTCTATGTGGAAGAAATTATAAGCTATTACTGGGTCAGGACCAGGAGGCAGATGTGCCGTTGCAGGTTCTTCGGCTGACACGCATGCCCCTGTCTTCCCTATCTACATTGTGGCAACAGACCTCACCCACGTTGCATGGGAACTGAAAGCTTTGATTAAATGCGTGCTGTGCATTTGATAGACCATCACATGGAAGCACCAGCCTGGCTTTTGCTTAGTTTAGTATTTACTGTGATCCTTAGCAGCCATTATTTATTATGAAAACTAAGGAAAAAATAGCTTCAAGGTGAGAGGGGAAACGCAGATATAGAAGAAGTAAGAACAGCTTTTTAAAATAATGAATTTATTATTTTCTCTACAATTTTTTTTAAAATAGTGACATGAGATCATATTCTGTTCTCACCTAGATTCCCCATAGCCCCTTTAATATCTCTGGGGGTTTTATGGGACTCATAATTCATTTAAGAGCGATCTGTCATCCTTGCATCTCACCCTGGTTCATGAATATAATCTTCGCAGGTGTCAGTAGAAAAGTCATTACTTCAGAGCACTGAAGGAGGATGAAAGAGTTAAAAAGAATGACAACAGCCAAGATCAATCTTCATATATCCACCAAGGATTTGTTATTGCAGGCTCGTATTCACTGCTGAGCTAGAGGTTTCTGTGGATGTTGCTGTAATCATATTGATTTTGCACTTGTGCAGGAACTTTTCCTCACCTATGTGAGGAAAGCCAAGTGCCACACAAGCCAGTCCAGTCCTGGCTACTGCTGTATTTGTGACACTAATCAAACCCTCTCTGATGAGGAAGTGAATGAAGTATCTCTTTAAAAGAGCAATGAAGAGAGTAATACAGTAAGGCTCCATGTATAATCTCAAGGGACATATAAATAGGCACAATGAGATTTCTTGGACGTTATCCAGGACCCAACTGTAATAGTGTCCCTGACCTTTTAGGACAGATGTCTAGAAAAGTTCACACCTCTGTTTCAGCAACTCCTCCAGTAGTAAACAACCAGTGCAAACCAGAGTGTTGGTTTTTTCTGTAATACGCCTCAAAAACCTTTTCATAACTGTCCCTTGCAGTGGTGAGCAGAAAACGTCTTTGCCCTTTCTACGTAGTGATGTTGCTGTGACCACGATTGTGGCCTTCTGACACGTGGCTGTTGCTAAGTGCAAAATGTGGCTTTGCTGGCCACAACGTGATGCTGACTCAAAGGACCAAGCAATCCAGCTGGAATCACTGACGCCTCTTTTCCTTCACTTGTTCATTTAAGTGCCTGGCACAGCTCTGAGAGAAATGGATTAGACAATAAAAGTACATTGTGCACTGGACAGAGAACAAAAGCCTCGTCTATTCTGAATCTTGCCTGTAAGATACGTCCTTTGCTTTTTTGTATACTTTTCAGGGGCGTCTGGTTTAGCTGGAGATGTTGCAGCTACTAAAATAGTTGAATTGGCCAAAAAGAATCGTGAGATAACTGCCGAGACTGAGAGTGAAAAAGCCAAAGTGAAGCAACTGAATAACAGAGTCAAAGAGCTGGAGAAAGAAGTGAGGCATTTTTTTTCTTGTTCTTTTTTGCGTGCTGAAACATAGAAATCCAGCTTTTGGGATAGAGGAGCTGTAGAAACTGGGTTTAATTCATGTTCCCATTTTGAATTTGCTCGTGCATCTATGCTTGCTTTGAGTTCTTGTAATTTCTGCCCCTGCTGGGAGAGAGGGATGTGTGCCCTCAGCTGTTTCCACCTTTGCAGAAAGGAGGAGCCAGGAAAGGATATCCGTAAGTTATAATGAGAGAATTATTTATGAAATACCAATTAGGAATGTTCACTTGTATTTGAAGCACAGAGGTCTTTCTAGCAGTATGGCAATGATCTTTTTCTGATTATTTTTGTGTGTGTGTGAGGAGGAGAAAATTTCATACCATTACGTCTTGCGTTCCCACCTCATTAGTACCAGTCATGAATTAGTACTCCATTCTTCTGGGCTTTATTCAGCCACATAATAACAGCTCTTTTCTCCCATAAGTACTTTCAGAACTGAGACAGTAACAAACTATGTGACTTAAAGACAGCAAATCTTCATTCAAGTCAGATTTATTTTTGAGGTTTAGTATGACTTTTTTATATGTGCTAACCTTTCACAGGAATAATTTTACTCAGGTGTCTGCTGAAATGAAAATTAGATGCCCTGATGTCAATGTTTACTTTGTTCATTGGATACTACTGCAGTCCTTTACACAATACTGGTGAAATTTTGGGTATTTTTTTAATGTTTTGCTTCCTTGGAAGACATCATTTAAATGGATCAATAGCATTTATCATGCTATCTGACAAATGCATTTTAATCTATCTTTCACAATCACTTACTATCACAAATCATGCGTGTGTCTGAATTTTACTCCAATTACCTGAAAGATAAGAAATGGTAGATTAAATGTTTGAGAACTCCTGCATAAATCCAGAGCAATCTGATCAGAGGAGTCTTGTCAAACAGTTGGCAGGCTGGCTAAGAAATAGCAGGTGTAGCTGGGGACCTATAAAATCACACAAGTAGGGGAGCAAGCCATGAATAATTTCCAGAAAAATCAACTTGGTTATAATCTTGGCAGAATTGGAATGACCATTATTCAAACAGAAACTTAAAATATTGTCAGACGTTGACCCAAAAGAAAGGGCCACAGACATTTCGGGAAAGGAAATCAAACTCAAAGCAAACAGAAATTTTCGAAGAACAATAATTTCTGGTCAAAGCAGAGAAGGACACTTTAGATGTGAACTAATCTGTCCTCAAACACCATCAAAATCAAAACCAAACGCAGCAATCTGTCTTACCCAACATAAAGGTGAACCACAACGTAAATCCCACTGAAACCATGCCCTGGTCAATGGTCTGTATTTTCTCAAAACCTCCTTTGGGATGGCTCTTCTCTAAACTAACGGTCACTGGCTGAGTTTGTGGATTGTACTTGTTCAGTAGAATTACAGGAAAATGTAAAAGATGGGTAAAATTACAGCCATGTTTGACAGTGTATCTATGAAAAATGTTGAGTGATGAAAGAGGAGAACTCTCACAGACACCTGCAGTGATTTACATCTCTTTAGTAACTCTTAAGCTAAGCTGGATCACTCTCAAGACTCCCTCATCTTTTGCCATTGATTGTAGAAAGAACCAAGGCAACTAAAATGCAATTCAGTTGCCCACGCATAAGCAGGAAAGTACAATCTGAGGTGCCACTTGACTGCTCAGACATCCCCGTGGGACAGTTAGACGTGACAGGACTGGGGTCCTGGTGCAGCTGTGGGCAACAAAAGCAAGACCACAGTCAACATAGGTGTCTACTGTAGAGTGAGCTGAAGACTAGGCTTATATTATATTGACTAGAATCCATTCTTTATAGAGACACCCCCACTGAAAACAGGGAAAGTCTTAATTAGTGAGTTGAGTCTCACCCTGTGCATCTACTTGTAGACGGCTTAAACCCTGCTAAATGAATTGTGGTTGTGGTACTTCACAACTGCTTCACAATATGTACTTTCACCACTGGAAAACACTGTTATTTTACATAATCGTTAGCTCTTGTATTGCTTGTATGAAAACTGAAAAATATGTAAATCATAAATGTTTTAACATGACTGTGCTCCCACAAACAAAATGGAAGGTGTGGCCATTGAGCAATCACTTAGCAAAGGGTGGTGCGTGTAAACAAAGACTGCAAAGGGATGTTTGCAGAAAATTCCTGTAGAATTTGACCTTGGAGCTGCCCACGCTGGCTGAAATTTCTCATTTGCAGTCCACTGACTAAAAGAGTGTATGAACTGGGTAGAAGGAGTGACCTAACCATCGATTTACTTGCAAAGAAGGGGTAACGTTAGAGATGGGCCTGAGTTACACGCTCTATTTCTCCAGATATCTCTTTAGCGAAGAAGATTCCTTAGAGCCTTCCTTTATTTGGGCAAATAATCAAGATTTTCTGCCCACCTCAAAGAATTAAGTCTCCAGCCCTTTAAAGCAGCACTTGCCAGGCTTTCCAGCTCCAAATTCACTGCGCTCCAGTCAGTAAGAAATCTTTGCAACCTCAACATAGGACAGGGTTCAGAGGAGGGGCTCTGTGCCAGCCTTCCCAAACTGTAACGAGCAATACGAGACATTTTCTTCACAGGTTGAGAAATGCTACCTTAGAGCTACCCCAGCTAAGGAAAAAGAGTCTTAGCATCCTTACTAAATAGTCATATCTCTTTTTAAATTAATCTGGTAAATAGAACTATGTGCTTTTAATAAAATATCCTGTGATTTTCCTGAAGAGTGGGTAAACTGGCATCTGAAATCCAGAGACAACATCCTGATCTGTACCATACTGTGTTTGCATTTATATATATAAACACTTATTTTATGAACCTATGGTGATAACGTCTCACAGAAGTCTCAAGAAGATATCTGATGCCATCTCAGCAAGTCAGAGATATTTTCACTGAAGTTTTTCCACAGTAAAATAACACATTCTCTGGAAAGCATTTCAGGAAAAATTATGTGCTTTTCTACTGATTGTCTTTAAAAAAGAAGGGGAAATGAAGTTGGGGGTTTTTTCTAGAGTAAATAAATATTCGGGTTCACCAGAATTACTGTTCTATTTTTTTCTAATTAATCTTTCATGAAGGTATGCTCTCCGTTATCTACTCTATAATAACAATGCATTTTTTTTCCAGCTACAGGCAGCTGTGGAAAAAATACATTCTCTTGGCGGTGGTGATGTAGGAATCAAGCAATCATCTCTGAAGGTGATCGAGGGAAACTTGGTACGAATTACAGTCGGAGAGAGGAAATCAAAAACCTGATACTTAGTTTTCTCCTATTGTGTATTTCTTTCCTTACGACAAGGATGTATCCCTGGCACTAGTTTTGTGACCAAATTGCTCTGTTTGTACCTTCTGTATGATCCTAAAAATTAGGGAAGGCATTTGAATGGGTCTGGGAAGAAAAAATTCTGTGATCCTGATGGATCTGTGGATCTTAATCACTTTTCCCTAAGGATTCTGTACTTAGCAAGTACGTTCTTTTCTTCAAAGGCTGAAAGTCCAGAGGTGAAAGCATTGCAAGAAAAACTAACCGCAGCCAACTTTAAAGTGATGGAGTATCGTAACCAACTCCAATCTGCAAAGCAGGAACTGAAGATGACCCAAAAGGTACTGTTGCAGGACACGGTCTGTGGCTGGGATCCTGTGCAAGGGGTGTGTTCTTGTGAAATCAGGGGGAGGCTCCTTTTCTTTTGAGCTTTGATTAGCCTCCCTGAAGAATTCCAGTGAACTGTGAGGATGTAAGAAAAGACAAGGGTGTAGAGGTTGTGTTGGAAAGATACACACACCAACACACAGATTTCTTTCTCTGCCAGCACAGCTGGGTGACTGTGTCCACTATTTCTATTGCTACGATGGGCACAGATTCTTTAAGGTTTGAAAGTCCCAGCTCAGCAAAATAGGCTTGTGATTGACTTGAAGCATACGTTCTGGCCCATTCCTTCTTTCCAAAACGTTTAATTATGTATTTACTTTTAATGTAGGCTTCAGTCCCATGGAAGTTGATGGGATTAAAGACCACGCTTGAACTAAAGCACATATTTAAACAGTTTGTTGGAGTGACATCCAGAGTAACCTTTTCCTCTTTGATTCATGATGGATTTTAATGCGTTACTATGTGCTCGGTTTCCTTTAGTTTCATTACTTTGCGTAAGAGACCTGCAATGCAGATCTGAGTAGAGAATATGGTCCTAAAAATAGAACTCTGCTGACCTTTTTATAAATAATTTAAATGCTCTTCATACTAACTTTAGCTCTCGTTAATGTGGCTGTGTTGGAACTGTGCAGGAGAGATTGGCTCAATTCCTGATTGCAAGGGTGTGTATTAAGACAATATGTCTGCTCTTTCCTATTTAGCTCTGGTTAAGTATTCATCATATTAAAATAATTGCATATATTGAAAACTGTTAGTAATGCTTAGTAAACCTCGGTGATGAATTTGAAATCCTCTTTTTACAGAAGTAGCACAGTTTGCCACCCAGCTATACAGCTAGACTTGACGCTTTCCAAAGACAGGCAGCAAAACACACATTCACTTTTAAAAAAGCAAAGAATATTACTCAAACATCAAAATACTGAATGCCACACCTCACAAAGTGAAATTATTCATGTTAGCCAAATGCCCTCCTAAGCACCAACACTCTGTATTGTGATAATGATCTGAAAGAGCTTAACATCACACAGGATACTGGATATCAGTGGATATCACATACAAGTGATAAAGGCCGCTGTACATACAGTGTTTTGTGTTTACTGCTAGAGACAGAGCAGCTTTTCCTGCCCTGTCCCCAACACGTGTATTTCAGCCCAGCCTTATTCTTGACGTTAATCCCTTTTTCTTAGCTTTTAGCAAATGAAGTTGGTGAAGATGTAAATATTCAAAGTCTCTTGACCAATTCTGGCAGCTGGCGTGGACGAGCCCAGCAAATTCTTGTTCTCCAGAGCAAGGTGAGTTAAGACCCTGCATAGTGCCGTGAGAGCTGGGTGCTGGGTTGCTCTTTCTAAGTATAGACATTACCTCAGTTTAAGGTAAAGATACTGTTAGTTCTTCGTTAAGTAATTCTTAACATCCATACCTGCTTATAAGGTGTGTCCCAGTACAAAAAATGTTTACTGGAAATACACAGGCAGTCTTTTAGTGTGTTTAAAGTGTCGGGGAAAGCAACTGTTAGAATAAAACTTTTGTAATAGTTCTTGTTATAGAATCATAGAATGGTTAGAGTTGGAAGGGACCTTAAAGATCATCAAGTTCCAACCCCCCTGCCCTGGGCAGGGACACCTCCCACCAGACCAGGTTGCTCCAAGCCCTCTCCAACCTGGCCTTGAACCCCTCCAGGGATGGGGCAGCCACAGCTTCTCTGGGCAATGTATGTTTGTGTTTGTGTGTGCTCACAAGCATGTATGGTGGGGGGGTGCTGAATTTTAAATATGTGCTGATGTATGCAGGGTCTTTCAGAGTTCTGCAAACTATATTAATTAGTCTATTGCAAACACGCACGTTTCAGTATTTAAGCTAGGAATCTTTCACATCTGTGTGGAAGGAGAAAGTTCAGTGACCTTGGAGAGCCGTGGCAGCCTAGTTAAAATCCCAGGATGTTCTGAAGGTGCCTCTCTCCACTGAGTACAGAAGGAGCCCTGTCAGTGTCTATTCTCTCACTTAGACGCTTTTGTTCAGTGCCTAAAGTCAGATGGGAAGAATTGAGGCCAGATAAGATTTTTTCAAGTTGTTCCCCCAGGAACTTCAGTAAAATCTTTAACTCTTGAATCTTTTGAAGGGCACAGTCTAGCTGAAATATCAGCTTGGAAAACAGGGAAGCAGTTTTGCCTGTGTCTTAGATAAAAACTTCTATCAGGTGTTATGATACATATTCTTCCTATTTTTCTACAGTTTAATTATATGCCAACAAACTGTGATTTTTGCACTCTGACTGAAATTGAAATTGTTAACCTCTACTTTCTCTTGAGCAAATTACATTTTTCTTCCATTAGACCCCCTGGCTGGGATTCATCTGAAGACTGTATGTACCGTACTCTACTGTAATCTATAAATATTTTTCTGAGCCAATCTCCTTGGGCTCCTTCTGTACTCATAATAGAATGGTAAAGGTTGGAAGGGACCTTAAAGATCATCGAGTTCCAACCACCCTGCCCTGGGCAGGGACACCTCCCACCAAACCAGGTTGCTCAAAGCCCCATCCAACCTGGCCTTGAACCCCTCCAGATGGGGCAGCCACAGCTTCTCTGGGCAACCTGGGCCGGGTTCTCACCACCCTCACAGCAAAGAATTTCTTCATAATATCTAATCTAAACCTCCCCTCTTTCAGTGTGAAACCACTAGCCCTTGTCTTATCCCTGCACTCCCTGATCAAGAGTCCCTCCCCATCTCTCCTGTAGCCCCTTTTAGGGACTGGAAGGGGACATAAGGTCTGGAGCCTTCTCTTCTCCAGCTTGAACAACCCCAGCTCTCTCAGCCTGTCCCTATAGTAGAGGATGGTGATTCTGCTAAAGGCCAAGATGCTTAAATGTGTATGGGTGAGTGGGTATCTGCCCTTTTAGAGGAAATCTAAGGAAACACATGTGTGTTTAGTGGCATTCAAGGTGCTTTGGAGTTTCTGCCTGGCCTCCACATGTGGCTCCAATAAGGCACAGATCTCCCACGTGTCCCGAGTCTCCTGTAGGTCTGATGTCATATCTCCTCCCTGAACAGATGCCCTTGACATCTGCCTGTTTGTAAGCAGCTAACAAATTGAAATTTGAAAGAACAGACACTGCTCTGTGTTAGTTAACCACAATAATGTCAAGAAGTAATGCAGTGCTGCACTCTGAGCTCACTTTGGTTATGTCCCCTTTGATGCTGGACTACTGTACTCCTCGTAAAAGCTCTGGATGAGTTGTCCTTATTGTCCCCTAGGTTCGAGAGCTGGAGAATCAGTTGGGTCAAAACAAGACCAGAACATCACTGAGTGAGATTGATGAGGAATTGCTCGCACTTACTGATCCAAGAAAGTTGTCAGCCCAAGAAAAGAACTTGCTGAAGATTCGCAGCTTGGAAAAAGAAAAGAAAGACGCCTTGGAGGTAAAAACCTGTGAGCTGAGAGAGTCCTGTTTGGGTATATAGTGTGTAATAACTTGCCTTGCCTTCAGGGTGTACGTTACACCCTACGAATAGACCATTTCAGAAGCCCACCCAATCTGCTAGAGGAAGTCCTGCCACACTTCACAGACTGAGCAAAAGGCTTCCAGGCTTGTTGTCTGTATTGCACTCTTGCGTGGCCAGTCTACGTCTCTGTAGTACAAGATTTGGTCTTCCCCTCTGCTTCATGATTTGTGTGTCAAATGCAACCATTTGGCCTGAAATGTGGCCTGAAATGTCAACTGTGCCTGATGGGTGATGTTAGAAAGAGGGAGGGAGGTCGTGGGTTGCAATGCAGGTGGTAATGGCTTTATACTGAAGGCATAGATAGGAAGAAGCCCTGCTACAGCTGCATCCAAACTCTGTAGCATCCCCCTCACCCTATGGCCAGATGTGCATTCTTCATGCAACATTAAATACAAGCATCCCCCTCACACCTCATATGTCTGTATGGCTATGGGCTTCTACATTTGAACAGAATAAAGCTGAGAACTACGCCAGACATCCTTTGAAGAGGCATTCTGAAAATGGGTCTTCATCTATCACATGTAGTTGGTGCAAAAATGAACAGGCATCTGATGTTTAGAGTTTGAGAGAGACTATAGCTAGTGAAACCGAGAGGTGGAAAGGACACGTAGGCCTGTGTCTGCAAGAGACGTGGAGGGCGAAGGTCAGCTCTAAATATTGAGGTTAGCAAAGCACATCTCCCTCTGCTCCTTTCCTATATTTGCTTCTGTAAAGGGCCACCTGGCACCATCCCAGAGCTTGATTAGCGGCTGCTTGTCTCACCACAATTTAACCGTGCGACCGAACGAGCAGTGGGGTGATACACACCTTCCACTCTTGGCCGTGAGACTGAAAGAGCAGATTTATAGCTACAGGCACACAGCACAGGGAAGGCTTTCCTCAGTAGCTCTCATCCGCGTGGTTCCACTTCTGCCTTTGTATTTCAGGCTCCATTCACAATAAATCCCACTGTACTTGTCCATTACTACTTATCTCTCTCTACAGCTACCTGAAAGGAGGTTGTAGAGAGGTGGAGAGCGGCCTCTTCTCCCGAGTCACAGGCGATAGAACAAGAGGAAGTGGCCTCAAGTTGCACCAGGGGAGGTTTATATTGGATATTAGGAAAAATTTTTACACTGAAAGGGTTATTAAGCCTTGGAATGAGCTGCCCAGGGAAGTGATTGAGTCACCATCCCTGGAGGTATTGAAAAGACATGTAGACATGGTGCTTAGAGATATGGTTTGGTGATGGTTTTTGTCAGAGTTAGGTTGATGGTTGGACTCAATGATCTGAAAGGTCCCTTCCAACCTAAACAATTCTATGATTCTGTGCTCCCTGGCCCGTTTCATCGAGGTGAATCCATGGCTCAGGGGGCAGTGTATGCCAAGGACTGCTTCTAGTAGATCGTGTGGCATCACCACCCTCTATCTGGCAGGAAGAGGGTTTTCCCTGTGGAGAGCAATGAGACAAATGAAATAGCAGGAGCATACAGAATTAGGTTTTAACCCAGAATTACCATTTGCTCCCTGGCACACACTGAATCAACCTAGACCACTCCTTGCCTTTTATTGATCCTGGCAAGGAGGCAGTGAGTAGTAACATTTTATAATTTCTACTTACTTAGGGCTGATGCGGTATGCCAGTTCCACTTTTTGGATTTCTACCTGACAACGTGTGATTTCTTTAGCTCACCAGAGCACCCGGGGCTTGGTGATAGGCGATAACTGTCGTTTCCTATAATGTGTTTGCATCGCTGCAGAAACTCGCTGGGGAACATGACGCTCTCCAAAAAAGTCATGAGGAAGTGAAAAAAAAACTTGACGCATCAAAAGCCAGGAACAAAGTCCTGTGCGGCGAAGTGAAAACCCTGAAGGGACAGATCGTAACCTTGCTGGAGAAAGGAAAACACGACGATGAGCTCATAGATGCCTTACTGGTACAGTCTGACTATTACTGCTGGTCCCAGCCCCTGCAGATCAGCCCTCTTTCAATAAGCGATGAAACATGATGTCATTTAATGACACGATGGCACAGACAACCTTAGGGTATACGGGGGGCTGATGAATCAGACTGTGACAGCCAGAAGTTTGCTAGTCGGATAAAACCCTTCATTTTTGATCAGATCATGTAAAGGCCGTGAGACAGCACCAGACACAGTTGCAGGCAAATGGCTCTAAGTGGCAAGTGTTGCAAGAAATAATTTGCAGAAGGACTGAAATAGGACTGTCTAGTAAGTAGCGGAAGGGCTTCATTCCTGACCCATGTATTCTCTGTTCTCAGCTCCATGGGTAGATTTTTTTTCCTTAGAATGCCTGCAATCTTGTGCTTTAATTTGTTGTGTTACACAGCCCAAAACACACAAGCTGAACCATGAGCATTAAACCGTGTAGACATTCACTTGCAGTAGCTGGAGCTGAGAGGAGTTGCCCCTGAGAGGCATTAATGGAGACTCAGGATGCAGTTATCCTGAAATAAATGGCTGCTGTCGTGGTCTTGCAGGATCCTTTTGTCCTGCCATGGTTCTAAACAGTCTTGCCCAATTAAAATAATGAAAAAAAATTAGAAAATATGCCACTTCCTAGTGAGATTTTTCCTGATACAGCTCCTCACAAGTTTCAAATCACATTTCCTTGCTTCTGTATGTAGGTTTTAGCCAAGACATGCTTGTGACTAAGCCAGGTGGCTGTGGGGAGTATGGGCACTGACCAGCAGATGAGGGAGATTGCAGAGGAGTCAAAGAACAGTTGTCACTCTTGCTAACTTTTAGCATTCTCACTCAGATTATTACAGAAGGATGTGAGTTTGCTTGAACGGGAATGGTTAACTTGTTTTATCCCTTACACCAAAGAAGCACTTTACTTGCAGTTTGTTGGCCTGACAGAACAAACTGTCCGGCAACTATTAAATGTGTCAGGGTGAGAAAAGCTCCAAAAGCCACTGGTAAAACAGCCTGGCCTCATAGCTGGTGTCTCATACCACCCTCATCTTTTAATGTTCTAATTTCCCACAAAAGCAAATGGTAATCTTTACTTTTATCCAATTTATGAAAAAGTCGCCTTCTTTGACAAAAGCCAGCCTTTTTTGCTGTCTTTTCTGCTACACTCAGGGGCAAAGCTGCCAGCAAACGGAATCTCTCAGCTGCTCAGGTCTTTTCTACTTGCACCATCCAGTCACTGAAGTCTTGATATGACAGCAAGGGCCAGCGGGGACAGATTGTCCTTACCCAGCCGCATCTGTCTGGGCGTTGCAAGTAGATGTGCTGTGCTGTCTTTTCAAGGAGAACAAGACAAGGTGATCTCATGCTTAAAACAGAAGGGACCAAATTCTTGGAGCGGCCCTAGTGATATCAGTGTGCTTACACCAGGGCTTGGCAGGACAGTGGCTTGCCCTGACATTCTTAAATGGGTAGTTGTCTTGGAGGGTGTAAAACACCCAGGGAGTCTTCATAATCATTGTGTACAAAAGTGAAGACCTCACTCGTCGTTTCTATTTTCTCAGAGCCAACAGAAGCAAATGCAGGAGATCTTAAAGCACCTGAGCCAGCAGGACGAGAAGAATAAGGAGACCCAGCAGATACTGGGCCAGCACTTGAACAATGAGGCTCAGAAACAAAACTGCCTTATAGAGCAGCTCAGGCAGATGGTGGCTGAACGAGAAGCAAAGGTTAAAGAGCTGGAAGAGGAGATTGGGCAACTCTCACTTCAGGTAGGCAGTCAGAAGAAATGAACTGGAGGAGCCCACTTTATAATTGTTTTAGATCTGTTCCTGTTCTTCCTTCTCTCTTGTTGTTTGAGATGGTTGCTCTCTTGAGACACCAATACCTACCCCACTGACAGTCTCTCCTGGTGGAATGGTAAAGCAGGAATTCTTTCTTGTAACTCTTAAGTTTCCTTCCTGTTTGTATGTAACTTTTCTTCAAGCTGTTTAAGCAACAGAAAACATAGAAAGGCCAGTCACATCCACATGTGGCTTTGTGCCGAGACTGTGCCACGGGACTGACAGGTTGGGCCTCAATAGGGACTTCTCAGTATTCAGCATCCTTGGCTGCTGAAGGAAGCGAGCAAAGAAACGCAGGTGAGGCCAACATCAGGAGGCTGCTGTGGCACCCAGCTACGTCCCCTTACAGGGGTGTTGGTGGATGAGAAGCTCAGCATGAGCTGACAATGTGCACTGGCAGCCCAGAAAGCCAACTGCATCCTGGGCTGCATCAAAAGAAGTGTGGCCAGCAGGGTGAGGGAGGGGATTCTGCCTCTCTGCTCTGGAGCACTGCGTCCAGGTCTAGAGTCCTCAGCATGGACCTGTTAGAAAGGGTCCAGCGGAAGGCAATGGAGGTGATCAGAGGGCTGGAGCCCCTCTGCTGTGAGGACAGTCTGAGAGAGTTGGGGTTGTTCAGCCTGGAGAAGAGAAGGCTCCGGGGAGACCTTAGAGTCTCTCCCAGTCCCTGAAGGCCTACAGGAGAAATGGGGAGGGACTCTTCATCAGGGAGTAGAGGGGTAGGACGAGGGATAATGGTTTTAAACTGAAAGAGGGGAGATTTAGATGAGATCTCAGGAAGAAATTCTTTGCTGTGAGGGTGGTGAGACACTGGAACAGGATGCCCAGAGCAGTTGTGGCTGCCCCATCCCTGGAGGGGTTCACGGCCAGGCTGGATGGGGCTTTGAGGAACCTGATCTAGTGGGAGGTGTCCCTGCCCATGGCAGGGGGGTTGGAACTCGATGATCTTTAAGGTCCCTTCCAACCCTAACCATTCTATGAGCGATGAGACCCCTAATAAGTTATTCTCATCTCCCACCGTAAACCACTTCAAAAACTTCCTCTCCCACAGATCTCCAGGCTATTGATATGAGTCTGAATGTTCTCGGGCATATGGAAATTTCATTGTACAAATGAAAGAATTGGGAAGGTTGGTGCCTTATGGACTAGTATGTTAAAAATGTTCTCAACTTTTATGCTCTAGTGTTGCAAACTGACAGATTCAAGGTGGTCCTATTGCCAGAGCAGCAAGCATAAGAGTGGAGAGGCAGTCCACTAATCTGCCAAAGGTTCCTCATGTGGTCTGGAATCTTACAGTCAGGTTTTGTTAGAGTATTTAGACATCCAATTCCCATTGATATGAAACCTTCATAGGGTTATGGTGAGATTGTGAATCTGTCAGATCCCTCCGTGATGGAGGCTGGAGCATTGAACCCAACTTGGGTTAGGGACACAAACCAGCCATGCAGGCACTGCTAGTGGTGGTGCTGTGCTGTGGGTTCTCTAGCAACGCTGTGTGCACCCTGTGGTTTCATATCAAACTGCACTTTTTACTGACTTCTGCTTTGTTTCCATCCTGCAATGGATAGAAACTAAAGAAAAGTTTCTGAAGAGGTCCTATAAATCAAAAATTCTGGCATGCTTGTAGCAATAATCATAAGCTGCTGATTAGGCATCGATGCAGCTATTTTCCTTTGAACTGTGTAATTGGTTTTATAACCTGCTCCAACATTAACAGAAGAAATCTGCCCATCAAGGGGACGGTTCGGGAGCTGCTGATACATCACCTTCCGAGCACTCAGAAGATCTGAGTTTTACTCTGCTTAAACCTCTGGCATCAGGCAGCAATCAGGTTGGAAGGATTGGATCTGCTCGGTAAGAAGACCCTAATGTCAATGTTTAAAATTGTTGTGAGTGATTCAGAAGCATGGTTTTCCCAGACAATTGTATCAAACCACGAGTGCTGTGTGCCAGCAGCTGTGGCAGCCTGTTTACAGTATATGGGAATCTCTAATCACATTATCTCTTGGACTTTTCATCCTGGAACAGAGAAAGATACACAGACTCGCAGACATTACTACATTTGGCATGATGGTAGTGCAGCTAATTCTTTTTCCTCCAGCTCAGATAATGTTTATGTGGTTAGCTTAAGTGCCTGTGATTCTTCTCTCTTATGAGAAACGAGCAGACTTCTGAAAGCAGGGTGGCGATTTAATGCAAAATGCCATTTTAGGTAAGCACTAAATCACTGGTGCATTATTTAAATCAATAAATACGCTTTGAGTGGGATTTACTTGCAGAAATGTTGAAAACACACCACATCATTTGTTCTTAACAAACACCCTTTTTAAAGCCTCACTGAGGACCATGTAAATTACACTAATCTTAATACAGCAGTAAATCTGATTTTTGTTTAGACTGATGTGACTCTGGGTCACTCTGGTGGTGTAAAGAGACTGTAATACCAGAGCAAGTTATATCCTTTCCTGTTGAAGTGCTGGTTTTGTTGCTAAAGAGTTCATGGTCTAATTGACAATGAGGATTTGAGACCTTCTGAGGAACGAGGAAATTTTTCATCAAGTTAAAGTTGGGACTTTTTTCTTCTCTGTAATTTTAACTCACTTACCGCATTACTGTAGACACTGAATTTGGCTTTAAAATTGTCAGATGTGTCCCTGAATTTAAGTAGAACATTACTACAAGATTTAAGAAAAGTGTTTTGGAGTTAGAGTTAAAACATCTGAAATTTGAGAGTTTCCAGATCTCCATTGTTATACCCTTCTGACAGACTTGACTTCTAACTCTGCAGAAGTCGTTGCTCTCTCATGGAGCGAATCTATATTTCCTCCACTTTTTAACTTCATGTGTCTGCTGCTGGGAAGCAGGAAGGCAAGCGGGAAAATGAGGTTGGGTAATGGCTTTGTAGAAGCCACTAAGTGCAATGTGTAAATTATTGCTTGTGTACGTGGCTAACATAGCTCTGTCATGAAAATAGCTGACATGTCAGGTGGGCAATGAATGAGTCTGAAAACTGCAAGAGCCATTAATAACTTGGTCAGCAGGGCTCGCTCATTCCATTAACTTTAATATGCTGATGAAGTCTCTATTCCATTTTACTTTAGCGAATCATCTTTTCCTATCAGGAAAGATGAAATGAAAAACGCTATAAATAGGAACTAAAGCCCCTTGGAGATGTTGAAGTTAAAATCTGCATTTTTAGACTGGGCCACTTCTGTCATTATCGACCTTAACTTGATTTTAGGATTAACCACTGTTAGCCTAGAAGGCAGCTCTGCCTGTTCCACAATATTAAGGCTTTATCCTCCATCAGCTGCTGCCTAAAGACAAGGAAACAAGAGGTCTGTCTCCAGGGATTTGCCTTTAGGCAGTTGAGCTCAAGTTTGGAAAACAAACACGCACTGGAATTTGATGTCCCAACCACACATATCGTTACGCATAAAACTCATCCAGGCTGGAGGTGATACTCTGGTGTTACCCGTTGACTCCTCGTCTTACAACAGCAAGCCTGACACATCTTCCTGAGGGTATCCACAAAGTAGAAGGGTTCAGAAAACTTCATAAAGTATATTTTTTCCAAGGCCCTGTTGCAGAACAGGGGTTCCATTGGTTGGGGAAAGCATTCCACGTGCAAACACCATCAAACAAGCACAGTAACCTGGGCTTGTCTCTCACCCTGGGTGGTCAGTGCAAGGGTCCAAGGCAGTGCCTACAAGGAAACAGAGCTCACGGGTTGCTCTGTGGCTTCTCCATGACGTGAAGCTCCACAGCACTGGTCTAGAGCGCCAACAAGGTACCCCCAGAAGCGCAGAGATCAAACACTGAGCTATAGCTTTTACATGTTGGAGACACAAGGTGTTTTTGCAGCGTGGTTTGGAGTCGGGGAGGAAGCTGAGCTATTGTGCGTGCGGAGCTGACGTGATCCCCACTGAGGAGGCTCCGGGAGGCTTTTTCCCCTACAAGGCAGCAATAAATACAGACACTGGAAAATGACCCCAATTCTTGGAGGGCTGCCCTCTCTCGAGCTCAGCGCCTGACAAAGCTTTCTTCCTCTCAGCACAGTGTCCAAGATGGGCCATACCCTGGTAGAGTCGGCAGCTACTAAGCCTTCCCTTCTCAGTAGTAACATCCCGCCTGGAAGGTACGTATATCAACTTCATCATGAACAAGGGAGGTTTCCTGCCACGCTCCGCAAGCTGCTGGCAAGCCTTGTCCTCATCTGCCTTGTTTCTGTAACAGACAGCTCCTTTCACCATCCTTTCTACCTGATAATTGCCAAAGAGCTCTGACACAGGCTTGAGCATCTTCTTGCTGTCTTAATTTTTGAATTGATTGCTAGTTTTACGCCCCGTGAATCCCTTTTCACCCCCCATCACCGAGATTTCTCCTGCTTTTTGCTCTAAAGGAGACAGTCCTGAATATTCCTGGCCAAAGAGGTCAGAGAAGCGATGAGGTACATAATAATGGGATACATGGGAAAACTGCCCCTTCCTTTCATCACGTATTAGGCACGAGAACAGCCTTTGTGCTAATACTGCCTGAAGGCTTTCAGTGGGAGAAGATCAATAGCGTGGCATTTAATAGCTTAGCCCAGCACTTTGGAGAATCCACATACAGGCTTCTTTCACTTTGGCCATGGGAGGAGAGTCAGTGATAGTGCATTGAGCAGAGGTGGAAGTTTGTTTTCAGGGGTGATGGGAAGGGAGAGCATCCTTGTGAGGGAAAAGACCTTTCTAATGAAACTCACGGTGGCTTTATTTCCAAGTATTTCTATTCCATTTATTGCAGTGTAGAGGTTGATGCTGGGGGGAGGTAGTGAGCCCGGCTCTGCGTTTTGGCTTCTCCTTCAGACAAGTGTATTTTGATATGTTTTTCAAGTCCTGTCTTTGTTTCATTTCTTTCATTTGTGAAATGGGAAACAGACTCTCTGTGCTTCTGCTGCTTTTAGGCTTGCTGGCACTGACAGCCCGGATTTGAAAGCGCTGCAGACACAGATCACAGAGCACAGGGCTCTCTGCCAGGCTGCTGAAGTGGAAAGAGACAGGCTCCTGGAACTGGTCACTGTGCTGCAGAAAAGGTAGCGGCTCATTCTGCTGGTATCCTTTGTGGGATGCTGTGATTAAGGAGCCCTTGAGACGTGGGAGAGTCTATAGCATGTAGTACAGTAGGCCATACGCTGCCAGTGTGATCCTATCCTTAAATAGAGGCTTTTAAATTATTTCTGCTCAATTTCCCTGCCTAGTTGATGATTCATTTTTTTTTATTATTCTTTTAGAACAAAGAGCAGAAACAATGGAGACATCTTCAAGCTTGCTGCACCTAAATACAACTAGAACTCGTGTATTTATATATGTGTGGTGTTATTTAGGCAGCAATATTATTCATCAGTAGTAAATACTGTAATTATAGTTATAATCTGACTTCTGTTCCAAAAGCTTTTCACATTCTTTTAAGTTTCACTGTATCCTCTTTTTAAGTTAATTTCTTCTGGTTTAACTGAAGCATAGCGGTGATATTTTTTTTTTCTATTATTCAGTTCAATTTAATATGACGTTAAAAGCCAGCTATGTTTTAGGAGGGCAGGGGAGGCAAAGTCTTTTAGCTACTCCTTCTTTTCTCAGTTAGAGAATGTATATTGTTTGATTCCCATTTCTGTATTCCAGCTTGTGGGAAGATACACTTTTGTCTGCGTGCTTTGAATACAATAAGCACTATTTGCTCGCTTGCTTTATTTTATGCTAGTTATCATTTCTCCCTTGTCTAACTTTTGTCCTGTACAATTAATCGCTGTCAGAAAAATACAGTTGTTTGTGGTTAAAGATGTCATCCCCTGTGCTTCTAAGGGCTAAATCCTGAAAATACACTCTGGGAGAATTTTATTCATGTCTGTAAGCCCAGGGACTTTAATAGAGCTATGCAATTAGACAGGGATGGAGGTGTGAGTGATAGCTGAAGCGGGGCCATCACGAATATGGGATAATGAAGAACATGGATTCAATGAAATGCACGGTTGCTTGTAAAATGTACCATAGACTGATGATTCAGCAGCTCCGCTGTTATCACACATTTATCAAGAGCTCCTGCAGGTAAAGTAAATTTTGTGAGATTGTGTGCAATAACTCTCGGAAGGCCTCAGGATAATATAGCATCCAGTCATATTTCAACGTGAATATATGTAAAAAAATCAGACATTCCTCCTTTTCCCTTCCCTTCTGTTGGAGTGTGGGTCAGCAAAGCTCAGGTAACATATATAATGCTTAAGCCCAGCGAGGAGCACTGGGAATGGTTACATAAATGGGATTTTTCTACAGCAGTTGCCAGAATTTAGGACTGTGTTTCACCGTCACTTACTGCAGAGCAGAACATACTGTCAGGAAATACTCCCTTGTAAACGGTTTGTAGGATTGGGCCCATCTGGGGGAAGGAAGAGATAGAGGAACATTTTCGTTTAAGTTATTCATATTGGCAGAAGATTTTCTGAAAAACCACTAGTCTTGTCATTTTTCCTCTGCTGTTTGTCTAACGTGGATGCCAGGGAAACACCTGGGCACATGAAAGTTTAGCGAATTCAGAACCACTCAGAGAAATAGAATTTCTCATAGCATGTCACCAGCTTGGGAATTCACTGCCACAGGAGGTCAGAGTCTTGCCTGTAGCTAGATTTTTAAGACAGTGATATAATTTTATTAGAGTTGTAGTATTTTTTTTTTAGTTACGCCAGCTAGGAGGGAAATTAGACTAATCAAATCTCTTGATTCAGGGAGTAATCAGCAATCACCGTGGGGTCAAGAAGGAAATTCTTTTATTCTGCACTATACAGGGAATCAATTCAGGTTTCTCTCTCGCTTTAAACTCCTTTAAATCATTTGGTATCAGGCACTGCCCCCCATGAGGTGCCCCACTGACTGCATCTGTGGGTGCACATCATATTTTTGTAGTTAATTTTCTAAGATGTTGTGTGGGGTGAAGCGAGAGGCACTTTGCTCTTCCATTCTCTTCTGCAGAGCGAACCATCGGTTTCTTTTCCACTCGCTTCCTTCCACGCTGGTGTCTAATGGCCAAGTTTATTAAAAGCAACATCAAGTTTCTTTTCTTACTTGCAGAACACTGATGCAAAGCAGCTAAATGCTAGACAGTGCTTTTATAAACTATTTTCCGTCCAAATTTTCCCAGTGTGTTTAAAAAAAATACCATTTATTATTCCTGTAATAAGAGATCTCTCTTCAGGAATCTGCAGTTTGCCTGCTCGTCTGAGTGGTAAATTCACACAAGCAGCCAGTGTTAAGGCATCTAGGCAACCTCCATTAATGAACCCATTATTTCCAACTGTACTTATTAATTAATTCTGTTTTGCAAATTTGGAGGATGTCATCTGGAACGATTGCACTATGATTTTTGAGAAATTCTCCCTTTTCCCTCTGTTGGGAGCAGGATTTCCCGCAGCACGAAGCAGGATTCAGTATCAAGACTGACTGATCCTTCGTAGTCATGACATAAATAAGCTGAACTACCTTTTTTTTTTTTTTTTTTTCTGCTTCTCAGGGTGGAGGAAAGCAGCGATAAAGTCTTGGAAGTTGAGAAGAGGCTTCAGGAAGAGCGGCGGCGATGTGTCATTTTGGAACAGCAGCTGGAAAAGCTGCAAATGGATCCAGGGAGGAACACAAGCTCCATGAAACCTCCCCCGAGGAGCAAAACAGGTGAGGTGGAGCACCTATCTACAACTGTGTCCCCTGTCCCACGTCTCTGGTTAATAGATAGCAACAACATTTGGACTCTTATCTATCAAACCTACACAAGATCTTGACCCTACACACGGCCGTTTGGACTTACTCGCACCAGTGGACTGATACAGAAGGTGAAATCCTGGCCCCCACTTAATTAAAAAGGAATTTGCCACAGATTTAAGTGGAGTTAACGAGGAGTTTTGCAATTTGTTGTTTTCGTGGGATGAGAGTCTACAGGAAAAAACCCCTTGACACTGCTCTGTGTTGCCACCATGCCCACCGCTGTGTCCCTTTTGCACTTCTGCCTGAGAGATTCATCTGAAGGTTAAGAGCAGAATTAAAGGACGCATCCCAATTTAAGGCCTGTCAGTGTCTATGAAAAACTATTGCTGGTGATGAAGTAATTAGATCTGTTGTAATTTATTATCCCATGAACATGATAATCTCCTGCTATAAATATGAAAGCCTCGCTAGCATAGTTAAAGGAGAAGAATTCATGGTGGATGTTAAATTTTTATTTCCCTGATCAGATCCTTTTATTGCTTAAGGACTCTGATTCTGTAAAGTGTCTAAACCAATAAAACGGCACATATTCTTAAGGAAACTTTTCCAGTGGTTTCCCTTTTTATCTGTATTTTCATAAAGTAAAAAAGACTTTAAATGCCAGGATATGAACAGTAGGAATAGGAATTTCAATTAGACAAATACTGGGATGCCATGGGGCTGAGTTATGGGGATTAGAGAGGTCACAGGCCTCGTCAGAGACCTTGGTACAGACTCTTGGGCTGCCCCACACTGAAACACATGATCTTGGGCCGTAGGGGGACTGCCCCACAGCTCAGCAGATGCATGATGTGGCTTTCCATCATGCTTCCATCCAACGTTACGGTGTAATAAAGCTACCTCCTTACCTCAGAGCTGACCTCTACTGAGCACTGTCACCTCTACAAGCGGCTCCCTTTCCACCTCCACTGGTGTCTTGTTTCTCCTTAGACTTGGGTAAGATGCTACTGGAACTGCATTGCATTTCTTTGTATCTCCCATCATAGTCCTCTTGGTCATATCCCTGTTTGACAACAAGTTGTCTCTGGAGCAGGACCGTGATGCAAGAAATCATGTGGTGGTGTTCACTATGATCCCGAATCACACAGGAGAACTGGAGTCTCCAGTGTCACATCTACACGGTGTTTAGGACCTCGAGGGAAGCACTGCCATTCACCCGTCCAGCGTAAAGACAGGATTTGGTATACGGAAACAGGATTCAAAGGAACCTTTACGGGGACTGAATGATTTTTTTGAAACCTACTCCCCCCTGCAGAATATGGATCCGCTCCTTAGAACAGAGCTGTTGTGTCCTTAGGAAGGGCTCCAGCCAACACTGACTCATTCTCCTGTGTTTTTCTGTGAGCACGGATTTCTCACCTGTATAAACTGAGAGCAGAAAAAGTGGTGAAGCAAAACTTAGATCCAGACAGAAACCTAGTGCTTAGAAATGAAGTGCTGCAGCCTTTGGATATAAGATATAGGATATTCATCTTGATAAGAGAGCAGTGCTGGGCCTCACAAAAGTGCTATTGGGGGATGCCCTTGGTGAGTCCCAGGAGGGTTTGGAGGTGAGAGGCTTTGGAGCCCTCATATGGTTCCGCAGATGCCCAGAGGAAGAAATCAGGGTGTGTGTAGGGACAGGGAGTAGCCAGGTGAGAGTTGTGGGAATACAATTCTCAGTGGTACACTTTCAGTGACTCTATGCCTTAAATAGTATGGGAACATTTTGGTGGTGTCTTCTAGAGGGGAATTTAACTGAATTTTTGAGTGTTCAAACATCTATACAACCTGGTAGTGTAAAGTGTTGATGTTCTTTTGATGTTCTGTTATCATCCATGGGCTCCACTTAGGTTTCCTTCGCAACCTCAAAGAGACACAGTGAGAGACTCTTCAGGTCCTGAGCCGTTTTGGTCAAGTTGTGCTGTATAATGGTGCGGTAACTCGCCTTGGGGAGACTGGCAGAAGTCTCATAGAGGAAGCAGGCTGTTCTTACCAGTGTGACAGGTTCCATCTTACTAAATATTTAGTTCATTAGCCTTGTTTGCTTAAGGCCTAAAAGCAAGCATAGAAGAGGCTTGGCAGTAAGACTAAGAAGAAGAAATCCTCTCTAACTCTGTAAGGTGGGTAGGTAACAATGTGTTTCACCACCCTTCTTTGAGGAGAGCTCAGCCCCTTGCGCTGTACCAAAACTCTCTGGAGTTTGTGCAAGAAATGAGTCTACAAGTCTGTAATACACCTCTTCAGCAGAGCATGTAGGTTATCTAAACGCTTTCATGCCAGAGAGTTGAGGAAAGAAGAAGGAATAAAAAGCTTGAATGTAAAATAGAGACTGGAGAACCCGCTAATTAACATAATATTTTCTTTTTCTTTCTGAAAGTGCAAAATTGGAGAGAGCTGATCTAATTGCTAATCTAATGTTTCTAGTCTCTGCAATTCAAGGGAAGTAGATAATGATGCTAAGTAGCTAGAAACAACCCAGTTATGTTTTAAAATTATTCATGCTTTTAGGTTTTTTTTCTGTCTGTCCAAATTTCTAATTAGCAAAGGATAATCCCAGAGAAGAATAGGTTTTCCTCTGTCCTGTAAGACACAACCTCAGGATCAAATCTTTAAAGACTCTTCCCATATAGCGCAAAAGCTCTCAATCCCTGGGTGTAAGAAATTGGGAAAGGAAGGCAAGAGACCAGCATGGCTGAGTCAGGAGCTGCTGGTCAAACTAAAGGGCAAGATGGAAATGCAGAGGGAGTGGGAGCAGGGACAGGTATCCCGGGAAGAGCACAGGGATCCTGCCCTGTTGTGTAGGGATGGGGTCAGGAAAGCCAAGGCGCAGCCAGAGCTGAACTTGGGAAGGGATGCAAAGAATAATAATAAGGGCTTCCGTAGGTACATCAGCCAGAAAAGGGAGGTTAAAGAAAGTGTACCCACCCTGATGAGCAAGACTGAAAAATTGGTGACAACAGACAAGGGGAAGGCTGAGGTACCCAACGACTTTTTTCCCCTCTCTCTTCACTGGCAACCTCTCTCCCCGCACCTGGAGTGGTAGATTTTTTATCTGCTCTGAATAGGCAGGCACACATATCGCTGCATTGAGCCCCGAAATGCAAACTCATCATGTTTTAATTTTGCTGGAAGGAGAGTAAAATAAAAGCCCGTCCTATATATTTCCTGTATCTTCATGGATATACACAGAACTGAACAGATTCCTTAGTATTTATTCTGAGATTTACTCAGTGTGCTACCAAGTGAAAACTATTGCTTGTTTTACTAAAACTCCCTTTTGTGATTAAATCTACAGGGCAGTCTGTGGGTCACTCAAGATCCACCTTGAATGTGAGTGGCAGGAAGGAGCTCTCTGCAGCCCAGCTTTCCAGGTTGCCTCTGGAATCGCAGATAGAGGAGCTGAGCACAAGGTACAGTTTGTCATAGAATCATTAGAGTTGGAAGGGACCTTAAAGATCATCAAGTTCCAACCCCCCTGCCGTGGGCAGGGACACCTCCCACTCGAGCAGGTTGCTCAAAGCTCCTGCTGTGTTACTCAACAATAGCTCACATTCATCGCTGTCCTCTTAGAAGTGATAGTACCTGCACCCACTCCTCAGGAGATAAAACCTAAGAAACTCTGTAGAAATCACAGATCCTCAGCTTTGAGATTGTCTATGTCATTCTTACACAAGTTTCCTAATAATTATACAGACACCCAGAAATATTACTCTGATGCAAATGTTAAGCAACATGAAACACGTGCAAGGAAGACACCTTTTATTTTCTTTATCTTTCCTTATGCGTTGATTGCAAGCTTGTTAGTGAAAATAGAACTATAACCTTTAACAAAACAGATCTGAAAAGTATCTTGGTTATCTAATACTCTTTTCAACCTCAAAGAGAGAAAGAACAAGTGTTAAGTCTCCTCTTTCTCACGCCTGTCATAAAATAACCAGCGCGCATGTGTTTCAGTGTTTCCTTCCCCAGAGCCGAAGCACTGTTCTAATTTGCTTTGAAGCTCCACAGCTCACATGAAAAGTTTTCCTTTTGTTTCCTCGTAGGCTCGTGATCCAGCTGGATGAGAATGAAGCTCTGAAGGCCGCTTTGGAGACGACTGTGAGAAAGAAAGAGGAAGACTTTAAACTGTATCAAGACACAATGGACCAAGTGAAGGATATCTTTTTACAGGCCATTCGGCAGCAGAAACAAGAGAAGAGTTAAGAAAGATATTGAGAGTCCTTTGGACAGCAAAGCAGGGAGAGAGCCCAGGCATCGTGCCCATGAATTGAAATGTGGTTTTGCAGCCTTGGATCATGTCATTCCTTTAGCGTTTGCAGAACAAGATGAGAAATGGAGATGAAATAGAAAAAGAGTGAAGGTTTTGCGCGTCAGCAAATTCTGTCTGTAAGAGTTAGCGAGCAGCTGGCTCTCCGGCTGCACGTGCCGTAAGTTGGTGCAGTTGAGAAAGCTGCAATGCTGCAGTGTGATTTTGGGCAAAACTTCCCTGGTTGCAGCAGAATTTTCCTGGAGAGGGCTCGATATTCAATATGCTGCTGCTTTTATCAGCTCCCGAAGGAATTTGCTATACCAAAGTTATGCCAGCCCCCTTCCAAAGTCGTGCCAGGAGTGAACAGAGTTCTGGTTTTATCAGCACACTGATACCTCTCCGTCTCAGGCTCTCTGTAGTATTGAAGTGCTGGGGGAGAGGATTAGCTCGGCCTGTGAATATCTGCAAATGAACTTTGGGGGGTGCTCCACTCACCATTCCAACCTGTTTTTTTGCTTGAACATACTGGGGGCAGAGTTTTCCGAAGCTCAGTGGAGTTGCCACTGAAAAGGGCGGAATGTGCAGACCCCAGCAATCAGCCAGACCTGCCTTAAATTCAGCTCGTTCCACAGGAAACTTGCCATCCAGGTTGTGAAATTCCCTGTTTCTGGGTCTCTGTGTTCATCCATCAGGCAGGGCTTGTTAGATGCTGGTAAAACACAGGCAGGGCTTCTCTGCAGTGGCGGCGGGACTTTTGGAGACGCTGAAAACCCTTGCAATCTCTGTCCGTTTCTCCTGCGGCGTGGTGAGAACACCAAGCGCAAGCTAATAAGGCATTAAGATGCAGGCTGCCAGCAGCGAGCTGGCCTTGGGGATTTACAAGCAAATGGAGAGCTCGTCATTTTTGTATAGAGCTGCTTTGTTTCTCGGTTGAAAGTCTTGAAAGCTCTTCTTTCTCTGCTTTGCTTTGTCAGCCTCTTTGTGTGAGCGTGGAGTTTGTCAGGCTCTAACCCCAGCCGCCGCCAGCTCAAAGTGGATTTGTGGACGGGCAAATCGCTGCTCCCCCAGCACAGGGATCGTGTCCCAACTCTTGCTTGTGCAGAGTGAAAAAGCC
>QJSC01018989.1:20808-50835 GCA_003697955.1 Calidris pygmaea | reverse complement strand
CAAAAAAAAAAAAAAGCTCAAGGATGGGAAAAAGCCCAGGAGAAGGTGAGCAGCAGCTCAGGGCAGGGATGTCCCATCGCGTCCCCTCCGCGGGCATCTTTGTGCTCAAGCCTGGATCCCCTCCGAGGATCCCATTAGGAATTAGAGGGGACACCATAAACACCCCATCCTGGGTGGTTGATGTCCTGGAGCACCTCCGAACATTGGGATGGGAGCAGCTTGTTGGGAAGAGCCCTTTACCAGGACCACCTGGCTGAGCTGTCCCCCCCATTCCCCCCAAAGCCTGGCTTTTGGGTGGGTTTTGCCGCAGGACTCCGCAGCAGCCTGGCTCCCCCAACCTGAGTTGCGTCCCAGGGTTCATCCCCAGGTGCCACCATCATCTTCTTCTCTTCAAGGAAGCCCCCAGGGCAGAGCTGCTGAGGACCAGCTGCGATTTCGGGTGGTTGAGGGGTGGGAGGGCAGGTTGAGCTCTCACCTTTGGTTGTCTTCCCTCTTCTCCATCCCTTTTCCAGGTCTGGATCCCTCCCCAGCACCGGCTGGGGTGGTAACCTGCCACCATGGGGGTTAAAACCATGCTCCCCAGCTACGAACTGGGGTTTTACGCTCTCGTGGTGACCTGCGCCGTGGTGTACAGCGGCACTGGGATCTTCGAAGCATCCCGAGGTAACGCTCCCCATGGCATCCCCCCCACCCCCCCCCGGGAGGGAGGATGGATGTAAGGTGGCTGCTTTTACAGCTGTCGATGCCAGCGGCAGATGTCCGCTTTAATTTTGGCACAGAACAGCCTGGGCATCCTTTGCAAGGTCCAAAAAAGGATATTTTTATTATTTTTATTTTTTTTTTGCCTGGTTGTCCCCTTGTCCCTCTTTCCATGGCTCAGGGCAAGAGGCTGTGGAACATGACAGCTCTCCAGCCAGTGCCCGAAATAGGCTCGGGGCTGATTCCCAGATTTTTTAATCTGGAACCCCCTAAAACTGAAAGTTTCACGGGATCAACCAAGGCTCCCTGGCTTCACAAAGCTTTGTAAAGTCACGCTGGAATAGCTGACCTTCCTGGTTCCTATGGTTGCCCACTTTGGGGACGGGGTGCTTGAGCCCCGATGGCTCATCGTGGCGGTGAGGAAGACTCCCCGTCTTGCCGCAACCCGGCCCCTCGAGGTGTTTCTCTCCCCGTAACTCTCATTTTTTTTTTTTTTTTTTTGACAGACGGCGTCAACAGAAAGGCCTTTCGGGACGGCATAAAGCCGGGCTGGCACTACTTCGGCAGGAAGATGGTAAGCGGAGGAAGGACTCAATCTTTTCTAGCTGCCGGCCACGTGGTCGGGGCTGACCGCTGGAGAAGCAGAGCTGGTTTTTTCTGCTGCTGACACGCTTTTGCGAAGTCCACGTGACTCGTATTTTTCTCTCTCTAAAGAACCACACAGGGAAATATCAGCCCTGAGGCGCCGTGGATGCTCTGCTTTGCGTGCACCGAGACGAGCAACCTCTGCGCATCTCTCCCGGGGGTTTTTTATGGCCAAGCTAAAGTGCTCGGGAGCCCTTTGGGTGGAAAAATGGGAAGAAAAGGCTTTGAAAGTTGTGTGGTTTCCCCTCCAGATGGGTGTTGGGGCAAGGGGTGCGAGGGCTGGGGGCAGTAAGGCGCCCGGTGCTGCTCCCGCAGGACGTGGCCGATTTCGAGTGGGTGATGTGGTTCACCTCGTTCAGGAACGTCATCATCTTCGCCCTCTCAGGACACGTCCTCTTCGGCAAGATCTGCTCCATGACGGTGCCGCAGGTGAGCCAGGGACGTGGTGGGATGGATTTGAAAGCATCAGGGTGACCTGTGGAGGGGACTTGAGGGATGTTCTTGGTGGGGGGGGGATGTTCTAGGCTAGGGGGAGCAGGGTTGGGGCTTTCACCAAGCTGACCACGGGTCGTGGCTGCTCTCTTCTCACAGCACCGGGCCGTGATGTACATGTTGTACGGGATCTTGGCCGTGCTGGGCAGCATGGGGCTGGTCTACCTGATGATCATCCTCTCCCACTGCCTTGTCCTCTACTCCGTTGCGCTGGCCAAGCAGAAGTGGCTCTGCTACGTGGCCGGGCTTTGCTGTCTCGCCTCCTTCAAGGTGGAGCCCTTCAGCTCCTGGCAGGTAGGTGCTTGCCTTGGAACACCCATCTGCCTCATTTCCAGCCCACTTGTGTCCCTCTCCTTGGGTTTGCCTCCAAGAAGGGCTCCCGGGACACCCCAAAACCCTGGATGCTTCTCCTGGCTATGTCAAAGGTCCACAGGGAGGGCACTTGTGCCACTGAACTTGGAGTAATCCCACGAGGGGATATGTCATGTTTTGGTGGCTTCATGCTGGGCCAGAGCTCAGGACACCCAAGTCCTTCTTGCTGCTCAGGCGACAGCTTGTCAGCCAGATGAGACCTGTTCCTTCCCTGTGCCTCAGTTTCCCCATCTGTAACAAGTGATGGGATGGGTTCAGCGATGCCCATGCCTGTCTCTTCCCAGTTAAGATTTTCTCTCACTGGTGGGTGGAAAGAAGCCCAAGAAGGACCTTTACAAAGCTATTCAGTCCCTCTGAAGAACAGTGCTGTCTGTCCTTGCCCGCTGCTTACCTCCTGAAACGTGTTGCCCTCCTCCATCAGGCTTGTGCCATCAGACTTTCCTTCACCTCCTGGGAGGGTGGTGTCCGTGCGACAGGGTGACATTCCCACCCCAGACCAAAGCCTGCATGGCCCATAGCTGCTTGGTCAAGACATGGCCAAGAGGACCTACCACTTCCCAGCTCCTCCAGGATGCAGGAGCCAGCTGGGAAATCGAGCCCCAGTTTTCTCTTTCAAACATCAAGGCTCATTAGCTCCAGGAGCAAATGGTAAAGAGCATAACTAGAGGCTTTGCCTGCTGTCCCAGGAGTGATGTCCTCCACAAAGCGAGGGAGCACAGAAGTGACGCTGCCTTCCTGGTGGTAACTTTTTGTTTCTCATCCAGAGCGGGTTTGTAACGGGAGCTTTTGATCTTCAAGATGTCCTCTTCTATGGAGGAAGCTGCTTCACCATCATGCGCTGCATGAGCTTTGCCCTCGAGAGCTCTGAGAAGAAAGAGGGCATCTACTCCATCTTTGACCTCCTCAAGTACAACTTCTACCTCCCATTCTTCTTCTTTGGGCCTGTCATGACGTTTGACCAGTTCCATGCCCAGGTGAGTGCTCCTGAGGCCAGGTTGGAGGAGGACCTCTCCCTACATTTATTTGCTTGGGTTTAATGCCTACAAAACCCCACTTTTTGCCACAGGGAAGGTGCAAATGGTTGTAGAACTTCTCGTGGTTACCTACAGTCTGCGGCCATAGTCTGGGCTGCACAATGATGTCGTGATTTTTGTGGGGAGGGCCTTAAGCTGATGGGGTTTTAACCTTACCTTTTGGGGTTGTGGCCATTTCCACTGATCAGTTCAGAAGGGAAGACATTGCTGTGGTGAAAACATCATGCTGGGATGAGGAAGGGAGGGTTCGGCTCATGTCCTTCCTCGCTGGGCACCTCAGTGCCTCAGTTTCCATGTGCTGTCACCCCAGCAGCTCCATGCTGCCCTCGTTGTGCGGTGCTGGGAGGCCATGGTGAGAGCCAGACACGTGGTGCCTATCTATGGGACCTCTGGGTGTTGGTGGCTGGACCCACATGTCCATCCAGCTGCTTCACGCAAGGAGCACGAATTTCCAGGGATGGTCTGTGTGTCTGAAGATGAAGTTATTTCTCTAGAAATAAGTAAGATGGGGTGGAAGGCTGCTCTGCTCCCCATGAGATACCCTGGTGCCCCACGTCTTTGCCTGTATCGCACCCAACCAAGGGGACTTTTTGAAAAGCAGACTCCAAACAGCACTGGAAAACATCAACAGAAGCCTGGGCTGGGACCAGCTGGCCTCTGGGGCTCTTCCACATCCAAAGATGAAGAAAAATGGCAGTGCTCTCTCCCTTCTCACTCTTCCCACCTCAACATCCTTTAACACCAATGATCAACCTTGGTCATCAAACTGGTACTGCTTGTTAAGGGAGGGTCCACTTGCTTGGTCAGCAATGGTGCTGGGAAGGATTGCCACCACCCCTTTGTTTCCTTTTAAAGAGGAAAAGCTACGCTGAAATTTCGGACTTGACCGCTGGGTGAAAGAGCATTTTAGAAAAACATTTGTGAATTCAGAAGAAAAAACAGCTCTGGTCAGGGGAGAGCAGCCAGAGTCTCCTTGGTGAGAAGAAGACCAAAGACCCACCCAGTCCAGTACCTTCTTTCCAATGTTGGGCTGGTAGTGATTGCCTAAAAAAGGATCCACACTGGTCTTCTTTCCTCCAGTGAGTGGAATGAACCCAGAGGCAAGTTCCACTCCATGCTAATTCCTTCACCTGGGGCATTAATAACCTCATGCCGCAGGCTGAAAGGATGAAAGTGTGGGACGGAGATCCCTTGGGTCTTGCAGGATCTATTTAAAAAGACTTTTATAGCATTTCACTCTGAAGACCATAAGGTCAGCTCTGGTGTCCCCCATGAGGGATGTTCATGGTGTATTGAGTCCACCAGCAGCCTGTTCTCAGCAGACAGACCCCAGCTGGACCCTTCCCCCCGATGTGCCGGAAGACACGTTTCACCCTAAGGCTTCATCTTTCCAGTTGTCTTGTCTGTTGGGCTGAAGTCTAGGTGAATATGGCTCTAGCAGCACCTCTGGAGGAGGTGCAGTGCCCTGGGCTGCCCTCTTCACCCCATGATCCCCTTCCTTCCCCAGTTTCCATCAGACTTTCCTATGAGGTGGGCAGCCCTGGCTGCTTCTGATGCTGCAGCCAGGTATCTATAAATCAGGGCACCAAACTGCTGGTATCTCCAAGACCTGAACTCCCACCTCCTCTACAAGTCTTGATCTGGAGGGTCCTGTTCCTTTTGCACAGCCCCAAACCATGATGTCTGCAGCCACTTAATGAGCAATTACCCCCTCTGTTGCTTAAAACTCTTATCCTGAAGGCACAAGGAGTAAGTCCCCAACCCTTTTCCCATGCCCCGGGCCAGGGGTCCTGTCTTGGCCTGGCCACCACTGCCATCTCCTGGCTAGACACCCCCCTGCACTGCTGGAGCTGCAGCTAATTGCAGAGGTGAATTCCTAATTACCCAACAGTAATTACGGGGATGGGCAAGTAGATGGAATGCCTTTCCCGGGGTGGGGTGTTCCCAGTAAGGGAACAGCTCAGTTTCTTTGGCTCCTACTGGTGCTATGTCCTGGTGGACCCCTTGCACCCCCATGTGTGGTGAGTACTCGTCTGTACCAGGGCTTGGCCAGCCCCATTCCAGCTGAAAAGCGTCTTCCTTACTGGGCTTAGGGGAATTAATTCACTTCTGTAGGGCTGGAAACGCGGTGAACACAGCCCCGATGCCAAAGAGGTGGTGGCAGAGTGCTGCAACCACGCGCGGGCACGAGGATGGGTGGGAAACGGAGGCTCCGTGTCCTCTCGTGTGTCTCCGGAGCCTGTTCTCCCTCAGATTCTCCTCCAGCTGAGGGTCGCGGGGGCCTCTCTGTCTCCTTAGAGGACTTGGTATTATAACAGAGAGGAAACAAATCTGGCAACGGCTTAAATTCTCAGGAATCATCTGGCTTTGACGCGGGGGCTGGTGCAGCAGCCTGCGGATTGTGTTGGGAGAGCTCCCACCTCTCGCGGGGAATAAAGGGAAAGTAATAAAAAAACATAAGAGGATTTTGAATACAGCAGCAATTTTTACGGCCACGCGGGGAAGCGAGGACGTCAGTCTGCCCGGTGTAATCCTGAAAGCCTGCCCTGATCATTTTTATACTACAACGGCCAAAGACGTGACAGCTCCTGGAGGCAAAGCCCAGCCCCTGTCTGTACAAGACACAGCAGAGACGAGGTCGCCGTCGATCAGGTCCCAACCGATTCAGGATGGCCCCTCGGGCAGCTCTCCCTCTCATTTGCAGCAGGTGTCTGCAGCAGAAGCTCCAGAGACCACCAGTCATCCTCCTCCTCTTCCTCCTTCCAAATGACCCTGGCCAAAAAATATGCATCTGGCCCTGGCAGAGCTGTCAGGTGGGATTCCATCCCTGCTCCCAGCCTCTCCTGGGCGTGCGAGATGTCCTCTATAGGCTATGGCACTCTGTAGATGTGATGGGTATGGACATTTTCTCCCATTTAATGACCTGTGCAAGGGGCCACCCTTGAGCAAAGCTGACTTTCTGAATGTGTCCCTGCAGAAAGACCATAAACCCAAGCTCCCTGGTCAGCGTGGCTTTCAGCCCACCTAGGGCCCCTTAGGTACAGCCAGACCTGTCACAGCTGTGTCACACCACATGCCTGCTCTGTTGGGACCCCAGTGATGGGAACAGCCTTTGCTGGGGGGGGGGGGATTCAGGAGACACATTGCTGTTGTGCTCAGCACTGAGGTGGGCGCGTTGGAGGGATGCTGTGGGTGGGACATGTCCTGCTCCTGGTGGATATGTTCACCTGAGCTAGTCCCTTGGGTCTTCATTAATCAATGGAGTTTTGGGTAATGTAGTCCATGGTGTGATTTCTAACGGAGAACATTGAGTCCCCATTTGGGCCTTGACCATTTCTCTGGATGGAGGAACACGCTGCCCATCCTGTCTCTCAGTTTAGCCTTTTCCTGGTTTGCCATCACCTTGTGGCAGGTGAGCACCCGAGAGTTGAGACGTAAAGACGATGAGATGAGGAATATCCGGGTCCATGCTCTCTTCCACGTGGGGGCCATCATTGCTGTGGACATCTTCTTCCACTTCTTCTACATCCTCACCCTTCCTTCTGACCTGAAGTTCGTGAACCGCCTCTCAGACTGGTCCTTGGGTGAGTGGCCATGTTTGGACATCCTCATACCTGTACTCAGCTTCAAGGCAGTGATGAGTGATTCAGATCTCTATCCATCTCCATTGAGAGGCTTCGTCAATGCCTATGTTGGACAGGTTTAGGTAAAGCCCTTCCTTCTTCTCAACCACAGTGCAACAGAGTTGAGGTCTGACAGAAGGTTTGACGCCTTCATAGGGTCCTAGAATAAATGTTTTTGCTCAGGGTTTAAGAGGTTGAGCACCAAGCTGTTCCCGTTGCCTTTGTCTGGACTGAAAGGGAGTTCAGAACTTCCAAAAATCAGCTCCATGCTGTTGCAAGAGGCACATCTGATATCTCAGATGCCTTCACAGGTGGCCACCCATTATGTGTGTTTGTGAGCCACTGAAATGGCCGCAGGGTGTAGGTAGTACAGAGAGAAGCTCAGGGGAGTTGTAGCTGCTGGCTTCAACTACCTAATGGAGGGTTGTTAGAGAAGATGGACTCTTCTTGGAGGCTGGCAGGGAAGAAGCAGGACACAACGAACAAAATGCTGCAAGACTAGGTTAACAAGCCTTAGAGGGGAGGAAAGAAATGATGTTTGTATGAGTTTCTTTGACTACCAAGAACAATAAAGAGTTTGTTTCCAAATTCTCCAAGAAGATATTGTCCTTTGGTTCAAGCTTCTTAAAAAGCTACTTAGTTTTAAAAGCTTTGGGGGTTCAAGCCAGCATTAGACTGTCCTCTTGATGTTATATTTGTTGCAACAGACTACATGCTCACATGGGACATGATGTCCCCCGAAGTCCTGAAGGCGGTAAGTCCCGTGTTCCTCTTCACATGTTTCATTCTCATTTTTGCTCCAGCTGGCTTGGCCTACTCCAATTTGGTGTACGACTGGGTGAAAGCTGCTGTCATGTTTGGGGTCACCAACACCATCGCCAGACTGGACCACTTGGACCCACCCCAGCCCCCGAAATGCATCACCATGCTCTACGTCTTCGCCGAAACGTGAGTACCCCACGTGCATCGACGAGGAGAGATGGCATGTTTGACTGGACTGAAGTGTTCATGGAGGGGAGGAGGTGTGGGCTGTGCCTCAGATATTAGGAAGAAATTCTTTTCTGTGAGGGTGGTGAGACACTGAAACAGGTTTTCCAGGGAAGTTGTGGATATCCCATCACTTGAAGGGTTCAAGGCCAGGTTGGATGAGGCTTTGAGCAACCTGGTCTGATGGGAGGTGTCCCTGTCCATGGCAGGGGGCTTAGAACAAGATGATCTTGAAGGTCCCTTCCAACTCTAACTGTTCTATAATTCTGAGCTGCTGGCCTGTAAGTTGGAGGCTACCTACATTGATCAATCTATACTGAACCTATAGTCCAGACCTGGCCGTAGCCCAGGGAAATGTTCTAGGGCAGGAAGCAATGGATAAGATAGGTTACAACCACATTGGTAGTGGGACCTGTTCAAGGAAGGAACATGGAAAACACTGTGAACAAGGTTCAAGAAGTACCTCACCAGAACACCAGGCACCTTTTATGGCTGACTGCTGCGTGGAAAGGTGTCATTCCACTGCGTGTTTTAACATGTTTCTTATTATCTCCATTTTAGGCATTTTGACAGAGGGATTAATGACTGGCTGTGCAAGTAAGTGCCTGATCAACTGTCCCTAGTCTGCTTCAGGGTCTTCTTTTTCATCACATAGCAATGGAGCATTAAGTGCTGTTCATCCCAAAGCTGAGGTGGCCTCTCTTGTGGGTGAATCCCACTATGGCACGAAGTCATATTCGGTCTGTTTATCCCTAAGACCATTGAATTAATCATCACAAAGTGCAGCCCCCCCTCCTCCCTCCCCTTGCCAAAGTTGAGAATAAGAGAGTCCTGTCCTAGAAAACCCTTTAAGTCTGATGGGTTAACATTCCCTCAAGGGAGGAAGAATCAAGATCATGTTCCACCAGGAGGAAAGGGGAACTGAGCCCAGTTCTCCCATACCCCAGGTAACATCTCCCTCAGCCTTTCAGCTCTCTTCAACCATGATTGCACACGAGCAAACCTGTTTTGAAGGTGGTGGCTCCTCTGTGATGAAATCCTGTGCACCAGCGAGTCTGAGATAACCTTCAGCTCTATGAATCCCCACATTTTATCAACACTTTACCTGCAAGAGGGGAAAATGGTGGTGTTTCGTCCTTAAGGAGCTATAGGTTTGTGAGGAAAACAGGCCACATACAGCTGAATTGTAGCAAAAATCAGTTTATTGCTAGACCATGTCAGCCAAAACATGGGAGGAGGTGGGTGAACATGGGAGGAGGGGTTCCAGAGGGCTCTCCTTGACTAAAGGGAGCACCGACCACTTTCCTTGGCTCTTAGGTATGTGTATGACCACATTGGAGAGAACCATGACAACATCATGAAGGAGCTTGTGGCCACCATCGCCACCTTTGCTGTCACCACCCTGTGGCTGGGGCCCTGTGAAATCGTTTACATCTGGTCTGTCTTCAACTGTTTTGGCCTCAACTTTGAGCTCTGGGTGCAGAAGTTCTTCCAGCTGGAGCCCTTTGCCAAATTGGAGGTGAGGAGATGTGCTGCAAGCGGATGCGGGGAGGACAGTGGGTCTGGGGCCAAACTCTGCTGCTGGAAAGTATCCATGACTGTAGGGAGCTCAATAAGTCAGGTCCACTTTCAGCCGCCACTGAAGAACAACATCCCTAATGATGCCCTGCAGCTCCATGTCTAAGCCTCCTGCCTGGAGGCCTGAAGGTCTCCCCTGTGTCCTTCAGCATCCTTGTGATCAGCTACTCAGCTCTGCAAGGGAAGCACAGTCCTGGTGCTCTGTATCCCTTCATTCCGTACCTGGTGTCACCCACCCAGAGCTAATTCCCACCAGCCCCTATGATGCTTCACGGAAAACTTAAGATGGGTGTGGAGCTTTCAAAGGGAAAACAAAGGTCCAAGAGAATGAGGACTGCTGCCCCAACGAGGCACTGAAGTAGCACAGATGGACAGGAAATCTGAGGTCTGTCCATGGGGAAATGTTTATACATTTCCATGTGGAAATAATTTGTTTTTCTTGTTCTGCAAAACATCTTGGTATTCTGAGTGGGTTTGATCTGATTTCTGATAAACACAAGTGTCTAGGTACTAGAATGAGTTACTTCTCAACCACTCCAAAGCTTAGTGCCCCTTCTCTGTTTGGGATCAAGGTGACTCAGCGACATGTTTGAAGAAAAACTTAGCAAACTCCATCCTGGAAGCAATTCTGTTGCTTATTTGGTTTGCCCAAAGTCTGGAGGTCCTACACGCTTCACTTTCAGTAAAGACCCCTTTTGAATAAAAATTTTGGAGAGCAATCTTCCTGTTTGCTCTTCTCATTGAACTTCTAATCAGATTATAGCACTCTTGGGCAGTGAAATCTCTTTCCCTGCAGCACCACAATTCTCAGCACTAAGTGGCCTGGGGATTCGCCGTGCTCTTTGAAGACTGCTATAAACCTCTTCTCCGCTCCTCTCGCAGCAGCTGCTCCTGAGGATTATGTGCCAGTGACAATCTCACTCTGCTGCTGTCACTAGGTTTTCAGCTCTTTTTTTGTCTTTTTTTTTTTTTTTTTTTAATTCCTAAGAAACAATTTCTACTAGGAGCTGGGAGTGATTTGCACATAGGGCTAATAATAATCCCGGTGTACATCAGCATTTATCTGCCTTGAGGAATGGCTTACCCAAGGCAACAGATGAAGAAAGCGGTACTCAGCCACCACAATTAGCATTAAACCACTCAGAACACCTTGCTCCTACCCATGGGACCTTGAAACATCAGTCCGGAGTCTCAAATGCATCTGAGTCCAGCAGCAGAGCAGAAGTTTTACCTTGTCCTTATGTTTCTTCGTCTCAGAGACGCTAAAGGCCGCTCTAATTTTTGCCAACCCCTCTGTGATCCCAGTGAGAGTTTGACTGGAGTTGGCCCAGTGCAGCTCCTTTCCTTGCAGCCCTTTTTTCCTCACTCTCTGCTCCCCTCCCTTCCACAGGCCAAAATGCCAGCGAGCATGTCTCGACGGATTAGGGCAGCTTTTGGGGCGGCAAATTTCTGGGCCATCGTCCTCTACAACATCCTAGCCCTCAACAGCCTGGAGTTTGCACTGCTGGTCACCAAGAGACTTCTTCTGACCGGTAAGGCGCTACCAGCCTTCCCCATTGAGGTGCCCTTGTCTTGACTGGGGGGACACTGGTAGGAGAGCCAAAGACTGGGACTTCCGAGTCCTTTTTTTTATGGTCTGGACATTGGCTTGTTACGTGGCTGCTCCTGATGTGCTTAATTATTGTTCAAAAGGTGCAGGGAGCTGTTTCTTAGCTCCCATTCTTCTCGTGTGAGCTTTCTGGGGTATGAGCTATCTTCCAGGTGTTCTTGTACACCTCCTGGCACAGCCTGACACTGTGATTTTGACTTCTTGTAGCAACACAAAGGTCACATTTGTCCCACCAAGCTGGGCTGTGAAATGGTCCCCTTGCTGGAGATACCTTATCTCCTTTTGCTTTAGCAATTACTCCTGCATCAACCTGAGAGAGCTGGGATTGTTCAGCCTGGAGAAAAGGAGGCTGGGGGAGACCTTATTGCTCTCTACAACTCCCGGAAAAGAGGTGGTAGGGAGGTGGGGGTCGGTCTCTTCTCCCAAGTAACTGGTGATAGGACAAGAGGACACCGTCTCAAGTTGCACCAGGGGAGGTTTAGACTGGAAATCAGGAAGAATTTTTACACTCAAAGGGGTTTTAAGCATTGGAACAGGCTGCCCAGGGAAGTGATGGAGTCACCATCCCCGGTGGTATTTAAAAGACAGGCAGACGTGGTGCTTAGAGGTGTGGGTTTTGTCACTGTTAGGTTGATGGTTGGACTCTGTGACCTGAAAGGTCCCTCCCAACCCAGGCGATTCTATGATTCTATGAACCTGAAGGTGCCAGTTACAAATCCTCATTCTATGGTCTTATCTGTACATTTCTAATCAGTGGATGGTAGCACTATTTTGAAGTCTTCTTGAGCAGCCCAGGGTATAAATAGCCATCAGAAGCCCATGTTCTCCAGCCCTCTCTGGGACAGGGCTGGCGTAGGAAATGGATAATGTGACGCTCTGGTCTCAGTGTGCCAGAAGTTCCTGCCCGCTGAGCTAGCTGGCTTTTGCTGGTTGCATTATTCATTCCAGAGGTCCTGTTTTAGCAGGTACAAAGCCTGTGTCTCCCCTCTGCTGTGGATACCAGACTCATGGTTACAAGTGCCATCAGACCCCTCCCAGATTGGAGGGAGAGCTCCCTGTTCTCAGTCACTTACTTAGGTGACCAAAAACGTGTGTTTCCTGGGTGCACACTCTGTCCCCACTAGGTATGGGAAAAGGTTGGGCTTGATCTTCAGCATCAGTGGGGCACAAAGCTTCCAGAAGGTCACAGTGCTGAACAATGAGGGACATGGGCAGGTTGAATGGACAGAAAGTCAACCACCAAGTCTGACGTTGGAGGAAAGAAGGAGTTATGGAGGTAAGAGAGTGCTCAAAGCTACTCCAGCACATTCACAAGACAACCATGGTCCTCCGTGCCTAGGTGGGTTCAGGCACCACTTCATTTAAAATCTGATCCCAGGAATTTCTCACTTCTCTCAGTGAAGCTGTAGGGCTGGATCCACAATGGAAAATGTCGTTGGCCGTTGTGAACTTGTGGGACTTCCCAAACCCACTTGAGAGGCAGCAGTGCTGGAGAAAAGCTGGGCCCATTACTCAAGCAGCTACACTAAGATGACCATGCCTCCCTCTATCTTCTAGGTTTCCCTGTAAGCACCCTGTCCATCTGGTTCATCACATATTGTGGAGTGCAGCTGATCAAAGAGCATGAGCGCATCCTGGCCATCCAGGAGGAGACGTCTGACAAAGCAAAGGCAGAGTAGAGGGAGTCATCGGTGGGCTTGTCCCAAAGCCTCGTCTGCCCTCCAGCCGCTGCTGCCAGGCTAGCCACTGGCAGGGGCTCTCCAAGCACTCCTGAAAATCAGACTGCTGTAGCTCACCCATGTAGAAGTCACCTGGAAGGCGCAGGTCACCCCCTTGCTGCAGGAAAGATTTTTCGGTAAGACACAGTGGGCATTTCTCAGGCTCCCCATGCGTGGCAGACTGCTGACGTAGGCTCCCAGGACTTTTCTTTAGTGCCAGCAAGAGCCATCCCCATCGTTTTTCTGACCTTCTGACATTGTGCAGGCCTAGAGATTTCACCCTCTGCTTCCCACAACACTTGGTCCACCAGCACTTGGCTCTCCCCCAGGACCTGTACCCCAGGTCTCCCAGAGGAGACTCCTCAAGTCCCACTGATGGAGGTTTTAGGGGGTGCAAGAAACACACAGTTATGAGAAAGGGATTAGCTGGAGCTGAGCCTGCTCTGAGCAAACCATCTCTAGGTCGCTTCCAACCCAGCCATCCCGTGTTTCTCTCACTACAAGAAATGGTCAGCATCCACTGTCAGGTGTTCAGCGTCTATGGTTGTGCAGTAAGGACTGTGAAATGGCTCAGCACGATCTATACCTATCAAGAGGCTAATAAATAAATAGTACAGTCTTTATAGCAAAGGGAAGAAAGACCAGGAACAGCACATTGAAGGGTAATTATCCTCCCACCACCGTCAGTGATAGCTGTTTATCACCAGCCAACGGTGATAGCTGTTACGATCTCTGCAAAACAAGTCCCTTCAGTCCTAAATGTCTTGGAAAAAATGATTTAGTGCCAACACCAGGCATGGTCAATGAGAGTGTGGGAGCTGTACCTGTTTCACAGCTATCACACATTGGGTACAGGTTGCATGAGGACTGGCCATGACGAAGAAACACAACACATGGCTCACAACTGCTTGGTCCCCGGGCCTCAACTCAGACCCAAAGGGCCCTCCACTGCTGGGTCTGAAACCAATGTCCCCACCATGACCATCATGCTGTGACACGTGTCCTGGTCTCAAACAACATCCCGTTTGCATTTTTTACATGCCATGGACAAAGGTTTAAGCTCACATTCCTGCCCATGGCTGAGGAACAGAAGATGCTGTAGCCAACTCCTGCTCATCTCCAGCCGTCCATTCCTTTACTCAACTGACTTCGGTGCACACAGCCTAAGCCCACGGCAGCATGGCTGAACGAGCACACACACAGGTGTACAACCAAAGGAGAAAGACCCTGAAAGAAGGGCAGTGATCTGGGACTCGGTGCTGGAGAGGAAGCCCGTGGTGGACTCCTTGGAGAAGTAGACTTTGGGACACTGCACAGTGAGTGCATTGAAAAAATGTACATGTGTGAAACACGGTGCCTTGGGGAAAAGGTGGGTTGATAATTGAAAAATAGCTCTGTCTCTCTTACACTTTAGAGAAACTTCCAGTGGCCTTATGTCTGAGTTCTCTTGATGTTTGATGAGGGCAGAATCTGGACCACTTTGTAACGTGGGTTAAGAAGCTTGGTGCTGGTGTATTCTGACTTCCCTGTGGATGAAGCAGGATTGGTTCCTAGCCAGCTTTCAGCTCTGCCAAAGTAATTTGTGAAGTCCCCGATAAATGTCATTTATTTATGTAGTAAATTAATGTTGGAAATCTGTGGTGCCTGTGACACTGATGTAATTGAGGCGACAACGCGGGTAACACACTGAAATCAGAGCTGAGAGACACAAGGATCTGTTTGCAAGTCCTCACCTCCCACCCCTAGTTGTGACAGAAGATAAAACACTGTTGAGTTTGACAGAAACCCACCTTAGCAGCATCACCAGATTGGAGGTTTGGCTGCAGCTTGATCCATATTCACCTTTATTTTGACTCCACCTTAGTACTGGTGATGTATCATGAGCCTACTGCCATCAAACTTTCACCCATGTAGTTTTTATTTCTGGGAGCATGACCCAAAATGTTTGAAGTAGTGGCAGCTTTTGTGCCATGGTGGCATCTCTAGTCACATCCCCCAAAACCCCTTCAGCTACCAGGCACATCCCTTTTTAACACAGATCTGCTGCTGGACCTTTGGCAGGTATTTCTTGGCATCTCCATAATTTCAGATTTACTCCTTACCACCAAAACAGCTATGACTTTATGTGCTTCCTCCCAGTGTAAAATTCAGCTCTTCTCCTCCACACGGGTGTCCTTCCACAGCTGAAGCCACCTTGTGCTGCCGAGACCGAGGGATCTGCCCCTGAAGGTGGCTCGGCTCAGGTCCCAGGCTGTCCCCCACCTCCTGGACTCAAAATGGGTGACTCACATGGCAAAGCCCAGTGACTCTGCACTGTCCTCCTGACTTGGATATTCCAGGAGAGAAAATAACCCATTCACTAAGGATCTAAATTTACCCAGCAGCTGCATCTGCTGAAGCTGCCAGAAGGAGCTAATCTTAGACACCGAGTGAGTGATTGGTTAGAGACAGTTCATGGGAGAACTTGGGCTTTTCCCCCCTGTGCCTGAAGTTATCCCCTCATTTATCACTGATGTTAAAAGCCCAGGGGGTCTGGTGGGCCAGGAGCACCCAAGTGGTCTGATTTCAACCATGTTCAGCATTGTTCAGGAGACCCTCAGCCTCGGCGTATGACTCTGTGGAGCAGGACTTATGAACTTCTCGTCTCTCTCCTGTAGAAGAGTATCTCATCTGATCTGTTTATTGCCTGCCTGTAGGCAAAACTTGCCTGAGAAGCCAAGAAAAGCAATTATTTATTGCAACTACAAATCCAAATTAATAGCCCTACACCAGACAGTTTCTTGTTCAGCCTGACGTGGCTGCAATTCCTGCATTCATCTTTCTTGTTCTAAAATTTTGTATGGGAGGGAGTGATTCTGCTGCATCTCATCCCCGTAGGATGCTTTCCATGTGTCCTCACTCACTTTCATGCCATGGGGGGTCTATTGCCCACTTAGAGACATGCTTAATAACTGACTTAGTGGATTGGTCACTGAAAATAATTGGCTGTAGTCCCATTAGTCCTGGGGCCAGTTAGCTGAGGGCTATCTCAGAGCAGCCCTACCTCATCCAGCTCTTGGGTGAGTACCCTGGGGTGAGTCGATTCACCCATTCATGCGTTCATGGAGATGAACTGAATGGTGGCTGTGATCAACGGCTTACCCTTATTGCATCACCATGTGCTATCTCATCTGCTTTTAGATGCTAAATCCTTCTGGGTTTGGCTGGTACTTGCTTGGAGACCAGCTTACCTTAGTGGTGACACATTGGACCCAGAAAAAGGAAGGTGGATGGGACGTTTCTACTGTCATCAAAGCCTTTACAAGAGAACAATGGTTGTCTGACGATGGCTGCCCCAAATTCCACCACTACCATCAGAGAAAAGTCCCCTGTAGCAATCAGATGTGGCTGTGGCTCTCCAGGGCAGCAAGGCTCAGACCAAGTCCTCAGAAAATCCTATTGACTTCCTTGTGCATAAATAGGTTATGAAATGGTAACAACCAACCAGTGTGAACAAATAAAAACCAAAAATGAGGAAAGAATCAGCACACGAGTGAGGAAGAAATACTGTGCTTGAGAACCAGATGGGAAACGTGTCACCTAAAATGTAAGAAGGAAAATAATCTGACCACCACATACTCAGTGGGTGAGAGGATCTGAAGCTCATGGAACTAAGCTGCACAAAGCACTTCTGGCTTTTCATGCCTGACCCCAGGAGGGTTCAGGAGAAGTGTATGGTGGCTCCAAGAGCACCTCTGGCTCTTCCCGTTAGCACTGTGTGAATCTCCCCATGGTGCAGAGCTGCTCAGAGGGCTTGGGTCCACCTGATCAATCTTCTGACCCACCAGGCTGGAGCAGAAACTTGTTTGGGCAGGAATCAGCCTTATCTGAGCTGAATGCACTCATGCTCAGGAGCCAGGGGGGCTTACAGACCATTTGAGGTCAGGGTTGACACATAGAGCACAGCCCACATGTCCAGACCGGGCTGTACATGGGATCTACACCCATTTTGATGGCATGGCTTGGGATGGATGCTGCTGCATTCCACTGATAGCAAAAAATGATGGAAACATAAGGCAGGAGATCACGCGTGTGGATGTTGCCACAAGCCATCACGAGGACAGCATCCCAGCACTGCTGGTTTTAGGAGGCACTGGGAGCAGTTAAGGGTGCCTAGTCTGAATTCATGATTTGAACTCTCTCTAGAGGCTGATTCCTCCCCAGACAAGTTTCTGCCACAGCCTGGCGGATCAGAAGGTTGATCTGGTGGACCCAGAGTCCACCAGAATGGGGTGGAGAGAGTCCCTCAGTGGAATGAGGACAGATGAACAGCACCAGAGGCCTCTTGTCTCAGGCAGGTATCTAACTCAGGTGCAGTGCATCAGCTCTTGGAAACACCTGTCTCTCCCCATGGCTGTAGGGAGCCTAAAAGACACAGTGCTCCAAGGAGATGGTGCTTCCCCAAGCCTTGGAGCTGGTTCAACCACTGTGCAAAGCCACTGAAGCTGACAAGGACCCCAGAGCAGGTTTGGTACTGTCAAGGTGGTCTTCCCTGGGTAAAAAAGAGAACCTGGTAGAAACTACCAACCTACCAATTGTTTGGGAGCTCCTCTGGGAAGGGATGGGCTGTGGCTGCTTTTCAGCAGCAGCACCTCGTGACGTGGGGAATGTGGAGGCAAACCTTGGAGGGCAGCACACGCCGAGCAGCACAGTGAAAAGGAAAACAAGCCAGGGCTCAAGGGAGATTAAAGGCAGGGGAGGAAAAACCCCAGCAGGTAGCACGACAATGAGGGATTAAATTTAGGAAAGTGCAGAGCTCACGCAGAGGGAAGGGAGAGGGGAGGACGGGGTTGTCCAGCCCCAGATGTCTGGGAGGAGAGGGAGTTTCTGAAGTGCGACCCAGTTCAAAGATCAGTGCTTGCCGTCTGGTCCCGACACAGATGAGCAGCACAGCAGGAGAGCTTATGATGTGAGCTCTGAAAAGAGCTTGTGATTATTCCCCTGCTATATTGGTACCTCCCAGATGCTGCTGTAACCTCACCAGTATAGGAAAGGCTTCATACCAGTATAGCTCCCTCCCTCTTCCCACTTAGGTACGTGACCATCACAGCACAAAGCATTTTTATAAATACATCCATGCCAGGGTAAGGGGTTATGTGGCTTTAAATACACCATGAAGAGCGGCTAATATCTTTGCATAGACTTAATTAAATCGTTAATTAAATCTGTGCCATCGCTGAGTGTCAGCCAGCCCAGAGGGCCCATAGTAATGGAGATAAAATAAAACAGATTCATTTATAACTTTTACCATAGGTATAAATAATTATAGCTACCCTGCTCGTCCATGTCTGTCTAAACCAATTTGCTTCTTCACGAGCTCCATGGGAAGAGCTGGACCTGGACCAGCCGTTTGAGGCTTCCTGGACATCCATGGGCATGCAAGCAGGATGCAAGATGTGCTGGAGACCTCCCGGAGCATCAGCTCAAGGCCAGGCAAATTGTCCTGCTGCAGCTCTAGACTTCAGCAGGGGAGTGTTGAATCTCAGTAGATCTTAGCAGAAGACACTCAACTCCCAGGTAGATACCTGTATTTAGATGTCCTAACCCATGAGTTGAAGCCCACCGTTGAGTGCTCTGCTTTTTTTCTTCCTCAGACAGTCTCTCTTTCACCAAGATATGGAGAAGATGGATTTAGTGATGATGAGGTGTTCACAGACTGTGCCAGTGTGTCCCATGCATGTGTTGCAGACAAAGAGGAGCCATCCCTCACCCAGGCTCCTCAAGTCTCCTCCTTCAGTGAGACTTAAGTGACTTCCAGCATAGGTTCTCACAACCCATAGGGGTTTAAATAAATAGCTCTATTTTTGTTTTCCACCCCCTCCCAGACCTCTGAAAACTGACTCCAGAGGAGAATAAAGGACAAACCTGTGCAGAAAAGCAGCCCTGAGAGCGAGCTGGCTGGAGTCGGGGGATGCCACAAAGCCCACATAAGACTCTCCCTTATTGCATCTTTCCAGCTTTGACTTCACCATCTATTTTTAGCAGAGCAAAAAGGTTCAGCAGTTCCCGAGCAGCCGGTTTAGCAGCGTCGGGAGAGGGTCCCAGCCCTGCCATTCATGACCCAGAAGGCAGATTGGGATGTTTGATTCATCGGGAGGCTGTTTCCCAACTGCAGCGGTGGAGCCGATGGGTCGCACGCGTCTCCTGTCATGGGATGGCAGCAAAAGCTCCTGCTCCCCCCCCTCCACCGTGACTCATGAGCTGACAGACCCTTCCTGAAGCATCGAGGCTGGAAGTACAGCTGTTCCCCCCCCCGTCCCCTCCCTTCTTCCTTGTCCAATGTGTCATATTAAAGGGTGATCGGCTTACACATGCTCCAGTATGGATTCCTTAAGCTTTGTAACGCTGTGGCTATATATAAAGCCCTACGCTGGAAACTGAAGTACACAGGCAGCTGCCATTAGTAGCAGGCGTTTCACATTCCCGGTGTGCTGAGAGTCTGGAAGCAAGGGAGACCCTCGAGCCCAGCTTTGAGTAAGTTTCTTCACCAGGAGCCCAGATATAGATATATTCATAAATATATATACTTTTAAAAAGGACTGGGGAGAAAAAAAAAAAAAAGGAGCGGTTACTCTTCACCATGGGTTTGCCTTTTGATCAAGTGGAAGAACTGCGTCTCTACCAGCAAACTCTCCTCCAGGATGGACTCAAAGACATGTTGGACCACAATAAGTTTCTGGACTGTGTCTTGAAAGTCAAGGGGAAGGAGTTTCCCTGCCATCGGCTGGTGCTGGCAGCTTGCAGCCCATATTTTCGAGCGATGTTCCTCTCGGACATGGAAGAGAGCAAGAAGAGGGAGGTCAGTTTGGAAGATGTTGATCCAGATGTCATGGGCAAGATCCTCCATTATATCTACACCTCCGAGCTGGAGATCACAGAGCAGAACGTGCAGGACATCTTTTCCGTGGCCAACATGTTCCAGATCCCCTCCATCTTCACCGTCTGTGTGTCCTTTTTGCAGAAGCGGCTCTGCCTCAGCAACTGCTTGGCTATCTTCAGGCTGGGCTTGATGCTCGATTGTGCCCGGCTGGCCGTGGCGGCTCGGGATTTCATTTGCGATCGCTTTGCACTGGTCTCTCGGGATGAGGAATTCTACCAGCTCTCCCCTGACGAGCTTATTGCAATCATCTCCAGCGACTCCCTCAACATCGAGAAAGAGGAGACCGTCTTCGAGGTAGTGATGAAGTGGGTGGGGACCAAGGACAAAGAGAGCCGGCAGAAGGCCTTGCCTGTCATCTTTGAAAGCATCCGCTTCCGCCTTATGCCCAACGACTACATCATGGACCACGTGGAGAAGCACGCCATGGTGAAGTCCAGCCCGGAGCTCCTCAAGAAATTGCAGATGGTGAAGGATGCCCAGAAAGGTAAATTCACAGTAGTGAAGAAGAAGAAAGTGAAGAAAAGCAGTGAAAAGCAAACAAAAGACAATGTTGTCAATGGAGCAGTAGATGAGGAAGAAGATACAGAGGAGGATGCTCTCCCAGGGATCCTAAATGACACAATGCGCTTTGGGATGTTCCTCCAGGACCTTATTTTCATGGTGAGCGACAGTGGAGCAGTGGCCTATGATCCCACTGCCAACGAGTGCTATTTTGCCTCCCTGTCTACTCAAATCCCAAAGAATCACATCAGTCTGGTGACCAAAGAGAATCAGATCTTCATTGTTGGAGGACTGTACTACAACGAGGACAGCAAAGAGGATCCCATGAGTTCCTACTTCCTACAGGTACTAGCTTTATCTTTCTTTTGTTTCTTTGGCCACTTTGGAGCACCACCAGTCTTTAGCTTCCATGTGATGCCTTTAATATACATTGTCATGTGATGCTAAAAAAAGTTGTAAATGAAGGTGAAACATTTGAGTTGCTTTACTAGAGTTTCTTCTCCCTATATCTTTAAGGCAGATCCCACTGAGGGGTAGACAATAGGAATAACCCTTCCTGATCCAAATCATGAATAGATGGTCATGTTGGACAGTGTATTTGGTCCAGCCCTGGCTGCCATAGAGCATGCCAACTGGAAGGTTAGTGGCATCAGGTCTGCATCCAGCTTTGCATCTTATATGTTCCCTGGTTACGAAAACCCAGCAAACCCCAAGGCTGACTCTGCGAGGTGCCAACAAAGGGAACAGCAGCAGCTACAGCCACAGAGCAAACACTCCAAGGACACAGGGTATGTCCCTACCTACCAATGCATGCCTCATTTCCAGAGCTGTTCTTGCCCCTGGAGGTATATTAGGTCCAGCTCAGCGTCTCTGGTCCTTTCTACCATGTGTGGGGGAAACCGTGGTGTAATGTCCTTTGGGATCCTCCACAAGAAACGTGGCTGTTCTAACTCAGCAGTAAACAAAGCTGTGATCAGATCAAGCTGTGCAGAGGCAATCTGAGCCCTGGCCTGGGCTGTAACCCAAGAGCACCTTCCCTGTAGACAGCTAACACAAGGCGCCTACCCTTCCTGCTGACCCTGTAGGAATCCAGTGAATCCTCTGTCCTTCCCCTCATACCCAGAAATCCTTTTGCTCTTCTCCCATGGCTCACATATTTTCTGGGAGGAAACAATAACATGTCCATGCAGAAAGGATAAAGTACGGGTAGTTCCCAAGCTGAGACACACAGCTCTGATGTCTCCATTGCCTCATTGCATGGGTAGGGTCTGTACACCTGCCCCATGTGTGCAGGGACCGTGGTTGTCCTCACCTGGAAAGGGTCAGGCTTTGGAGACTATACAGCCTGCATAAAACCCATGAAATGAGAAGTCAGCAGGAAGAAACCACAGCCCTAGGCAGTGGGACGGAAGGGGGAAGGCAGTGGGCGTGTAGGGCATTTAAGATACAGCCCTTCTTACTGGACGATGAGTGACAACAGTGGTTCATGGCCAGCTCCACCACTCACCTGCCCAGAGCAGGTAGTCGAGCTGCTTTGTATCCAACCAAAACCTACATCTAAAGCTCAATGTTCCACCAGTCTGGCTGCTGGCCAGGCAAGGTAACTCCTTGAGTGGTAATGAAGGTCCACCACTTTCTGGGCTGTTTCAGCACGACTGCAGCAAGCAGGTAAAGGGAAGTGATAATTTTTATCCCTTTGATCATAGACTTGTGAGACCACATCTGGATGCTGTGTCCAGTCTGGGGCTCCCCTTGAGCATGGGAGCTGGATGAAAAACCTTTGGAGGTTCTTTCAGTCTAAATTACTCTATGATTGTAAGCTGCAAGCAGAAAGATTTCTATATTCAGCTCCCAACTTGCCACTGACTCGGTAGCCAATGCCTTGGGCATTGTGTGGCCATTTTCAGCTTCTTCCCCACAAAAATGGGACAGTGGTCCCCTCACAGCTTGCTATGGCACTTGTGCATGGGAGGAACAGACAAGTCCCAGGGCTGGAAGGTGCTATCACTTTTCAAAGGTGTAATTTATTGCCACCAGTGCCATTACATGGCTCACGGTTTCTCTATGAGTAAAAGGGTCTTTTGAGCCTTTTTTCAGCAGAAACTTCCCACAGAGGTAGACAGGCAGCTGTATGATGGACCCTCGAATCACCGTGGCAGTGCAGCAGCATCTTACACCTTCTGACTCTTTCTGGCCTCCCTGATTTTGCATTCCTCCTGCTGAAGCTGGGAGAGTTAGGTCAGGGATAGTTTAGATCTAAGGACAGGCACCAAAATATAAAAATGCTGATAAATCCCAGAAGCCTTGCAAACTTTGGCAGGAACAAAACGATTCCATTGACATTTCAGATGGAAAAGGGTATCCTTTATTTGTCACTTCTAAGATTTATGACTTGAAAACAATGCTGAATCCATCAAGAAGCAGGAACTATCCTGGTGACTGAGCTGCTCGGGCTTGCACTATAAATATCACATATGTGGACCACAGCTTACAAAGGGACAATAACCACAGGCACCGAGCTGAGGCCAAGTCTTTGGAGGCAACCCAGCAAGCTGAAGCTCTTTGGCCCAAGCCCATAGCAAACAGTGCTTCAGGCAATGATGCATCACAACTTCATCTTGCAGAGTCCCACCAAACTGACTGCAAGACTTTGCTCCAGACTTAACCCATGACATCCCTCCTCTGCTACCAAGTTACATTAAAAAATTTTGCTCCAGTTCACAGTTCCCATCAAGCCATGGTGCCCAGAGAGCCTTGCCTTGATCTACAGACGTCCAAGGATCTGCAAGGATTTGGCCATCTGATCTAGTAGCGCTGTATGGATCAGCTTCCCCATCCATGATGGGTCTGGCACAATTTGATCACCAAGAACTCTGGGCTTCACAGCACCATCTCAGTTTTATTCTATCACATTGGGTAGATGAGTATTGTGTAAATAGCTTTTGGGCAGATAGACACACACAGATTCCATCTCATGAATTCTTATACACACTGAGGTGATACGAGACAACATTAGTATCTTGAGAAACAGAGAAGGGACACAGTAACTGAGCATTTGCCCGAAGGAAGAAGAATTGGTCAGAGAAGAAGATGGGCCTCAGGGGAGTGAGGCAACACTGCCAACGACATACTGTTACCTGGCAGAGGTGGAGAATATTAGGATGAAATACTGTGGCATGTGCCATAATTGAAGAGGTTCAGGCAAAATTTCTAAGATTGAGGTGCTTCAGCTCCTCCAGTCCCAGGAATTATCTGTTATAGGTCCAACACGGGATTCTTTCATATGAAGATGACCAGACTGTTCCAAGCCAAGGCTTTGGTGCACAGAGCAGAACGTGCTCCTGCTGGTGCATCTCTACTCTCATAAAACATGTGTCATATGATATATGACCTCAATTTTCACTAAGATCTCCCATCCTGCACCAGATGGTAAGGCACAGGCAGAGGTAGATGTTGCAGAAAGTGCCTACTGGGGTGACCCAGCTGCACATGGGAAGGGATGTTGCCCTCAGCCTCTGGACCCTGAGCAAATGGGCTGGGTGAGCACACACTAATGACCATGTGTTTCCTTTCAGTATGACCATCTGGACGCAGACTGGCTGGGGATGCCCCCCCTGCCCTCCCCTCGCTGTCTCTTTGGCCTGGGAGAGGCGGAAAACTCTATTTTTGTGGTCGGCGGGAAAGAACTGAAAGAGGGAGAAAAGACCTTGGATTCGGTCCTGTGCTATGACCGGCTGTAAGTGTTCACGTGTGAGTGTGGGGTGGGAGGTGGTTGACAGGAGAAGGTGAAAAAGCTGGTGTGCAAAATGGCTCCAGCTCTTCAGGGACAAAAAGCTTTTGGAGACCGGGCTCGAACTCTAAATGTAGATGCTGGGACCACTGGGACTGTCTCAAGCTGTACCCTGGGGCTCTGAGCTATCTGTCTCCAGCTGCTTCGTTTATTGTAATTGAACCTCCAGGAGATGGAAGCCGTAATGGGGATATTATGTTAGCAGAGACCAAACTTAGCAGATGTTCACAGGGGACCTGTAGTGAGGAGTAAGGGGAGTTTTTCCTTCTGCTCACCCATCAGTTTGGAGTTTTGGCAGCCTTTACCGTGGGGTCTCACCAGGAGTGGCTTTGGACAGGAAAGTTTGTTTTTGAAGTATTCAGATGTGGCACTGAATGGCCCGCTCTGAGAGATATCAGGCTTAACATACGATTATTTTTGCACAGTGGGCTCTGACCCATAAACTTTATTAGGAGGCAACATCCTGTTCTGTTCACAGGAGGCAGAAATTTTCAAAGACTGCTCCTCCCTGCCCCAAAGAGGCAGACAGTAGGCATTAACAAGCCTTTGCTTGGGCTATATTTAGATGTGTGTTCTTCAAAGTCTGTTTTATAGGCAGAGATTTGAGACCAGTTTCATTCCCACAGAACAGGGCATTTGTCTGCTCCTGCACACTCTGGGAAAGGACATCTCTGGCCCCGTTCAGCGATCAGGGGGTGCTTTGAATACCAGTTGGAAGCTGGTAGAGATGTGATCAGCACCACCCATATTTCTGGCGTTATTTAGGTCAAGATTTTCAACTGTAACAAAGCTGGAGAGGGCAAACTGCTGGTCTGTGGCATCAAATATTTGTCCAGAGTGGCTGAGCAATGAGAAAGCACTCAGAGCCCAGGCATCTCAGTTCTTAGGTGAAATGAAGTGGAGGCCTTGGAGGCTACATCCTACGTGTATGAAAACTGGAGACGAGTCTGAGTTATGTGGACATGTACAGAGACCTCATGAGAAATTTGTCAGCCCTATTTGGGTACCAGTTTAGGGTTTCCAAAGCCTTAGAGCTATATCCTCTGCTTAGTTGCCCTGGAGCCAACTCAGAGCCTTCAACGCAGCCCTGCACTACAAAATGTGGACATACCCACCGTGGGTCCTTTCTGAGCGTCGGCCGATCATTACACCTCAAAGTGGAAGGTGATGGCCAAAAAATAAATTTATCCCCGTGATCTTGCAGCCCTCACTTGCGTTGGTTTTAATTTTTTTTACACAATGTGGAAATCTGTCTCTTCTGTGTCTGGCTGGCAACGCTTGTAAATGAGATGAGGTCCTGGGAGAAGAGGGGCTGCATATGCACAAAGCCCAAGAGTAGGCGATGCCGCAGAAAATAATGAATATTAGCATAAACATTCTGCTATTTTATTTTCCCCTGTTTGTTTGGATCACAAAATTTACAGGATGAGCCCTATGTCATTGAAAACTACGTAATTTTTTTGATTGTGTCAGGATCTGTGCTCGCCTCTAGGTCCGGAAAGTGCCATGTACTCGGGGCCTTACCCAGAAAGCTGCAAATCCTTTTGCTTCCCATCTTTCTCTGATCCAGGTCCTTCAAGTGGGGTGAAGCCGATTCCCTTCCCTACGCAGTCTACGGCCACGCCGTGGTATCACACAAGGACCTCGTCTACGTCATTGGTGGCAAAGGAAGTGACAAGTAAGTCCATGAGAAATACAGGGAGTGCTCCTCAAAACTAGTGAGTTGACACCTCCCCAACGTGCACGCTGCGGGTTAAGGAGGGTTGGATGGGGTGTGAGATGTGGATCTTTCCCTCTCAGCTCACCTTTGTGATTCCAAACCACTAGGAGTCCTACAGGGAGATCAGGGAGATGGCGCTGTCCTTGCAGGAGAGGGGACGTATCATCCCCTTTACTCACAATAAATAAATACCGCACAGATTGGGAGAGGTGCTGAAGAGCAAGAAACCCCTTCACATTGAGGGTCTCCTATCTTGGACTTGTGGAGCAGTGTGGTCCTAGTAGTCAAATCCAGATGGGTATTTGCAACAGGGGTGAAAAACTTCATCAAACCTGACCCCCATCCTGCCCTCCTGCAGGAGGTGAGCTCAGCAGATAAAGCCTCTCTTGGGGACCATTGAAGCAATTTCTTTGCAAGCCAGAAGTGTGACTGTTTGCAGAGCAAACATGCCATAATCCAGGAAAGACAGGTCCTGCTCTGAAAGGATTATGGTCTGGAGAGTGTGAGCATGCATACATTCATGCACCTTACATTGCCGTCCCGGGGAACAGGGGGTGTTACTGGTGATGTTTCACAGCTTCAAGTTGGATCAGCAGCACAGAAAGACCGTCTGATGACCATGTGCAAGGTCCTGAGAGGCACTGAGCTACGTGGACCTGCATCCAGCTGTGTACGCATAATGTTGAGCTTTTAGGACCCCTGTCCAAAGCAGACACAGCAGGAGGGGATGTGTTATACACACAAATGGTGTCTCCAGCCATGGGCATCCTGGAGCGCACACCCAAGCAAAAGCACTCATGCTGATATGGAGGAGCAAAATCCCGTCTGGAGACCCCACGTTCTTCCCAGCAGACATCACCCAACTCCTGCAGTACAAAGCTGCCCCCTCGGCAGGCGATCAAGAGGCATCCTTCTCTCTCTCTTCTTTCTCTAGGAAGTGCCTGAAGAAGATGTGTGTCTACAACCCATCCAAGTTTGAGTGGAAGGAGCTGGCTCCCATGAAAACTGCCCGGTCCCTGTTTGGAGCCACTGTGCACAAGGATAAAATCTACGTGGCTGCTGGCGTGACCGACTCCGGCTTGACCAACTCGGTGGAAGTGTATGACATTGCCTCCAACAAGTACGTACCTGAGCACCTCTTTGGGGCATAGTTGGACAAGAAACAGCTGTAGGTGTACCTTAGGAGACCTCTAACCATTCTGGAGTTTGCTTGCAACTCCTGATACCAGTTCCTCCCAGTCTGAGTTCCTCAGACACCTGGGCATCACTGAGGCCACTGCAGTTGGGCTGTGGATCATCACAGGCTCAACTTCAAAGCAGTTTCACCAACTGGTCCTGCCCTTGGGTTCCCTGTAGGGCTGTAGCTTCATCTTGGCAGCTTCACCCAACACAATAGTCTCTCTGACTTTGGGTGGCCCTTGCAGCTGTGGTCCCACTGCTGGGACCTGCTGGTCCATGCCAGGTGTGCTTCACAGATCATCTACTCAATGCAAAATTAAGGTTCATTGTGATGATGGAAGCAGATATCTCCGACAACAATCAGTGTGTGATCCCATCCCGTGTAGACCTACACAAGTTAATCTGTCACTAGATAATTCAGTTGTTGGTTCCTGATTTAAGGCCATTCTTGGCGTGGGGGTAGGCGAGGATGCCTTACCATGTCCCCTCTCTCATCATGGCAGGTGGGACACTTTCACTGAGTTCCCGCAGGAGCGCAGCTCGGCCAGCCTGGTGAGCTTAGCTGGGGTGCTCTACCTGCTTGGAGGGTTCGCCACGGTGGAGACGGAGTCAGGAGAGCTGGTGCCAACGGAGCTGAATGACGTTTGGAGGTGACGATCTTCCCTGGGGCTGTCCAAGGGAGGGTGGGAGGGATGTTAGTGAGACCTACTGAGGGAAGAGATAACTTCTGTCTTGATGCCTTCAGCATGAGACAGATGTTGCTCCCCCAGCACAACAGGGGTAGCTCAGGCTCAGCACAGGGTCTCTGGGTGAGGTTTGCCCTGTGCTGTGCTGGAGGGCACAGTAGGGGATTCAGTGATCTCTCCCAGCCTCATATAGCAAGGGACCTGGAATATCTGCTCCTTTAGCTTTGTTGCTGCATTGACATTTTGTCTGGAGCTGGTCACAGACCTCCCTTTTGGTGTGAAGCAGTGTTTGTGCAACGGATGCTCTCCCTGGGAAAAGCCAGTGCTTGGGCTGGAAATCAGGTTGTCTCCGTGTGTGGGCAGAAAGTGCTTTCTGATGGCTGCTAATATAGCTTTAACTGCTCCTGTCCTTCATGTCTGTGGCTCTAGAGCACCCTCAGCAGGCACCTGCTGGCCTTCACCACGGATGTTCAGTCTTGGTGCCATCAACCCACTTCCCAGTGGAAAAATAGACCCTCCCCTGTGAGACCACACACTGGTATCCATGTTCCCCAGCCCAGTGCTGCAAACCAGAGCACACCAGGGCTGAAAGTGCCCACGCAGCTCCCCAACACTCCCACAGATTCCTTGTGGCCAAATGATGTCCATGGGACAACACACCATGCACCAGGGCTTCCACCACTATGGAGAGCAGCTGAAGTGAGGGAGAGGAGACACTTTCCTCACCACGACTGTCCGTCTGTCTCTCCTCAGATATGATGAAGAGCAGAAGAAGTGGGAAGGGGTCCTCCGGGAGATCCAGTACGCCTCCGGTGCCACTTTCCTTCCTGTGCGNTTTTTTTTTTTTTTTCCATGGGGGTCTGGGGCAAAGAGGGATGGGAAGAGGTGAGGTCATGCTTGTCAGCACAGATGTGGCAGCTGGATACTGTGTAGGACATTGCATCTGTGATTGGTACCTTTTTTTTTAATCGAATGGGAAAGGGGGGGAATTACCTTGAAGCCCTGTGGAAACTTGAAGATGCTCACAAGACAGAGAAGGGATCTGGAGCCTGCAAGGATCTCGGGCAGACTGAGACGCATGGAGCAATGAGTTGTTCCAGTCTCAGTAGACAGGACAAGAAGCTCATAATCTTGTTCTGCTTCTTTCTCCATGTTTTGTCCCATCTTCTCAACTGCTGTTGAGCCTTCCCAGGCAAGAGTGGAGGCAGAAAGTGGGTCCCAAGGGACTAAGCTGATGTTCCCCAGGGAAGGGCGGGCCTATAAAGTATTTCCCCATCTAATGTAGCTGTGAGCATAGTACCAGAGCCCACCTTGGAGGAGAAAAGGAAGGATCAAAGTCAAGTGATACAGGAGAGACTTGGAGGGGAGTGTGATGAGTTCCTGGGTGATGAGAGCTGTTGGGATGCGACAGTTTAAAAAGCATGTGACCGCGGGCAGCAGAAACGCTTTGGAAGTTGTAATGAAAAGAAAATAGCCTTAGTTCTTTGCCTTCACCTTGACTTTAGACTGAAGAGACGCCAGGAGCTAAGGTCTGCAGGGAGGGAAGGGTCACGAGAGGAGTAGGGTGGAAAAGGGGGGAGAGACAGGCAGGGAGGGCCATGTGGGCTCATCTCCAGCCTTTTGGGCTCCTCATCTTCAATCACAGATCACAATGTCCTCATATCCTCACCTGTGGTTGGACAAGTGCTGTTTTTTCAGGGAAGAGTTTTATATTTATGCAGTTTCTCTTATTTTTAATGTTCTGACCTCTGATTTTTTTTTTTTTTTTAAAGAGTATTCTAGTTTCTAGTTTGCTAAATATGTGGAGATCTCAGTTGTGTTTGGCTCAAAGAGAGCTTCCTACTGAGGAAAAATGCAATTTTTTTTTTTTTAAGTTATCCATAATGATGTTTTGATAGAAACATGATTGTACTGGCAGCAGGACAAAGATCTGCTAGAGCAAAAATCTCCTGATGCCAACACCAGCTGACCAGTGGTTTATTTAAAAATAAATTAATAGGCTATTTCAAAAGAAATCCCGTGTTTGTATGTTGATAGAACTGTAGCTGAATGTCCACAGCAACCAAACCAAGCGAAAGCTGTGATGAACACAGGCAGCAAACCAGCCTCATGGAGAGCCCTTGCACAGCCCCAGCTTTTATTCTTCTTATTTGCACCCCTTTGGCAGCTGAACAGAGGTGATAATCAATAATAATTAAAAAAAAACACACCAAATACAAACCTTGCAAAATAATACCCTCAAAGTGGCATGAAACGTAGGGTATCAAAAATCTGGCTGATTCATCTAGCTCAAAATGCAGTCATGGAGAAACTAAAACGTGTTTGGAAGGAAAGGCAATTTGGCAGGAGTAAAGGAACCAAAGCCTTGTCCTGGTTTCATTTTAAGGATTTAAAAAGTTACAGGATAATCTCCTTAGAGGACAGTCATATCAGAACAGTAATGAAACATTATTTCACAGGAAAAATAAATCCAAG